>CALNHX010000354.1:0-357991 GCA_940337035.1 Agriotes lineatus
TTTAAGATCCGAGGATAAGTTGCTGGATGCGGAGCAACTTTTCGAATTGCTGAGCGATCACAAGAAGGAATTAGAAAACCATGATTCGACAGCTATTAACCTTATTATGGGTGAAAACCTGGAAGACGAATATTTTAGGAAATGCGTGGAATTTACTGTTAATGGTACAAATAAACAATTTACCGTGGTCGACAATAAAAAGGTGAGCAAAAAAGCACCGAAACTGATAAATGACGGAAATAAAAACTGGCCGAAGTTAAATGACAGAAATAAAAACTGGCCAAAGCTACAGGAAAAGACAGAGAAAATTATTATTAAGGCCGGGGGGAAAAACTATGCAGGCGTTCTCAGGGATATGAGACAAAATACAGACATGGTAAAACTGGAGGTTCAAGTCAAGAATATAAGAAGAACAGCTCAATGCGACGTCTTACTGGAGATTAAAGAGGGTGGGGGAAAAGCGCTAGCGGTTAAGGGAGCTATAGAAACCAGCAGTAGTGAGAACAAGGTAGAAATTAAAAAAGACATAACGGCGGTGCATATTGGAGATATCGAAGCTGACATTGAAGAAGAAGAAATAGTGGAAGCAATCTTTAAAAGATTTAGGGGAGCGGCGAAAGAAAATATTAAGATAATATCTTTAAGACCGAACCATAGCGGAAACAAAAACGCTACGATTGCGATTAAAAGTATCCTGGCTAGAGAACTGAATAAAGATGGTTATATAACTATTGGATGGGTGCCCTGTAAAGTTAGAAGCAGAGTGAACATAATGAGATGTTACAAATGCCTGGAATTTGGTCACCGAACAGCGGCATGCAGCGATACGGATAGATCCGAGCAGTGTATAAACGTAATAGATAGTTACCTAAATGACAGAGTGATCACCAAAGGCAAGGCGAAGATGCATGTGACGCAGGGGGTGCCACAGGGCTCTATTTTGGGTCCAACATTGTGGAATGTCCTCTATGATACTGTATTACGGTTACCAATTCCTGAGGGCTGCGCTACAACAGCAATTGCGGACGACTTGCCCCTTACAGTAACGACCACGGACGAGGAATCTCTGATGGAGGAGGCAAACCAGTCTCTAGAGGCCATTGAGAAATGAATGAAAAATTACGGCCTTACAATGGCCGTCAGCAGCGACGTTATATGTTATCACAGGAGTGACACCAATTGACCTCCTAATTAAAGAGAAAGCATATGCATATAAGACTAGAAACGGTAATGGCAGAGAAGAAGAGGTAGTCATTCAGCCAACAGCCGATACCATGATCGAATGGCAGAGAGATAGGAAAATAACGCGCAAGTAGCACAGTGGACAAAGAGACTTATAACACAGATTGACAAATGGATAAGGTGCAAATTCAAGAAAACCGACTACTTTATGACCCAATTTCTTACAGGCCATGGGTCATTTAAAACATATACCCATCGAATCGGTAAATCAGAATCAGAAAATTGCATATACTGCGGTCAAATTGATACAGCAGAGCATACGGTGATGACTTGTGATAAGTGGCACAGAGAGCGGTCACAATTATACCTAGACCTTGGAATGAATTTAACCGTACATAACATAATTTATACAATGACACAAACACTAGAAAACTGGAAGAAAATACATCAATTTGTAAGAACGGTTATAAGTAAAAAAGAAGCAAAAGAACGTAGACTGCAGGGCCTTTAGCGAAAGAAACCTGCCAGATGCACCTGATGTATGGTACAGACAACCTTTCCGGATGCCTTATAAGTGGCGAAATGGGGGAGTTTTAGCAGGTAAGAATCCTGCACGCCAATACGTACGGGCGTATTGGTGTCTTAAGATTTCTTCTCCCAAAAAAAAAAAGATAGGTAGCTTACCTAAAATACAAGGTTATTGTTACTAACATTTAATACTCGAATAATTTACTTCACTTGCTACGAAACCGTTAATATATTCTTAATAACTTAATATAAATATGGAAAATTATTATACCTAAATTTTAAAATTTTAAGATAATTCGTATTGAATTGGTTCCAAACACAATCATTTCCAGTAACTTTGGTTTTAAAGTTTTTTTTTAATATATCCAACAGATGTACAGTCGTGTGCAAATAAATCTGGGACAATGGTTTTTTCATATGTAGGTTGAGTTGAGAATTGAAGAATATCTCCATGGATTTTCTGCTACCAGAAAGAGCTACATTTTCATTTACTTGTCAAAGTTTAATGTAACTCTTTCTGATAGCAGGAAATCCATGGAGATATGATTCAAATCTTAACTCAATTTACATATGAAAAAACCATTGTCCCAGATTTATTTGCACACGACTGTACATTTTACATTTATAAAATATTTAAACGGTATATTTTAATAGCACTATAATTTACATGCTGATTAATTAAAATTCTTCTTCTTCTTCAGGTGCCATCTACATCCAATGAAGGTTGGCGACAATTTCGGCATACTTATTGCGGTCTAGAGTTGTATGAATTAAAGATGATGTGTTTATACCAGTCCAGTCGCGTATATTTTTCAGCCATGAATGTTGTCCGCGGCCAGGGCCACGTTTTCCTTCGATTTTGCCTTCGATGATCAGTTTCAGGATATCATACTTGTTGTTACGGTAAATGTGGCCCAGATAAGCGGTCTTTCTTCGCTTTATTGTAATAAGTAGCTCCCTCTCCATTCCCATACGTCTAAGCACTTCCTCGTTAGATGTATGTTGAGTCCATGATATATTTAATAATCTGCGGAAGATCCACATTTCAAAAGCCTCCAGTCTGTTCATGGTATTAACTTTTAGTGTCCATGTTTCTGCTCCATACAAAAGGACTGAATGTACGTATGCCTTCACGAAACGGTATCTCAATTTTAAGTTCAGAGTTGGGTTACACAGTAGGTTTCTCAGCTTTAGAAATGTGGCTATGGCTTGTTCTATACGTGATCTCACTTCGATGTCCGGGTCTACGTTTGTCATGCAGCTGCCAAGATATTTAAATCTGTCAACTTCCTCTATTGCGGTGCCATAAATATTTATATTCAGTTGTGGGTTTGGAAGTCCTGTTATGGCCATTATTTTTGTTTTTCTTACATTAATTTTCATGCCTAGTTGATCCCCTACTTCTACAACTTTGTTGATTAGGCGTTGAAGGGCTTCTGGATTGTCCGCAATGATAACTGTGTCGTCTGCATACCGTATATTGTTTAATGTTCTGCCGTTAATTTTTATTCCATCCTTGTCGTCGCCTATGGCTTAGTGAAATATGTGTTCGGAGTACATATTAAACAGTAATGACGACAGAACACAACCTTGTCGTACCCCCTTTTCTATACACATACAGGTTCCGATGCCATTTGTCCATATCTAATTGTGGCTTCTTGGTTTCAATACAGATTTCTAATAAATTCGATATCCTGTCTGTCTAATCCCTTTCTCTGTAGTAACGTCAGAAGGACATTGTGATTGACTCGGTCGAAGGCTCGTAGTCTATGAAACAAACATAGACATCTTTCCTCATGTCTCGACATTTCTGGAAAAGTATTCATAAGCTGGCCAGTGCTTCCCTTGTTCCTAGACCTTCACGAAATCCGAATTGGGTATCGCTTTGATCGAATTCACATTTGTGGTAGATTCTAGCTTGAATAATTTTAAGCAAGATCTTAAGCATTTGGCTCATCAAGCTTATCAGTCTAAATTCATCACATTAATTAAAATGATCATACAAAATATCTTTAAGGGCATAAATTACGTTCCTGTTCAAACGTAGACCTCTTGCCAAATTTCATAGGCCGCGAGATGCGCAAATGACCAAGACAGGAAGCTATAGAACAGGTCATACAACAGAAGAAAGAGAATCCTAAAAGCATAGGTCATCGTACTGTACTTACATTTTACTAACAAAATACACAATTTAGTCTTGAAAAAGGCTGATTTGTTAAGCTGCAGAGAGAAACTAAAAAAGGTTAGAAACAGAAGAAAAAAGAACTAAAACCCTCGAAACCTTTAATATAGCATTGAAAGAAAAAACTGAAGATAGAAAGAAAATGTACGAGAAGTGGCTAAATAAAAATATGTGGAATGTAAGAGACTAGTGAAAACGCAACTTAAGCAAGAAAAGAACGAACAGCCAATACATAATAATGATTTAAAGCGCAGCCGAACGGGGCCGAAAGAATCCCAATCATCTGTTAGTTCACCTTATATGTATTCTTAATTGTTAATTGTAGTGCATTAAATACATGGTTTTGACTTGCTTCTTATGGCTGGTAGGTCGTCTTTAAAAATATCTATCTCATCACTGGACAAATTCAACGTACGAGACATTCTATTTAGTGGTGAGTTCAAACTGAAATGTGTACTTGAATATCACTGCTGAAAAAGTGAGTTGTTTCTTAAAGTACGACTTAGAATATGTACATTTGCCAGATTTAACAAATGTGGGAAATCTATTTGTGATTTTAAAAGCTTACAAAAAATTATAACATCAGATAACTATATTCTGTCTTTTAGAGTAAGAAGATGAAAATATTTACAGGCAGACAAGGAAGTAGTGCATGTGGCGGTGATCTTTCTTGTTAAATAGGTTATAAAGTTCAGTTGATTTTTTTTGTCTATTTATATATATTGCGTAATACGGATTCCAGATAGAACTAGAATAGCTCAGATTTGAGTGAACATACGCATTGTACAACATAATAATAGCCTTGAAATTGGTGAAAAATTTAGTTGTTCTGATTATAAAACCAAGTCATTTATTAGCTTTTCAGCAAATAACATCTATGTGTGTGTCAAACAACATTTTTGAATCTGAAGTCGTTCCTAAGTCTTTGACAGAGTCTGTTTTTCAGAGTATATAGAATCCTATAGTATAGGGAAAAGAAACACGATTTATATTTCTAGTAAACGATATCTGATACCTTCTTCTTCCTCTTATTATAGGCCAGTGGCCTGTTTTAACCACAAAGTGGTTCTGTGAGCCCTCTTTACCCTTAGGTCGGGTATATATCTGATAACATTTAGAATAATTTAAAGTTAATTTGTTAGTGATGCAATAGTTATCAAGTCTTTGAAGATCTAAATTAACATGTCTTTAAATCGTCGGCGTTCAGTAAAAATTCGCTATATTTAAAACAAAGATTAACATTATTAATGCATAGTATGAATATCAATGGTTCGAGTTGTGAACCTTGTGGAACACCAGAAGATGTTTGAATTTTTTTTAAAGATAATCATTAAGTGAGAATTATTGCGAACGATTCCTAATATAGGAGCATAACCACTTCAGAAAAACTCCATGTATACCGGCCCCAAGATAATCAAAATATGATTTATATTATTTTATCAAATGTTTTACTGAAGTCGGTATACACGGAATCCACCTGACAGCGGGCTTCCATCGATTTCAGAATCTAGTTGGAGTAAAGTAATAGATTTGACTCAGTTCATCTATTCTTAAAAACTCCATATTGCTGAGGGATAATTATGTTATACAAGCAAACGGCGCGCTACGCGCACATGTGGCGTACGTGTGAAATAGGATACGCCGAAGGTCAAGCTGCGAGGCGACCGCTAAGATAAGCAAAACAAAACCTAAACAAATATAAACATCTGCGAAGCCGGAACGTGATTTTGTGCCACAGCAGACAAACACACATTAAGGAAAATTATATTATAGATAAAAGAGAATAAAGATGGTCGTATATTATTGTTTCAAAAAGTTTAGGTATGGCGGAAAGCTTAGAAATTGGCCTATAATTTGCAACTAATGAAGGATCTCCAGATTTAAATACTGGAAAAAGAAATGATTTTTCCGAATATGTCGGAAATATGCCTGTAGCAAGCGATTTTTTAAATAAAATAGAAAACGGGTATGTTATATCCCTACGACAACGTTTTAGAAATAGTGGAGTAATATTATCAATTCCTGCGCCCTTGTTTACATTTATCGCTCGAGGCCGGTTATAAAGACCACAAGAGTTAATCAGACTATCAGCAAAGTTGCAATCTTGTACGGAAGGTATAAGATAATATTACTTATCAATTCCTGCGCCCTTGTTTACATTTATCGCTCGAAGCCGGTTATAAAGACCACAAGAGTTAATCAGACTATCAGCAAAGTTGCAATTTTGTACGGAAGGTATAAGATAATATTACTTATCAATTCCTGCGCCCTTGTTTACATTTATCGCTCGAAGCCCGTTATAAAGACCACAAGAGTTAATCAGACTATCAGCAAAGTTGCAATCTTGTACAGAAGGTATAAGATAATATTACTTATCAATTCCTGCGCCCTTGTTTACATTTATCGCTCGAAGCCGGTTATAAAGACCACAAGAGTTAATCAGACTATCAGCAAAGTTGCAATCTTGTACGGAAGGTATAAGATAATATTACTTATCAATTCCTGCGCCCTTGTTTACATTTATCGCTCGAAGCCGGTTATAAAGACCACAAGAGTTAATCAGACTATCAACAAAGTTGCAATCTTGTACGGAAGGTATAAGGTTATTATTACTTATCAATTCCTGCGCTCTTGTTTACATTTATCGCTCGAAGCCGGTTATAAAGACCACAAGAGTTAATCAGACTATCAGCAAAGTTGCAATCTTGTACGGAAGGTATAAGATAATATTACTTATCAATTCCTGCGCCCTTGTTTACATTTATCGCTCGAAGCCGGTTATAAACACCACAAGAGTTAATCAGACTATCAGCAAAGTTGCAATCTTGTACGGAAGGTATAAGATAATATTACTTATCAATTCCTGCGCCCTTGTTTACATTTATCGCTCGAAGCCGGTTATAAAGACCACAAGAGTTAATCAGACTATCAGCAAAGTTGCAATCTTGTACAGAAGGTATAAGATAATATTACTTATCAATTCCTGCGCCCTTGTTTACATTTATCGCTCGAAGCCGGTTATAAAGACCACAAGAGTTAATCAGACTATCAGCAAAGTTGCAATCTTGTACGGAAGGTATAAGATAATATTACTTATCAATTCCTGCGCCCTTGTTTACATTTATCGCTCGAAGCCGGTTATAAAGACCACAAGAGTTAATCAGACTATCAGCAAAGTTGCAATCTTGTACGGAAGGTATAAGATAATATTACTTATCAATTCCTGCGCCCTTGTTTACATTTATCGCTCGAAGCCGGTTATAAAGACCACAAGAGTTAATCAGACTATCAGCAAAGTTGCAATTTTGTACGGAAGGTATAAGATAATATTACTTATCAATTCCTGCGCCCTTGTTTACATTTATCGCTCGAAGCCCGTTATAAAGACCACAAGAGTTAATCAGACTATCAGCAAAGTTGCAATCTTGTACAGAAGGTATAAGATAATATTACTTATCAATTCCTGCGCCCTTGTTTACATTTATCGCTCGAAGCCGGTTATAAAGACCACAAGAGTTAATCAGACTATCAGCAAAGTTGCAATCTTGTACGGAAGGTATAAGATAATATTACTTATCAATTCCTGCGCCCTTGTTTACATTTATCGCTCGAAGCCGGTTATAAAGACCACAAGAGTTAATCAGACTATCAACAAAGTTGCAATCTTGTACGGAAGGTATAAGGTTATTATTACTTATCAATTCCTGCGCTCTTGTTTACATTTATCGCTCGAAGCCGGTTATAAAGACCACAAGAGTTAATCAGACTATCAGCAAAGTTGCAATCTTGTACGGAAGGTATAAGATAATATTACTTATCAATTCCTGCGCCCTTGTTTACATTTATCGCTCGAAGCCGGTTATAAACACCACAAGAGTTAATCAGACTATCAGCAAAGTTGCAATCTTGTACGGAAGGTATAAGATAATATTACTTATCAATTCCTGCGCCCTTGTTTACATTTATCGCTCGAAGCCGGTTATAAAGACCACAAGAGTTAATCAGACTATCAGCAAAGTTGCAATCTTGTACAGAAGGTATAAGATAATATTACTTATCAATTCCTGCGCCCTTGTTTACATTTATCGCTCGAAGCCGGTTATAAAGACCACAAGAGTTAATCAGACTATCAGCAAAGTTGCAATCTTGTACGGAAGGTATAAGATAATATTACTTATCAATTCCTGCGCCCTTGTTTACATTTATCGCTCGAAGCCGGTTATAAAGACCACAAGAGTTAATCAGACTATCAGCAAAGTTGCAATCTTGTACGGAAGGTATAAGATAATATTACTTATCAATTCCTGCGCCCTTGTTTACATTTATCGCTCGAAGCCGGTTATAAAGACCACAAGAGTTAATCAGACTATCAGAAAAGTTGCAATCTTGTACAGAAGGTATAAGATAATATTACTTATCAATTCCTGCGCCCTTGTTTACATTTATCGCTCGAAGCCGGTTATAAAGACCACAAGAGTTAATCAGACTATCAGAAAAGTTGCAATCTTGTACAGAAGGTATAAGATAATATTACTTATCAATTCCTGCGCCCTTGTTTACATTTATCGCTCGAAGCCGGTTATAAAGACCACAAGAGTTAATCAGACTATCAGCAAAGTTGCAATCTTGTACGGAAGGTATAAGATAATATTACTTATCAATTCCTGCGCCCTTGTTTATATTTATCGCTCGAAGCCGGTTATAAAGACCACAAGAGTTAATCAGACTATCAGCAAAGTTGCAATCTTGTACGGAAGGTATAAGGTTATTATTACTTATCAATTCCTGCGCTCTTGTTTACATTTATCGCTCGAAGCCGGTTATAAAGACCACAAGAGTTAATCAGACTATCAGCAAAGTTGCAATCTTGTACGGAAGGTATAAGATAATATTACTTATCAATTCCTGCGCCCTTGTTTACATTTATCGCTCGAAGCCGGTTATAAAGACCACAAGAGTTAATCAGACTATCAGCAAAGTTGCAATCTTGTACGGAAGGTATAAGGTTATTATTACTTATCAATTCCTGCGCTCTTGTTTACATTTATCGCTCGAAGCCGGTTATAAAGACCACAAGAGTTAATCAGACTATCAGCAAAGTTGCAATCTTGTACGGAAGGTATAAGATAATATTACTTATCAATTCCTGCGCCCTTGTTTACATTTATCGCTCGAAGCCGGTTATAAAGACCACAAGAGTTAATCAGACTATCAGCAAAGTTGCAATCTTGTACGGAAGGTATAAGGTTATTATTACTTATCAATTCCTGCGCTCTTGTTTACATTTATCGCTCGAAGCCGGTTATAAAGACCACAAGAGTTAATCAGACTATCAGCAAAGTTGCAATCTTGTACGGAAGGTATAAGATAATATTACTTATCAATTCCTGCGCCCTTGTTTACATTTATCGCTCGAAGCCGGTTATAAAGACCACAAGAGTTAATCAGACTATCAGCAAAGTTGCAATCTTGTACAGAAGGTATAAGATAATATTACTTATCAATTCCTGCGCCCTTGTTTACATTTATCGCTCGAAGCCGGTTATAAAGACCACAAGAGTTAATCAGACTATCAGCAAAGTTGCAATCTTGTACGGAAAGTATAAGATAATATTACTTATCAATTCCTGCGCCCTTGTTTACATTTATCGCTCGAAGCCGGTTATAAAGACCACAATAGTTAGTCAGAGTATCAGCAAAGTTGCAATCTTGTACGGAAGGTATAAGGTTATTATTAGCACTATTTCCTCTAGTTTGTGGGTTCGCTTCATACACACATTAAAAAAATTACGAAAACCACGCTGTTATGAGTAGACCAGCAGAAGCAATCGATTTTAGTTGTAGGACAGAGTACTATGAAAGAAGGATTTTTACTTTTTCTGGATCTAGAAAATTGCCAAAAGAGTTTTGGGGGTAGAGTAATGTTTTGTACGGTTTGGTTAATATATCGTTTGTAGTTTTTATTTATAAGAAATTTACTTCGGCATCGAAGTAAACTAAAAGTTAAAGAATCTAGTGGATTATTATAACGTTTCCAACGCTTGTGATAATTATTTTCTTCATTGATAATCTTAAATGGAATGACAGTACCAATGCGAGAATTTATTATTATTATTTCTGGTTATGCGGGGTACACGTGATTCAAGAATGTCATTTAATTTAGAGTGAAATTCTTGTACTGCAGAATTTACATCAGAATCACTTAAAATAGAGTCCTAATCCGGTAACGTAAGACACGGAAACATTTTTAATTTTTAATTTTTCAAAATAAGTTTCTACGGGAATAATTTGTGCTTGTCTGAAAACCTGTTTAGCCCCTATCAGATATACCTTAGTAAGAAATTGGGGGTTTTCGATATTGTAAAATTGCTATTTTTCGGTTATTACGTAAGATTTCAATGAGATTTTTTTAGCGTGCTTTAGTTTTAGCTAACTAAATAATCTCAAGGTCAGAAAATTGAATTTATTATTTTTCATGATTCTACATACCAAGACTTAATTTCAAAATTTATTTTACGCAAAGGCCTTAGATTTCTAATCGAAAAAATAATAGAAAATATTAATTAATCATTTAGACTTTTTATTACTATTTAACGAACACTAATATGTTCGCATAATTTTTACGTTTTTGATACAATTCGCTTTATAGGAGAAATATTTTTCAGTGTTAATTAATATCTATTTAAATGGTTTCTAAAAACTCTAACCTACTCCTGTTAATGAATTACTTGCAAAAATCCCGTAAATGTTCTTTTACAGTTGTCTAAATGAGGAGAGTTTTCTTTATTCAATTTACATCCAAAATTTGTACAACATGTAAACTGAATCAAGAAAAATCTCCTCATTTAGACAACTATAAAAGAACATTTGCAGAATTTTTGTAACAGAAATTTTATTAACAGGGGTAGGTTAGAGTTTTTAGAAGCCATTTAAATAGATATAAATTATCATCGAGAAATATGTTTTCCTAAAAAGCTCTATGAATCAAAAATGTAAAAACTATGGGAAACATATTACTTGTTGTTAAATAATAAAAACTCTAAAGAATATATACCATTTTTTATGATTTTTTTTTCAATTAGAAATTTAAGATCTTCACCTAAAAAAATTATTTTAAAATTAAGTATGTATGTGAAATTTTAATAAATTTTAAAAAAATTGGAAATTTCAATTTTTGCGAAAGTAATGTAAAACACCTTGAGATTGTTCACTAATACTAACGCCCTTTAAAAAAAACTCATTGAAATCTTACTTAATATCCGAACAAAACACTTTTTGGAGTTTGATAATTTTTAAAAACGCCATTATCTAAGTAAAAATCAGTCGGTATATCTGATAAGGGCTGAATAGTTTTTCAGACAAGCACAAATTATACCGTAGAAAGCTTTTTGAAAAATAAAAAATGAAAAATATTCCCATATGATGCTGACTTTTTGGCGGTCACTGTATATCTTCTTTTTTTAATGTAAATTTGGAGGTTCTACTGATTTTTATTTAAAATTGGGCAACCGAAAGTGGTACTTTACTCTTACTTATGTTTTTTTCGTTATCCGGGAAAATTTTACTGTTTGATAAAAATTAGCTTTCATAGAACATCGTATATTATGCGATTATCTACAACTTTCGTTTTAAAAAAAGTTATATTTCCAAAAGTATAGTTTTTGGAAAAATCGCAAAAATAGATTTTTACAAAACTTTTCTAAAAATAATAGAAATAGAAATTTTTACAACATTATACATTACATAACATACATTTATAACTTTTTTCAAAACAGTTTTTTGTAAGTAGGTATAGTTTTTAAAAAATTGCAAAATTACATTTTTACAAGCATTGAAAGAAAGTCCTGTGGTGACCACACTAATTTTTTTTAATTTACTGCTAACCAGTAGCTTATTGCGATCAAAGATAACTGCGGATCATTCCAATATTGTAGCAGACCTATTTTTATCCAAAAAAGTTAGATCGCTAACCTTTGATAATTGGAACGATGCAGCAGTAATGGGATATATTGGAGCATATTTGATCAGTTGTAATGCCGAAACCCGGGAAAAGCGCTTATTTATCGGACACAGTACATGCCCTTGCGGCGATCTAGGCGTTCAAAAACAGACATCGCTTTTGCACGTGCGTTTTATCAGAGCACGGTCACAACTTGGGTTGCTCCAAAAACTCACACAAAGGGCAAAATAATGAATCAGTGTGAATATCCGCGAACATCAAATTCATTCTGCAACATGCAACATCCATACATTATTTGAAATTGTTTTATTGACAACGTGAAATTTACAATACTATTAGGTAAATGATTTATGGAAACCAAAAACTTTATGAACTGTCAGTTATATTTATTAAATATCAAGATAACGTCCTGTAAATTTAATTACTAAGTTAAATAATGCCTGAAATACGCCGCTGAAAAAGTAGAAATAGTACATTTACTCGATAGAAATTACTAAAAATAAAATTAACATATCGACTAATTTTGTGAAAATGTTTAATAACTTTTCTGGATAAAACTGGATTGTTCTCAAGCAGTACAAAACTGGATTGGCCATATTTCAATCTCTCGTAGCTACTTTTGATTACTTTGCTGTAAAGTTATTGAAAAATTATAAACTAAGTCGCTTTAGAGGGTAGTATAATTCAAAATCGATTAGAAAATAGATAAGAAAAGTAAAGGTGAGAAGTTAAGTACGGTGCATTTTAAACAAATTCACCAACGAAATTACAATACCCTATGTAGTTTGCAGAATAATAACGAATAATCGTTGCCGATGTTTAATTTTTTCTGATTATCATAAGCTAAACAAATAAGATCGCTTTTGAAAGAATTCAATCCTACATAATTATATACGACTAAAAATATACTACTGTAATAAAATGTCAGACGAAATACGATGCCTTTTAGGTAATATTAATTACTACATCCATTTTATTTTCGAAAAGGGCAATAAAAGACTCTTAGTTTAATAGCTAGATGTAAGAATTATTTGTAGTTTAGTCGAACAATTATAAACACTAACGAAAGCTTTCGTTTGTTTTGAGTAAGGTGTAAATAAGCCGATATTTTTCCAGCTGTTAGGGATTTAGCGGGCCTGGATTGGTAACGCCATATTTTCAGCATATGGCCTAACAGACGAGGCCGCTAAAACAGATACGAAAGCGATGCTAAATTATGACAGGGAGATTAGACAAAATTAGAAAGACACTGCGGTAAAAAAATATCCGAAAATTGCGAGCTAATTTAGCTTAGAAATATATGGGGCTGTTGTAAAACGAAAGAGGCAGTTTCGAAAACGCCGTGGGAAATTCCAATTCAAAACTTGATTGATTAACCACTTGCGGTATTTGGAAGGGCAGCCATCAATTAGCGTAGGGTTTCTCTGGCAACAAAATTTAGATTTTTTGCTATTGGTTGCCCGCCCCGCAACTTGGAATGAAGGGATTTTCGTAAGTTCTATCAAACGGATCTGTATGGGGCTGCAGAGGAAAGAAAAACAAGATACATGTGGTCGCTCTACGAATAATTCAGAGAACTGCTGTAACAGATCCTAACTTGACTTACTTCTCTAGGTGAAGCGCAATCCGACATTACAGTACCATAACTGTTAGTAAGATTGTGTACACATCGACTACTTGTTTCACTTTTACTTCTGAGTGGCTCACAATCCGACATCGCAGTATCTTAACTTTTAGTAAGATCGTGGCTTCATCGACTTCTTGTCTTAATGTGCTTCTCTAATCAGATCACAATCGGACACCGCAGTATATTCACTATTAGTAAGATTGTGAGCCGCCCTAACTTCTTTCCTTGCTGTTATTTCTGTTACTGGAGACACCAGACGAGCACCCCTCCTTTAATACTGCTGTATGAAGCCACCTGAAACCGTCTTATGCAATTATAGTCTTCGAAACGCCTCAGTACTTATGTAGTGCATTTACATTTGTCCTTAATAAAGAATATTAGATCTTCGTCGTTTCTTTTCGACGTGGGAAGCGAATGTCTCCATCGGACATGAATAAAGTTATCATAATTACAGCCGTCTAAAATTATCGTCCGTAATCCTGTCAAGGCACGCCGTCATACCCAGAAAAAAACATACACAACGTAGGTTATCCACACATTAAACCTAATCATAGTGTGTACCGTTACAATAAAGGTACTGTAATTGCTGCTAAATTATTAAAATCGGACTAAATGTAAATTGCCCATCGTTTGCGTCAAATGTGTTGCAGCAGCTGCTGTCGGATGCAGGCGGAGATGTTTTCAGTCGAAACTAACCGCGCTGTGAAGGTTTGCGTCAGTGGTAGTTCACCTCGGTGGTAGTTACAGTGGAATGTAATTCTACAGCGGTGATAAACGAAGTCGGTGGTATTTTAGTTCGGTGGCATATCGCATTTGTCACAAACTCTAATAGTCGGTAGTAAATCAAGTAGATGGTAATTTTAGTAGAATTCAAAACCACATCGGTGATAATCCAAGTCGGTTGTAAACCAAATCTATGGTAGTTCATGTTGGTGGTTGATTAAAGTCGGAATCAGATCCACATCGGTGGCAATCCAAAAAGGTGGTAGGGCGCACTCATTTTGCTAGATTTATTTTGATACGACGAATTTTAAGAGCATTGGCAATTCTAAAGCTCGACTTATAAATTGACGCCCGCCCGTTTGACGTTACCGCTGACGCGGCTGCAAACGTAACACCGACGTTAAACTGTTTGGTTCAAATGTAACCGTTTATAAAATGACGTCGTACGCAAACGATAACGCTGCACCGCTACCGTCTGCGGCAAAGTTGGCCAAGATTCATGTTTGGCGTCAACGTCTTGCATCGACGGATTTACTCGACCAATCACAAGGCGAGAAATTTTGCGCGGGATTATTTGACCTGCTGCGCAAGTATCAGAATAGAGGGGTCCTCATTATTAAAAACGTGTTGCTGGATTTGGATGTGTTTGTTATCGGAGTTTTTTAGTATTATTTCTAAAAGGCAGATTTGATCATATATTCGTCTCTTTATAAGCTTCGGATTCAGTTGTTTATATAAATAATTGAATACTTTTACACTCATCCTTGTGTATTTAAAAAATTGATCATGGTTCTTTTCTTTTATTAGAAGGAATGTAGCTCGATAAAAACCGTCCTTATAGCGTGTTGTGTTTATCGGTCGAGTTTTCCATCGTCTCGCCCTTCTTGTATTTGTTCCAACGAAATGGGCTGCACCTAGTATAAGCGTACTTGCTGCAGCTAATAGGTAGTTTGCCTCTTGATTGTCCATTCTCATATAATAAATCAAAATGTTGGGTTAGGGCTGCCGATGCTGGTGGCACGTGTGACACTTGTCACTTTTATAAATCGAGCTTTAACTTTTGAATGCGCCTGCGTACGTTAAACTATACCGCAATTTATAAAATAGGTCGGCATAGACAACGTCGGCGTTACGTCTGCGGACGCGTTAGCGGTAGCGTCAAACGAGAGGGCGTCAATTTATAAATCGGGCTTTAGTATCCTCTACAACCGACTATTAGCAATATACGGCCAACCTAATTAAAATTTATATTTGTATGTGTGAAACCGTCGGTCGTACCATATTACAAACTATGTAAATAAGCACTTTTATCACATTAGGTACCTACGCCTTGTAAAAATGTCAAAACTCTGAACTGTAAGGGTACAGTTTCTTTAAATGAATGTAGAAATTCTACATGTACTAAGAAACAGGGGCGGCGAGTAGACGGGTGCACGGGGGCGACCGCACCCGATCACAAATTGTTACGGGTGCAACGCACCCGATGAATTGTAACAGTAAAATAATATCTTTCAAAACTATTTATTTAGAATGGAAGCAGCATGTGCTAACCAGCATCAGCCAGGGGGTGTAATGACCGGACTACCTGTCTTGGTTGGGACCGGAAGTACAATTTAAGGTTTATCGCCTAGGTACCGGCTAGGGTAACTACTACCTAAATATTTGCAAGAATTCAATGTTGCTTATTTCATGACGGATATTTGCAATTAGCTGAAGTAAACGCCTCAGTTGCCAAGTAGCATTTGCGTTGTTCGCTCTACGTAGTTGTCTGCCTATACAATGGAGAAGTTTTTCATAAAGCAGAAAAAATCGACTAGTGCCGGAGATGGAAGGCCGCTTCAAAACCCATCATGTTCAAACCTCGATAAAATAAATGGTATGTTATACATTGTAATTTATATTGCCATTTTCGATATGTCAATCTAAAATATTGTATTCTAGTTTTTATTTATTTAGAATAATTCAATGTAATTTTAATCACAAACTACATAACTTTATGCTGGGATTAACTAAACTTAATTTTACCAATATTGTATTTTAGAAATTATTATTAGTTATTTCATTAATTACAAGAATTTTTTAATTGCATATTGACACAAAAAGAAAATCCACAAGGAAATTTTTGCATAAGTGATCTTATCAGTTTAGGTGGATAGATTACAATCTTCAGGCGGATAGAGTATTTTGTAGGACATGCTGCAAAAACAGAAAAACTTAATTCGAGGCCGCTACTGGGTCCAACAAAAATGCCTATAAAAGTTTTTGTGTTCATGGTTTTTCTTCGTGGAATAAAGCAATAGAGCGGTTTAAAGATCATGAACGTTCAAATTTTCATTTCCAAGCAGTTGGTATTGTGGTGTGTAGTGAACGTGGTGTTAATGTCTTGGCTAGTCTTAATACCGAAAAAGAAAGTCAAATGAAACAAGCTAGAGTTGCTTTGCTCACGTTTATTACTAGTTTAAAATATTTAGCAACGGGTCTTGCCATTAGAGGCCACTCCGATGAAAATTCGAATTAGTTCAGGCTTTTAAAGACAAGATCTGAAGATGTACCGGAGTTGCGCTTAAGGTTACAAAGAAATCAATACAAGTGGATTTATATACTCTTTATTTATTTCTTTAGAAACCTGAAGTTTCCGAAATGTGTAGTATAAGGCACCCGATTGAAACTGTATAACTCGCCGCCCCTGCTAAGAAATGTGGCATTGGATCCACAAATCAAGGACTATGTGATTTAGCAAAAAGATTAATTTGTTTTATGTAAAAGAAGTATGCATAAAGTTCAAAATCGGCAAAAATCAGGTACTCCATGGTTTGTGGATCCTAAACAATCACCTGAATCACCTGTATGCCCCATCTCTTGCATATACAGGGACTTCATTTGTAGAAAAACTTTTTTTCAGCTAATTGTTTAAAATTTAATATAAAAGTATAAAGTGAGAAAAGTAAAAATATATTTCGACTTAATAAAAGTCTTCTTCAGTTTACATCTTATCTATTTAGTCAAAATTATTCCTTTTAAAAATTGGTCCGTTATTTTATTTAAAAACTTATATTCGAAAATAAGCGGTTATCACTTAATCAACCATTATCAATGTTTACTTCCTATGTTCAAGGAGTTTAGAAATACTAGATTTTTAATTTACTTGCACAATTAGTAAATTAACAATTTCCATCTTGTTGTAGTTTAATATTTTTGAAATTGTTATGTAGAAAAATGTTGACATCCTTCAGCGAAATTTTATACACCTGAATTATTCAGGTGTATAAAATGGCGGCACCTCGACCAAACGAGTATAGCCAGTCAAAATTAAAATATTAATAATTTAACAATAAGATAATTTTTAATGTTTTCGTAATTAATAAGAGACCTAAAACCAATTTTTCCATTATTATGCTGAGGATTCAACGTGTTTTAACATAACATTTAAAATACTTATTAGACAACAACAAAACTGTAATGATTTTCCTTTAACAACTATGCCAGTATATAAATCTTATTTTTCTGAATGCTGTGAACAAAGGAAGTAAGCATTTAAATAGTCCATGAAGTAATAACAGCTAATTTGAATTTAATAAAATAACAAGGACTATTACATAACTGGATTAATAATTTAAAAAGAAACCCAAACTCCAATTTCTCAATTAAATTTCGCTGAAGGATGTCAACATTTTTCTACATAACAATTTCAAAAATATTAAACTACAACAAGATGGAAATTGTTAATTTACTAATTGTGCAAGTAAATTAAAAATCTAGTATTTCTAAACTCCTTGAACATAGGAAGTAAACATTGATAATGGTTGATTAAGTGATAACCGCTTATTTTCGAATATAAGTTTTTAAATAAAATAACGGACCAATTTTTAAAAGGAATATTTTTGACTAAATAGATAGATGTAAACTGAAGAAGACTTTTATTAAGTCGAAATATATTTTTACATTTCTCACTTTATACTTTTATATTAAATTTTAAACAATTAGCTGAAAAAAAGTTTTTCTACAAATGAAATAATATAAACAACAGCTGTAATAATTTTTAACACAACTATATACAGAGACTCTTCTTTTTTTAACTCGCCCCTGGTGGTAAACAAAAATAATTCTTTTAACGGTGTCATGGCCAACTATTGTTTCTATTTAAGGCAAACTTATGTGATAAATCGAAAATAACAAGCTACATAAACAATCAAGCAAGCATAGCATGATCTAAAACTGTGCTTTCTTCACTTGTTTGTTTGCACAGAATAATAATATCTAATTTTCCCTGTTGGTACACTGTAAAAAACTCACCCTGTGAGACTAAACGTAGCATTGCGCCTTCAGCAAACCCTCATAAAATAGACTTCTTCAGGGCTGCAGCTAAGCGAGGATTTGAATGTTGGTCTGAGCCCTTTTTCGAGTACCGGTGGCTACGCCACTGGCGGGTGCGTGTTGGGTCCGTTCGCGAGCCTTCCACGCTATTTTCGCAAACGCCTTAACCCTAGATTTGCCCTTGGATAACTGGCGAGTAGACAACCTTAGGAATGAATTATGGCCCGTCCTGCGGAATATCACGAAATCGTTATAACGGCACGGAATGTGACTCAATGTTAAACACCTGGACTTCATTAAAATTCAGATCTAAGACGCCGGCCGCGCACGCCACCCCGCGCTAAGTTTATTATTCACAAATCCGAAAAGTTCATCCAAAACCCATTCGCGAAAGAGCGTGACTAAGCGAAGCGGCCGTAAACGCGTGCGATAGCATCGTGTAGATGTGACCGATACGGGCATTAAGCCCTTAATGGGCGCCTCTCCATCTTTCTCCATCTGCCACCGGTTTATCGACGTTCGATGGGAAGAAAAGTGCTCGATTTGTGCCTATTGTTGCAGCGGGCTTTCAACAAAAGCTCCCTTTAGGGTCGTTGACATTGACATTAGCATCGCGCCGTATTTACATGCGTCCACCGGAACGAGTCATCGAATTGCACGCCTCGTTTCTTGGGAAAACTTTGAATTTTTAATGGTTCCGCCAGGGATGGAGCCCCGGCTACGCCTCCTCTAATTTTACTCTAATCGATCTATCGCTGACATTTTCTATTAGTTGAGCCCGTTTAATGATTTAAAACAGACTGTCCCTGCCATCAATACTCGACTTTAAATTAATGCTTTATGAGTTCTAATAAGCGAGCACCGCTGACGTACGATTTGTTCGGAATTCAGTACGGGAAGATCGAAACCTTTGTCAAGGTTGGCCGTGAATAAAAACATCTGCTTGTTTTATTTATTCATTTATTTATTTATTTATTTATTTATTTGGAACAAAACAGACTTAAAAGCCGAATTACATCGTTCCTATATTATTATTAAAGAATAAAATGGTAAGCGACTAAGCCGATAACGACCCTTACAAATTATAAAAGTATGCAGAGCATTGTAAATTACGAATTAACTAAGGCTTACTCTACAAAAAGCTGAGAACAAATAACAATAAGATGACTGTCGACGGCTCCGGAACTACCTACTATAATTGAGCTACACGTACTTCAAATAACATATCGAGCTGCATTCAAGTGTTCATCAAGCATATTTTTGAAAACATTTAAATTCCTTGCATGTACAACAGCACTAGGTAATGCATTCCAGTGTTCCACAACCCTGTTTGATAAAAAAAATTTGCGGGCGTTCCCATGGAAGCGATCATGGCTTTTTTAGATTGTGACCTCGGAGATGGATATTACTTACAATTAGATTACATTTATTGCATTGTGCAATAATAGCTAATTGCTGGTTACACAGATAGGGTAACAATAAAAAAAGAGAAACTATAAGAAACTAAAAGAAAGGAAAAAATACAAAAAGAAAAGAAAATATATCTAAATATAGACGCACATAGCATGCATTTTGCTCAGAATCTTCTCAACTTAGTTTTTAAATGTATTTTCCGAAAGACAAAATATTTCAAGCTTATGATCACACCTACTATCAAAATAGTTGAATAACAAGCATAGCCTATGTATAGGTGAGTATTTTCTTATTCGTGTACGACAATGATATACAGTGTGTCCGCGGATTGAGTTCACATAAGGTGTGAATAATAAAAATATTCGAGTTAGAAGCTGATATTCTAGGATTCGTTCCTGCTTGTTCTCAAACCAAGATTTTGAGAAAATCAATCAAATTAATTAATATATTTTTCAAATCGATTTTTTAAAATGGCCAAGAGTAAACCCTCTTTATTAGAAGAGATAACAAAAAAAAGTACTAAGAAGAGTTGTTTAGAATTAAGAGAGATGGTAGACTCTCAATTTTCAGACAAATCGGTCTACTTTGATTTAATTATTTTTTTAATTTTTTATACCAAAATACCATTTATCGTAGCTGTAAGACGCACTCAATTATTTTTTAACATCTTAGTTCATGAACCAGTTAGAGTGCCTCCTACAGCCACGATAAAAAGTACGTTGGTATAAAAAACCAAAAAATATTTAAAAAAATCAAATTAGGCCGATTTATCCGCCATCACTCTTAATTTTAAACAACTTTTCTTGATACTTTTTTACTTTTTTTTACAATAAAGAAAGTATTGAATTCACCCCAAAAATTAGAAATTGAGTTTTCAACAGATCTTCACGTTTTAGAGTCCCCTGAACCCAAAAAACATATTTTTTCATTGGTCTGTCTGTGTGTGTGCCTGTGAAGAGAATATCTCAAAAACTAAAAGAGGTATGACGTTGAAGCTTCATATATAAGTTTTGTGTACTATGTTGATAAGACAACAAGCTTTTGAAAAAAATCGCATAACCGGAAGTAGGTGTTTACTCTTGTGCTTTTTCAGTTTTTTCGATTTTTTTAAAAACGGCGCTAACGATTTTTTTTAAACTTTACATTTTTATTACATTTTTAATGTAATGTATAAGATAGGTGATTTTCCAGTTTAATAATTTTAAAATGGGTTTCTTTTGTTTTTTTTTCTATTTTAAATAGAACATGCGGTATATTATTATATTTAGCTTAAAATTCTAGAGAAAATTTGTCTCTTGAACTAACACTCGATTTTGTACCGTTTTTGTAGAATTTGTAATTTTAGAAAATTTTTGACAAATGCTTAAAAATGTAAAATCAAATTTTTGGCTAATTATAAAGTCACTGTAAAAGGAAGTTGTGTGCGTGTATCACACCAGATTTTTTTGCCATCTCTTCTAATAAAGGCAGTTTACTCTTAGCCATTTTTTAAAAATCGATTCGAAAAACACCCTATATATTAATGAATTTGATTGATTTTCTCAAAATTTTCGTTTGAAAATCAGCAGGTGCGAATCCTAGAATATCAGCTTCTAAATCGAATATTTTTTATTATTTACACCTTATGTGAACTCAATCCGCGGACACACTATATATCATTGTCTTACACGAATAAGAAAATACTCACCTAGACAGAAACTACTACCCACGGCTGCATTTCGAAACGGCTTGAGATAGAAATATGCAATTCGGTATGTCGATAGGGTTGAAAATACTTGTCAAAATTCAATTGTTTTTAAAAACCATAGCAACCTCTGTCCTTTCCTACTCGGTTTTTCCGTAAAATACAAACAAATAGGAATTACGGCATATTTTTAAGCGGCTCTATTTCAAAAACTATTAATTTTAGACATGGGGTATGTTAGACAAAAGTTATTTATAATTGTTTAGAGAGTCATAAAACGAGAAAATATATAGGGTGTCCCATTTAAAATAACAAAGTCAAGGTTATTTTCGGTTAAACCGGAAACTACATTCAATTGTTTTTATGTTACAATTGTTCACAATTTTCAACCCTATTGACATACCGAATTGCATATTTCTATCTCAAGCCGTTTCAAAATACCGCCGTGGGTAGTAGTTTCATTGACACCAGGTATATTGTAATGATATTAATACAGGGGTAAAAAATCAATTTTTAAATATGATTAAGAGATTACAGAAATTGGATATTATAAGGGATCAATTTAAATATGAATTGGGTATTTTAATAATTAATAGGTAATTAGAAAAGAATATAGAATTTCTAATTGAGTAAAATGAAGCCAATTGAAAAACAGAAGGATACGAAGTTAATGTAATATCTAAATATGAAATTGGAAAATATGACAAATACTTAATCGAAATAGATTATTGCACATAGTGGGTAGAAATCAAAAATAAAGATATAGTGTGATGGGAGGAGAAAATATGATATCGTTAAGGACTTTGTTTTGATTATTAATATAACAAATTTGAAAATGTAAAGCTGTAATTAATTTGGTGTAACTTAAAATTATAAAATAAACCCTACTTAAAAAGTTGTTTGAAAAGTGAAAAGGTTACAATAGAGAAGGAGTTTGCGTAGTAATATAAAAATGAAATTTTAAAATAAGATGAGATACCAAATGGAGGAAGATAGGTAGTATATGGTGAGAAACTAAACTAAAAGCAGAACTAATCTACAGAGGAGAATAAATAGAGAAAAATACCGAATTAAGTTTATTGAGCAATTACATTTGACATTGCACATTGATTAAGTTGGATTGCATCGAGCTGTTGGTACGAAAAGAGAGTTCCAGAAAAATCGTTGGTAGAGGAAACATTTTTTAAGGATTTGGCGGTTGAGGTTTGGTGTCCTGTACTTGTGCCCGGGTCGTTGGTACTGGACGGTGGAGTACTTTGAAGGAGTGTTTTTGGATACAGTGTTGGAGATGAATGACTGCAACTGGGGTCTATATGGGTCCATGCTGTGCGAAAGCTTCTGTTTCTGATTCTAGACAGTTGTGATCGGTAGCAGAGTGGGACAAATTGGTTTATGCCGAGGACATTGATAAGTTCGAGTGAAAGGTGGGTGGGTTTAGGTATTTAGATAAGTACTGAAGGAAAATAAAGGATAAGAGGTGAATTAATTATTAAGAAATTACTTACTGTTTGATATAGTTATATAACAAATGTAACAATCTGGTATTTGTCATTGAATTTTCAAAGTTGTGTGACGTAACATTTGACAGAAGTTATTTTGAGTTGTCAAAATTAAAATCAGAATATCAAATGTTAGAATAAGCAATCTAGATAAAAAGAATCCACCCCCGATTTTCAGGAGCTAGCCAAAATAATCATTCTTAATATTTTAAAAAAATTAAAAGTAAGTTTATAGACATATACTCATAGGTAAAACAAAGTAAGAGGCTGAATCAATTCAATATATTGCTACGAACAAAGTTGTTTTAAAACCTAGGTGTACTTTTTGTTCTTTAAAAGGTTAATCACCATAAAACCTACTTTGTTGTAGATATTTTCTTGTATATAATTGTTCACTCGGTTAGCTCAATGTTACTCTTAATATGCAGGGTAACTGTTGTATTATATTTGACAAGACACTGCAGTCTATTATAATGTATTTTAAAAAATTAAATAAAAAATATTTCACCAGATAGCATTTAGATTTTATTAATATAATCAAATGTAACCTTTAAATGACATCCATTATATAAACGAATTTAGAATTTCTGTAGGCGTTTTTATCTTTTGAATTTATATTGTTCGTATCTCAGTACTGAGAATTGATTTTAAATGGACTCAGTTTGCGTTTTTCACTTTTGTTGTCACGTGTCTGCAATCCTCCCTTCTAGAAGTTGCCCCTGGAACTGGCTTGATTATTCAGCTTCTGTGTTGATGTCTTCAAATTATGATGATAGTTCTTGTACGTAGATAATATGCACTAATAATCGCTGTTAACAATGTTTTACGTAAATTCTACCCAGAGTTCATTAGTTTTACTTTAATTCTGGAAGAACATTAATAAGCCTACGTCTATGCTCAGCGGTAGGGTTACTTCAATGGCGTCGGTTTCGGAAGAGGAGGGGGGGCGTTACCCTCAGCTAGACAAGAAAAAGAAAAGAAAATGGCGGATTGGCATCCGCGATTGGAAGCGGGTGTGGTCCTTCGGAGGCGGGGCCGGCGGCTTCCTCCTGCGGTTGCAGCGGCGGCGGTGGCGACTGGCGACGGGGCGGCGAGCTGAGAGCAGCGGCGGCGGCAACGTCGGCGGCAGTGCTGATCTCCTTGGCGGAGGCGGCGGTTGGCGGCTTCCTTCGGCGGTTGCAGCGGCGGCAGTGCTGATCTCCTTTGGCGGAGGCGGCGGCTGGCGGCTTCCTTCTGCGGTTGCAGCGGCGGCAGTGCTGATCTCCTTTGGCGGAGGCGGCGGCTGGCGGCTTCCCTCTGCGGTTGCAGCGGCGGCGGTGGCGACTGGCGACGGGGCGGCGGGCTGTGAGCAGCGGCGGCGGCAACGTCGGCGGCGGTGGTGATCTCCTGGGCGGAGGCGGCGGCTGGCGAAAGTGGCTTTCCAAAAACGGCAGGCAGCAGAGTCCAATGCGTAGGATTGGCTCTAAGTCCACGAGGGTGATAGGCTCTGGAGAGGCTGGAGCTGCTAGCTGGTCCTGGAAGCTGAAGTGGCTCGAATCCCAAGTCCCACGAAGACGGCAGACAGCAGAGTCCAATGAAGTGGATTGGCTCTAAGTCCACGAAGATGCGGCAGACAGCTAAGTCCAGTAGATGAAACGGCTGGTGGTCCTGGAGCTGAAGTGGCTGCTGGTGGTCCTGGAAGCTGAAGTGGCTGCTGGTGGACTCTCCTGGGTTGAGTTGCTGCTGGATTGACCCGCCGAGGCAGAGTGATTTCTTACTGCCAGCGTCTGACTATTTAAAGGAGCCAGTCCTTTGTCCAACGCGATCTCGACGCTCATTGGTCGAAGTAGAAGGGATGTTTTGCCCGATTTCGATATATTTCGGAATTATAGCGTTTAATTGAGCGGCGTGATCAATTATCGACTTGATTTGAGTCGCAATCAATAGTTGTCGAAATGCCGATTCTAACGACACCCAATTTGCTATGTTTTGAGTAAAAATTAGCAACTTGGAATTTTTAATTCAGTGTTCCGCGTAAAGCTTAATTAAGTATTACTCTTATGGCGTATGTTACAAAGTTTATTATGCTTCGATCGGTTGCGCGCTATTTTTATAAGACTTTTGAGACCAATTACGCTTTTCTGGGATGCTTCCTTCGTTAATTATACTTTAATTTGTAATATTGTATCCTTGCCCGCTGTATTTTGTCGTGGCCCTGATTTCTCTGTTACAAAGATGCGTTTCTGCTGGGCCGCTGAATTTTCGGCCGTTCACTCGGGCGCGCTCCAGCCGCATGTATTTGCTGTCTGATGGAAAAATTGCTTTTACTCCACCTGTATATGTGCTAGCGCCCTGCGGTTTGTTTTATTAGGTGGCGGTTGATTTTTCCTATCTTCAGGTACCCTTATGTGGGGTTTTGGATTTGGCGCACTCTGATTTAAGCGCGTTTTAGTGATCGAACTGGGTTTATTAATTTTCGCTGCGGCGCCGTTTGGTCGGCTTTCGTTGTTGAGGTTCGGCCATCCGTTGGCCCTTTTATTGCAGCGGTTTATACTTGCGAATTGGGGGCTTCTTTGAGTTCGCGTGCCGCGATTTATTGTTTTATGGGGGTAACGGTTTTCTTACAATTTTTGTAGGATCGAGGCGATTTGCTGGTGAACAGATGTATGAGCTCTTTGTTTCGTTCGCCGTGTACTTGGCGACGTAAATTTCCTTTGTTGCCTTGTTCTGTTCACCGCTTCATATTAACATTTTAATATCTGTCACAATTTATTAAAATTTTCTACCCGCCCGCTTATTTTTTTTTTTCAAAAACATAAACAATTGGTTATTCCCTTTCCTGGCACTCTTGTACAGAAAGAAACCACCTTAAATCAATCTAGTTAAAATTTTGACAAAAGACATTTTTTAAACATATTTGAAACCTTCCTAGATTATAAACAAACCGTCACACTAACAAAATTCATAATGTTGCAACATTCTACAATGCATTTCATATGAACAATAAAGAATTTTAAACAGTTCAAACCACTTGCTTTGGGTAATTGAACCCATTCTATTGTCAATTGAGCTTCAAAAACAGTGCATTGAATGAAAATTTATACGTTATTCATATCAATACTGATTTATATTATATTAATTGACTTTCTCTTATTTTTCCAGGTGTTATACCAATCATGACCAGTTTTAAGTGCTTCAACCTTTTATAGAATATATTTTTTTTACCATTTTAATATCATAGCAATATCTAAAAGATTTCTTTTGCGAGATCTAAATGCTGGGACATGAAAACTGCATGCACAAAATTGCTAAAAAGTTTAGTAACAAAGTCCCGTATTCAAATGTTTTAAGTTCGGGGATGCCAAATTGGACTATATTCTGCACATTTCAGAGTCAATAAGAATTGATTTCTTTGTAATTTTTGTACCGGCGCAATCCTAGATATTTTTAATGCAATCAGAGAAAATGGAGAATCAAATCGACTATGTAGGTACTTATTAATATGAGATGCTACACCAGTATTTTAAACGTGTCTTGTCTCAACTTGAGACGTTAGTTTCCGATTTTCTTGTTCTAATTTATGGATTAGCTTTAGTTTGTAGAAAAATTGCTTTACAATTTTTTTCTGTTATTTTGTCAGTGCAGAAAGAGGTTGAGGTCTTTATTTCATCACAGCTGTTTTGCAAAAAACGTCTACAGCTGACTGTAAAAATGAGATATCCTCACAGCAATCAGGAATGTTGGTTTGTAAAGAGCAGATTGGTCAGCAGTTGGTAAAACAAACCTGTCCAAATTTCGTAAACCACACAGAATTGAAAACATTTCCAATCCGCCAAAGAGTTAATTATCGAGTTTACATCGTTGACAGATAACCCGACGCAACTTTCCATGGTAACAGTTTTCGCATATGATACATTTTAATCCAGGCGATGTAGTAGTTATGCTCTGGGTGCACACCCTGAAAGAATATTAATTTCATAAAACGTTGACACTTTTTTCATCAAGAATCTAATCTCCGGTACTTGTGAGCAGTATCTTCAAGCTGGAGCTATGTGGAGGTGCGGTTACTAACAGAGCAGACTGATCGAGCCGTTCATACTGTGTTTTAGATAAAGTAAGTATGTATTTGGTTCATGCTACATTGCATTAAAACTCCATTGTGAACTACAGCTTGAATTACGCTCCCTGGCTACCCCGCTAACACCTGTGGTGGTCGTTAACTCCTAAAAAGATAAGTATTTCTCAATTTCGATTGATATACTTAGCCACTTACCCAGTATAAGAGCACAAAGGGCTCATACAACCACTTTGTGGTTAAAAACGAACCACTGGCCTAACATAAGAGGAAGAAGACGTTTGATTCAAGTCTCATTTTGTTTAGTAGCTTAAATCTTACGAATGTTGATTTTTGAGGCTTTCACGGCCATTGTCTTACGAATGTTATTCAGATCTGTACTTAGCGTCCTAAAAATCTAAAACAGAGCATTGACCCCTATACAACTGTTTTATATTTTATCGATAATTTGATTTTAATTGTAGATTATTCATATTTGCAAATTTTATTGTGTCTTTGATATTTAGGATCTAATCATAATTATTATTGGAAAATACCAATTTATTATGGATTACTATTCCGATTATTTGCTATATAAACATTAAAGCAAAAGTGATGGACTACATTTTCTTTATTTGCAAGTGTTTTGCCTCTAATTAATATCGAATATTAATTTGGAGATGAGTAATGTCAAAAAGAATTCTTAAAAATACTGTGTGTTACTTCATTGCGTGATTTTAATTATTTTTTTAATGAAAAATAAAAAATCATTTGTCAAAAACATGTATATTATCGAAAGTTAAAATTTAAATTACAAATCAATACGTTTCGCAATTTTTGATTGCATCTCAGTTGTTAAATTAGTTGACGGTATTTATTACAATTCTTTACAATTGCATTGTTAATTTTACTGAAATTTCGAAAAAAGTTCCTCCTGTTGAACTCCCTAACTTGATCGGATGAATTTGTAGAAGCCAACGTGTGGTATTGGGACGTCCATTTTGATGTGATATTATTTCAATCTAATTAATATCATTGTTGTGAGAGTCTCTGAGCGGTAAGTTGTTGTCTTGATTTTGTGTGAAATAGAAATAGCGAGGAAGCCTGCAGTAAATAATTGCTGCCTACAAGTTAAAATCAAAACAGTGCTTGCAAATGTTGTAAACGTCATATTTCCCGTGTATGATGTGAACATACCAATTTGCGCCATACTCAAAGGTGCATTCAAGACGACCATTGTCGAGACGTGACGTCACCATTCATTGAGGTGACTGCCAGCAACCGGTGGTCATTTTCCACGCATCACGCCTCCAAAGATTTGGATGACGCATTCCAGAGTCGAATTAAAACGCCACACAGCAAGTCTTCGAACGCACCTTCCAGATAAAATGCTTGCAGTTTAAAGAGATAAGCAATCGACAGCTGTGCAAGGATTGCTCTTAAGGAGTGCGCGTGTCTATGCAACGTTCTGTTTTATGTTGTTTCATGTATGTGCATAGACGTACATACGGGTTTACACGTAAGTTTTTTTAGAATAGAAATCAGTTTTTTGAGCTTTTCTTTGTTTTGACATCTGTTGTGAAGGCAATATATTTGTGTAAACACATGTATTTTTTGTGCACTGCATTATTACCAATAAAAAAGTCGAGAAAATCAGGTTAAAAAGAGATATGAGAACATATGAAACGGCAGTAAGCAAAACCCTAGCGAATAAGTTATATGTAAGGTTGGAAACAACGGGGAAGCGTTATTATCTGCAGCAAGCAGCCATTAAAAGTTAAAATACGTAGCTGCATGAGCTGAAAGGTGACGCAACTGTACAGAAAAGTTGATATAGTAGATACACCGGAAGAGGCGCTCTAGGGAAGATCAACTATATTAGCATTAGAAACATTTAATTCAAAAATCCGAGGAATAACTAGTGACAATAGTATTGGTACCTACCCTGAAATATTCAATAAATTAGAAAAGTTGCACGGTACTGATCAGATAAGAATAGCAAACAAAACTAAATCATATGCGGTCGCAGCTCGCAAAAAATAGCTTTACCAATACGTGATAAAGTTGTGGAAGAATCGACAACAGAAGATGTAATCAAAGTCGACTCACCAACGGATTGGTGTGATCCAATTGTAGTTGTATCAAAAAAGAATAATGGAGTAAGAAAATGTGTAGACTACACTGAATTACATAAGTACATTTGCAAAAAGAAGCTAATTCTATCCTCGGTGAAAGAATCCTGAACACAGGTGAGAGGAGCACGATTTGCACGAATTCCGTAAAATAGCGTCCATGTTAATTCGCTAATTGTTTGTCCAATGTGTGTTCACTTTTTGAAGTTTTTAAATTTTGGTCAGATCAGATAAAACCTGAAAAAGTAAAATAGAGATACCTGAAGAACCAACCTTTTGTCTCGTAAAGAACATGGATAAATAACGGAAAAACTTCAATATGTGTATTTGTCCATGTGTGCATTTTTTCTGAATTTCTAAATTTTAACCAAAAAAATTAATAGAAGATAAAAATAGAAAAAGAATAAGAACAAAAATAAGCAAAATTTTAAATGCTGTTTAGAATTCCGTCAGGCAATACAATTAAAACAACGTTTTCAATAGCCGCAAACGGCATATTTACAATGTATGAGCTGAGTACACTAATTTGCGCCATAACAAAGAGTGCATTCTAGGCGTCAATTGTTGAGACGTGACATCACCAGTCATTGAAATGCCTGCCAGCAACAGGGGGTTTTTAGCATCGGGTGTGGTCATTTTCACGCATCACTTCATTCAAGGTTTGGATGACACAATCCAGGGTCGAATTAAAACGCCACACACCCAAGTCTTTGGGCCCGCTTCCAGGTAAAATGTTTGCAATTTAACGCGGTAAGCAATAGCTACAACTGTGTGTGGATTTCGCTTAATAAATGCGCATATTTACTCAAATTTTCCGGGCTTAATGCACGCGAATATCAACAGCTTCGGAATCAAATGAGTACTGGCTTCAGGCGTTTTTGAATTTTGCTCTTCTAGGCACTTTTTATCGTACTTGCGTTTTTAAATGCAATTATTACGACGTTCTTTTTTATATTATTTCATACATGTGTTCAGACGTAGATTGTTCTAGTATACAGTCATATTTTCCATGATTTTCTTTATGTGTTTACATGTTTTACGTCAATATTTTTGTGTAACAAATTGGTTTCTTGGGCATTGTTTGAAGTGAGTTTCAGCTGAAGAACACCACCGGGGTAAAACAGCTGTTTATTTTAGCAGATATTGACATTTTGTAACTACGAACTGGGTTTTTTAAGTTTTATGTTCACTAAGGTAGCTAGTCGAACAAACAGACAAAATAATTATTCAAACATTAAAGCGTACGAGAAGTTTTTTTAAAATTTAAAGTCACAACGTGAGGAGCTAAACTCCAGGTCTTATTACAAAGATAATGTAACGTAAAGTAACGTATAAATTGCTTGCCCTGTACTCTCCCCTACTTAATGTTGTTAACATATAAATATGTCACATTCGGCTTAAGATTAGGTTTTTAACTACATTCCTAAAATTGTAGTTGCTTATATCTTAGGTATTCGAATAAAGAAGTAAAGTACGTTTAAGTTAAAATCTAAGAAAATTAAATATATGTACTAACAATATTAAACATGTCATACAATATACTGTAACTCATACATTCAAGTATGCAATAAGACTGTAAAATGTGTATGGCTGAACAAGGGGTAGTTCAGGGCGTGACCACTTATAGTTTACACATTAAGTCAGATCAGCACAGTTTATTGGTTGAAAACTAACATAACCAATAAATAGCCAGCAATGGTAAAGTTAATATAAATAATAATAAGGGTTGGAACGGTAATTGTCCGGTGCCCGCAAATCCACCCAACACCTTTGCTTTTCTGTACCAGAATGCCTTATCTCGGCAACGCTACTTATTCCCAGATTGTGTATAGGAAATTGCCTATCGCGTTCCTTCTGCGAACTCATTAAACAAAACAGTTCAAACAAAACATAACATAACTACAAAAATTAACTCATAGGCGGATACATTAGTCCAAATATCTTCGGCGCCGACATGTACTACAAATGCCAAATGACTGCATTTTTAATGATTCGTGAACATTTTCAACAATCACTATTTTGCATATCGCCTCCATATCGGGTGTTACAACGTGGTGATGCATATTAAAGCAGGATGTCGAGCACCAGCAAAAAATAGAAAATGACCATTAGAGAAAAGAACATGCAAGAGCATATTTTGATGAGAAAAAATGATAGAAGAACTAATACTAGAGGAAACAAGTATTTGGACATGAGACAATAGTTAGTACATTTTGAAGGAAGGTAGAAAAGATCTTTATAAGATGCCCAAAATAATTAAAAAAATTTGGAATAAAGAACAAACTTCACATAAATAGAAAACAAGCTGCACATGTTACATATACAAAAAAGGGGACAAACTTAGTTGCAATAACTGCCGCAGTATTAGCCTACTTAGTGCAGCGTACAAGATCCTAGCTACACTAATAAATGATAGACTAGAACCGTACCATGAAGATACAATAAACTAAAATCCGGAAAGATAAATCAACTCCTGATCAGATATTTAGCCTTAAATAAAGCATAGAGAAAATTTGGCATTACTAAACGCTCTTAGGCGATCACTTTAGTTTCCCTATTTATAATTCAAATATTGTACGCTACGGGAGTATATTTGACGGCTCGCCAGCTAGCTGCAGAGAAGACGGCGTGAAGTTCTTAAATAACGTAATTTCCGATTAACGTGAGCGCCAACAAGTTTTTTCAATTACAACAAATATACTCAGATAGGTCAAAAACTTGTAAACTTAGAATAAACCGCAGTATATACTAACATAACAACTAAAATATAGAAGATAGCAATAACGAGCTCTTCTGATTTATTAACCAAAGTTGCATATGGTAACCAGCACAGGAATATTGTAAATAAATATCATGCGTTCCTTACTAAAAAGGGAAAAGAAGCACCCCACATTACAGTTATCAAAGCAATAGTTAATATACTGCATTTACACAGATAAATATCACACTAATTAAAGTTGCAGTTCCCTATTAGACACAACCACAGTTTATTTTACCAATATTGTTATACAAAATATCATTAAATATCATTTATTAAGTTGCACTACTTATCTGCAGATGCATACGCTTGTGCTTGCGGTGAGATCTAGACCCCCAAAAAAGCTAGAAGAAGCGGTCGCCGGAGGTGAACCGAAGGGCCCAAAACAGCTTAAAACAGCGGCAGCATGCTACCAATGACAGCTAATGTCAGTCAATCAGGCATCCGGAGATGTAGTTACAACCGCCTAACCTCTACAGCTTCGGCTGATGTTTGAAGTAGTACACTCTCATAGATGACGCTGTTTGCACCTAGAGGGTAGAGAAGGGTCTCTACTAGAGGGGACGCTTATATAGTAACAGGCGAAGCCAATACAACAAGTAAGTTCTGTGTTTCTTAAGCCATCTTACGCTGTGGAATGATTTTCTAAAACGTGTCCAATCTCAAATCTGCATGCCAGCGAGCTTCTTTCATTAATAATTCATAACTGAAGCTTCGAGAACAAGCTTGGCGCACCATTAAATACACAGAAACCGCATCGCAAAAGGGACACTACTTTTTTCCGCAACACAATCCAAAAACAAAATTCTTGTTATCTCCAAGCTGTTTTCGACAGCCCGTGATATAGATTTTCTTTCAAACTCTGCCATTACAAAACGACCGTGTTCCAGTAAAGGATCTTTTACACGGCCATGCATTACATCAAATAATATTCAACTTAATTACGCTTTGGCAGGTAACAATCTCATGGATTTTCGACTGGCTTGTGACTGTGTAAATAGGGACGACTTGTAAAATTAGTAAAAATGATGGATTGTGCGACAGAAAAAACATCTTCTTCCCACAATCCTTCTTGTCAGAAGGAAAGTGATCACATTGTTTTGCTATTTTAAATTTCTTCCTCTTTTGTAATAAACGCTTCTGTTCTCGAGCATTTTTGGCGAATCTACCTCTGTTCATATCACATTCCTTGGTACAGTTTGCATAGTGGCTGAAATTTTTCTCAACCGTACCAATCCGCGCTCAAGCAGGGAGTTTAAGTTACTTGCAACTAACGACTGCATAGTTTCATGGAAAACTACCTGATTCTTACACCACACGCAAAGGGAATGCATCCTGTGGATTGAAAAAATCATATTTTGATCGACATTTGCGTTGCGGTTTGGTGCCAGCGCGTCGCTCCGACGGGGCGTAGCTCACGTAGCTCACGGCTTCGGGCGCCCTTGGCGGGGCAGTCGTTTCCCAATTATTCAAAATTTGGTGCATTAAAAAGTTCGTGATTTCATATTGGAAGAATGCTTCTATCTTAAAGCTTGCTTCGAATTCGGCTACAGATGGGATTATAGTCGAGGCTCCCTTTTCATTATAATAATTACGAAGATATAATCTCGTGGCAAGTTGACGCGTAGTGTAGTTTATTTTCGAAATCACCGTTGTTCCCGTTTGGATAGCACCCCCAAAGTAACTTAGTCTTGAGCTTTTCTCCGGTATTCAACTTGTATTTCATCCCTCACTGATGTGTGTGCGACGCCACCACGCAGGGGCACCTTTTGCAATCAATCAGGTGCCGCTGCCACCCCTTCACAGATATTCTTCTTGCTTTCTTGTATGTATTGTACTGTGCCGTTCTCCGGGAGTGTTGCGCGTTACTTTAAATTTTGATTTCAGTGGCGCTTCGTGTTTTAGTTATTGCATATTTGTGGCCCCTTTCAGGCCGATCTTGTTTGACGTTTAATAGTATAATACTCCAACATGTGCCGTTAAAGTTACGCTATAAGTTACATGCATTACAATGACGTCCTCTAGGAAACAGAAATAAATTTGCTGTGTACTTGCCATTTGGTTTTAAAAGTATTCAATAGATAGTCCGTAAATTACCCTATTGTTTTACTGTGTTTGGTGTGTCGTTGTTTTCCTTTGTAAGAGCAACAAAAGTACATTTCGTTACCGAGGGGTTCCAAAATGTGTCGTGCCATTTTCCGCTCTGACTCAAGTTCTAAAAGGGTTTATGTGAATTGAGCTTACATCTTGTGACGCTTCAGGAAATTAACATTTTCTATTTAATTAGCTACCCCCTGATATATCGACTCACCCCTTTTCGACTGCAAGCTTGCCGTACAGTTTTTGTTACATAATGCTGAGAGCGTGTGGATTTCCAAGCAACCAAAACATTTTATTTGACACTCGCTTGAGAGGATTTTAGCTTTTCCATTACAGTCAAGCGACGCCCTAACTTCTCTGAGGCGGCGTGAGTTTTTTTCATAATTACCTTTTTATTATGTAACAACATGTAATTTTTCCTATAATGTCATTCTTGTGATAATATTGTTCTCTATACAATTTCATTCTATTTTTCTCGATTACTGGAATTGCTAGTGGCTTGTTTTATGGTGAAATGTTTAATTTTATCTGACCATCTTCTATGAGAGCGACGTCTTGACATTGAGCCTCATGTCTTATCGTATATTATTAGTCGTTCTATGTTATCGTTATCACTTCTTGATACGTATCCAAAATAGTTTAGGATGCGGGTGTTTACTATTAGAAGCAGCCGAAGTAGTTCATTTATTTTATCAAGAACAGGTCAGTTAGTTCTCCTTGCTGTTCATGAAACTCGTGGTATTCTTCCTTTCTTCGCCAGCAGTACATTTCCAGAGCATCAATTCAAAGCCGAAAAAATGCGAAGTTGTTGTGTAGGAGTAAGAAATAGCAAAAAGTAAGTTGCGTTTGATGGCAAAGCGCTATGAAAATAGAGAGATAAGACATTTTTACCAAGCAGTGAAAAGTAAAGGCACAAATATCAGCTTATACTTATTTCGGGAGTAAAGAACAGCAACAAATAACTGAAAAGTCGAATATTTCGAGTGTGTACTAGGAAGGAGTAGACAGGATGGGCAAGAGCAAGCCGTTACACGGTGCAGAAAAGAGTTAGAAGAAACAAACGCCTCAAGCGAAAAAAAACTAAAATCAGAGAGCAGTTAAGGAACAATGAATAGACCAGGGGGCAACGCAGTAGTTTTTGAGAAAATTATGCCAATGTGAAAATTACTGGACGTACGAGTAGCTTATCAAATAATAGCAATAGCACTTCCCAAAAGACTAGCTAAGTAAGTAAATGAGCGTCTGAGTGACTATCAAGGTGGTGTTAGAGAAGGCAGGTCAGTGAATTGTCACTTTTTCCTATTAAGCAGATTGAGGCAAGCTCCTACGAACAAACTTTATCGCTGCATAAGCTTTTGATTAATTTTAAAGTTGCTTACGATGCCATAAAGAAACAGAAGTGGCTTAGGGCTCCCATGTCAGCTCATTTTTAAGGTAGTACCGTAGAAAATTGTATCAGAAGCTAATATACGTGTAAGTCCCGTCTTTAACAACTTTTTAAATAGGCCAACAGCCCAGACTAACTTAAATTACTCGGTAATTATTGTCGTGAGTTGGATTAGATACATGGTTCTAATAACTACTAAAAAAAACAAAATAGGAGCCAGTTACCGATTTGCAACAACGATAGATTCGGTCTAACCAGCAGATTAAACTAATCACATTTACCGTTAAGGGATTCTTTCTCACATAATCCTAATCTAAAAATCTGGTGTGATACACTCACACAACTTCCCTTTACAGTTATCTTACAATTAGCAAAAAATTGGATTTTTAATTTTTAAGCATTTGCCAAAAATTTTAAAAAATTGCAAATTCTACAAAAACGCTACAAAATAGAGCGTTAGATGAAGAGACCAGTTTTCTCTAAATTTGTAAGCTGAATTCAAAAACGTAATAATATACCGGGTGTTCTATTTAAAATAGGAGATAATAAGAGAAAACAAAATAAACCCATTTTAAAAGTATTCCACTGGAAAATCATTTATCTCACATCAAGACGCACGTTTTTGAAAAAATCGAAAAAAACTGAAAAAATTACAAGAGTAAACACTACTTCCGGTTATGCGATCTTCTTCAAACGCTTGCTGTCTCATCTACATAGAACAGAAAACCTATATATGAAGTTTCAACGCCATACTTCTTTTCGTTTTTGAGATATTTTGTTCACAGACAGACACACAGACAGACCAATGAACAAAAACATGTTTTTTGGGTTCAGGGGACTCTAAAACGTGAAGATCTGTTGAAAACTTAATTTCGAATTTTTGTGGGTGAATCCAATTCAAAATTGGGCACCAAGGTTTTTAGAATATTATATTTAAAAGATACAACAAAATGCAGTAAAAAAGATGTCGGTTATTGCTACGAGTAGTAAGTATTTAAAAAACTATATTGTGTTCGTAAAAATGAAAAAAGATTCTAAAGCTAAATTATTGAAATAAGTATTCTTATAAAAAATTTATGATATTTTACAGTATGCCCATATTACGTTAGTAACTAAGGAAAATGTTTACTTACTCAGCGAAATTACACTAACTGATTTGCAGTTTCATTAGGTGCTCCAAAAAGCGCGTTGTGCAGCTTATCGTAAAGGCCTTGCGAGAGTAAAGTGCATTTATAATTAATTAAAATTGTCGTTTTATAAAAAACAAGTCTTTTCCGGCCACCATAGGTACACAACGTTAGTAAAAATTCAAAATTACTTCAAATTATTATACTATTATCGAGTAAGCAAAAATGTGTAAACAATATATGGTTGGATTACAAGTTAAGCTGAGCGAGCCCCATATGATTCTGATTACTTCTACGGTACTAATAATAAGTGGGCGCTAGACATCATACAGGAAAACCTTTCTAGCGACTCTTAAGTACTTTGTGCGATGACCTGGTTCATGGCGCTTTTGTCGTTCGCAGAACAATTACAGTACCTCTCGGTAGTCGCCCAACAAAAGAAGTTTTATTAGGGAAAAGAGAGTCCAAAGTCGCTCATAGGAAAAATAAAATTTTCCACATTAAACCAAATGAAATAATAATTTGCTGGCATACCTTTAGGGGTTGATTGGCCTCAAAGTCAATGCAAGGGGCGAGAATAAACAAACAAACAAAATTAAAATTTTATCCGATTTTCTCCACTGGGATAACTACGGTTTAAAATGGGTGGTGTTCAGTCCCCCGTCTACGTTGCTCCGTCTTCAATGGCAACAGGAAGAAGACTGGTCGTTATCAAGGAAAAGCACTGGAAGACTCGCTGTACTCTTAAGTTAAACGCGAAAGAGCGCGAACCAATTTAAAATTTTAAAATAGCCAAAATGAGAATAGGCAACCTGCTCCACACACAGGGGCTTAAAGTGACCTAATTACAAGGTGTAGTATCGCTATATTTGAAAGAAAGCTTAAATGACTGAATATCTGGCGTGTCACTAACTAACAATTATGTGGAGATGAAATAAATAAAAGCGGGGGCTTTTAAAAGAAAGAAGTGCGAAAATGTTAACACATTTTTTGAAAGCAAACATCGTATCGAGGACAGCAAAATGATGAACATGTAATATTATTATCAGTACCATTGTTTTACATGGAAGTGAAACTTGTATTACAAACAAGAAAATGGAAACGAGATTGGAAATATGTGAGAGGAAGATATTGGGAAGAATTCTATGAAGAAAGAAGAAAAACGAAGATGAATGAAGAGAATAAATAAATAAATGATGGAGGTATATGGGCAACCTAGCATAGTTACGCTACTGAGAAAGTATCATGTTAAATGTGAAAACAAGTGAATCGACTTCCAAAAAAAGCGATTAAGCAACTACCAGAGAGGGGGCAAATATTGAAGGCAATAGTTAGATTTGGAAGAGCTGGAGAACAAAAGCTGAATATGGAAGAAGTTCGAGAAAAATTGTAAGTTATAAAACTGCGAAAAAGTAAGCACTATATAGATAACGCAGTAGCGAATCAACTGAAATGAAAGCAGGTTTATCCTTTAAACAACTTCGGTGCTTCATTGACAGACTTGAATATAATTGAAATAACCAAGGCCACCAGCAAATAATTCCATGGAAAGCAAGAGAATTTAACTTAATGGCCCGTTTTGATTAATTTCTTTTTTGACAGTATTAAATAAGTATCGTGTCCAGTGATATGTAAATAGACATATAAAAGGTCAACGAATAAGCAATTGAAGAAGACGTCACGAAAGTTTCTTGGTATGTTTTGTGTGAATCCGAGCAAGCACTTTAATCCACTTTTATCGATAATAAGAGTATCTACGTTTTAAAAGTCCGGATAAAAGAATATTTGGGTTTAGACGTAGGTAAATATTTCGAAGTTCAAACGTTTACTTCCTGCTTTTACAAAAAAATGTACGAGTAAACGAAACTGTGTCATATGGCAGTAATTAGTGTTTACAATTTTTCACTTTACTGCGCCTGACTCATTAAATTGCGTCTTCTCGAACAATTCCTGAGAGGTTCTAATTTTAAATCATCACCGAGTCGATTTACATAAATTACATGCACGATGGATACCCACCAGCATGCATTTTTAAAGGTTTTTCTAACTGAAGACAGTTGATAAACGCCGGCCACGCCTGCTAAAACTACAATGTTATATTGAATATCGAACTTGATCTAAGTTGGCAATGAAAGACACATGTACTTACTCATGTTTTATGCCTTTCCAGGAAGCTACAATTCTCAATAAAAGTAGTTTATTGTGGGTTTAATTTTTTTATTAGAATTAAAGTTTTGTTTTGTCACTACGACAATAGTGTGACTTCTAAAAGTATCAATTCAGTAAAAGTCTTACGCCGTTGGGCTTTTGGGAGCCGCAAGCAGCTACCAACCAGCTAAAACAGGTGGTATATTTTTAATAAATCTCGTGTTGGCAGCATCAATTATTTTTATGTTTTTATATTGCCCAAAAAGCTGTACGACACAGAAGCTTTGATCACAATTTGTAAAACAAAGTTTACAGCTTTGAGTGTAGATTGAAATATTGTTAAGCTCAATTTGAAAGATGCCGTGTGCAGGCTATATAAAATAGTTGCCATGAAAATTGTAATCCGAAAGCCTTGGTAAAGTGCTCGCCCTGCATTCCACGCTTCAAACCGAACCAAAATGGACGGAAACTTTTTCAAGGGCAGTGTATAGAGCTGAAAAATTTATCATTAGGTGTTTTTAGAATAAATTTAAATGTAGGTGTGTCTTAACATGAGATTTTTATCAATTTATATGTAATTTTTTACATGCCAAAATCAATTAAATATCAAAGTTATCGCAACAATTGTAATATTGAAATTTCCCAAAAGACGAATAGAAATCAGCTCATGTAAAACTTTCATAGAGAGAATCGTCATTACTTCCCCTTATAACATCGATGTTAGTTAAGTTCATAATCTAGCTTTAGGCTTCAGGCAATTGTTGGTTTTGTTTAGAGAGGTTGTAAAAAAACAATCTGGAATGATACACATCTTATAATTAGTCAAAAATTTGTTTTTTTCAGTTTTAAGCATTTGTCAAAAATTTCCAAAAATTATAAATTTTACAGAAACCGTACAAAATAGATAGTTGAAAAGAAAAATTTTCTTTAAAATTTTAAGCATAATTCAAAAATGTAATAATATACCGAATGTTCTATTTTAAATAACAGCTTTCGGTATAGCCAGAAGTGATATCACAGTCAAAATATTGTAGCTGTAGTCGCTCTGACACATAAAATCCGTGACCAGTTTCAGATTTTCAATTTTATTAGTTCTCTATAATCTGACAGCTTAACCTTTAAATTAACGGCCAGAACAGAAATACTTTGTTCCCACAAAATAGCGTAGTTTGAACTCAAAACACCAACATTTTGACAAAATTTTCTCAGGTAAATATGCAATGCAAATAATGACTCAGTATAGCTAACCTGTTTTGTTTTCGTGACGTCAAAAGGATGCGGAAATTGACAATTGTTGCATTTCCTGCAACTCGAGCCAAATCTGACGCCAAACCGCAAATTTAAGAAACGCTACCTAGATAAAATTCATCTGAATAAATCCTCGCAGTTGTAACCTGTTTCTACACCTCGTACAATATCACCTCCAGGTGCTGTACAACTTTCAACGCCTCTCGACTACCTTTTGCTGATCAAATTTACCTCGAAATGTGAACTTTCTAGGCTGGATACATTTTTAAGGGACGCCACGGCAATTACACGAATCTGGAACTCTCCTGGCTTCTGATTTTTGGAAGTAGACGCCAAGGAAGAACTCCTCTTCAGAATGCACATAAAATATCAGCTGGCTGATGCCCAAAAGTGGTCGAAAACTTGCCTCGATGTCGAACCCACTCGGCTAAACTTCCCTCTTCATTGGGAGATTCTGGCACGATAAAACTTCACACAAAGATACTCTGCGGACTGGTGAATAAATAAAACAGCTTTTGGACTCACATAACTTTTATATAAAAAATACAACTTTTCAGGAGCCCTATTTGCACACAGCTATATTTTATTATGGCTTAGGTTAACAACTACAACAAAGGAACATCAGGTATCTTAGCAACTAATTACAACTATATCGAAAGTGAGTTTTGATACATTGTTATTTTGAAACTATACGGGTTTTCAATAATTGTCAATCTCGGCACTTTATAACCTTAAGTCTCTGCTTTTAATCACTTTGGTTTTAAATAGCACTGTTTCACAGTTTTAATATCACTGCATTATTGTTTGTCTTCTGATTTTAGGTGGCCTTGTCATGCTCTTTGCATTCTATGCTTTATTACACAGGTTTCATTACCTTTCAGCTGCGTTGCCGTTTGTTGGACTAGTAATTTTAACCCTAACGCTTTCGTAACGCTCAAACATCTCTATATCAAAGCAAATTTACAGTATTGTCTTGAGTTTAGAATGTTAACTCTGTCAGTCCACATAATTTGAGTACATCTGCCATAACAAGCACATTTAATGAATATTATGTTAAATATAATCCCTTTGATACTGCTTAATCTAATGCTAACCTCTGTCAATCAAATTATAATTACTGCATTTATTAGTGTATAAAACTGACTCTAATGTTGCAATAAACAAAATATCAATTCTGGGCTTCTTTGAAGCTTTCTTTCATTTTCATGTGTTAGTTATGCAATCAGAATTGCTGTGGGCATTAAACCATTGCAATACATTTACACAAAAAATTATGTTTTAGTGAGAACTATAGCCCCTCTATTTACAAATAGTAGCGACATCCTGGGGCAAACCTGATGCAAACATGAAAATACAAAAAGTTACTAAACGGTAAATTTCAGTGTAAACAGTGAAAAAATAACTGATCTGAGTACCTGAAATCCTTTTCTGCCACTATTTTTACTCTTATCGACACAACACCGTGGCATTTCCACGTCCTCTACTTAGAATTTGCCCCCGAAGAGAAAAATGAATAAAATCACGACAAATGTCAATGTCACATTTTAATTAATTATACAACTTCCTTGGCAATTTTTAAATATGCTAGGGACTTAAGGGATACCAACGTGATTTTGCCCCAGCGGCAACATCAAAGGTTGTCGCTATACTATTTGTAAATAGAGGGGCTATAGTGAGAACGAAAGATATATGTGCTTTTGAACCAGCCTTTAGCGAAGGACTGTGGAGCTAAGCTGTTTTTAGTGTTTCCAGTTTCCTTTGGCTTTGAATAGGTAGCTACGCCACTGGCAAAGACAAGTAAAATTGGTTATAATAAATCAGCCAAAGTTGGCCTAGAACATCATTTTCAATTCTCATCCACATCGCCTGGCAATAGTAGATTAACTACAGTACTGTAGTTCTACTGTTTAAATGTCAATGTTGACAATTCGTATATCGTTAAAAAAATTAGTTTTTCCTTAAATAATTGATACATAGAATGAACCTGGAATCTCCACAACTCTTTTTAATGTGGACACAATTGTAGAAAGATTGCGCTTAATTAAATAAACAATCCCCTCTAGTTGAATACGTTTCAACTACCACCACGCAAATGACCTATATTTTCAAATTAGTCACGGGCGGGCCCGCGCAAATTGCCGCCTTAGCGTGAAACCCTAATTGCGACGTCGTTCCAGGCATTGTTTTTCGAGACCGACGCAGCGTTATCGGATCGGCGAGGCCGATTTATTGTGGAGATCGGACAAACCACCAGCATTGACACTAATTTACTTTGCTTCCGGCGCGGCTCCAATTATTCGGGCGAAATGTCCAACAATGGGGCAGAAGGAGGTCGTGCCCCCCGCTTAATGACCGCGGTCAGTTCGCGTGCAAACCGCCGGAAGCAGTCGGCCAGATGAACCGCGCGCGGGGTGCTGCCCCTCCGCGGAGAATGCCTCGCGTGGCCGCCACTGATTTCGCCGTTGATAAGGATAACACTGCCGTAGAGCTTACGTACACTCTGCAGGTGACCGTTTCGCCTACTTACGCGATGAATCTTTAAGAACGTGGAATTAGGTCATCTCGCCGTATCGCTTATGCGCTCGGAATAATTGATGAGGCGTAGCTCGTTTAATCAAATCAATTTTAAGCGCTTCTTGGAAGTCCTCTCGATGTCTTTATCGCTCTGCGAATCGATTTGAATGTATTAAGATAGCTATTTGTGCCGCTGAAAGGTTGCAAGCGAACGCGACCTTTCTGGGCTATAGAAAATTGTGTATCTATTTCTTAATGCTATGGATTGACCACTGGTGTTGATCAAGGATCTGTTTTAGGACCAATAATATTTTTGTAGCACCTACATACATAATTTTAAGCATCTAAATATCAAGCGCTTAGTGTCAAACAACACTTTCTTATGGGAAATATCACACAAAACGAAAAAAGACTTATCACACATACACTTGTCCCATTTGAAGTAGCCGGATAGTTTTTGAACCAAACAGAAAACTTGACGAAGGAGACAAAAAAATAATATCGTTGATAGAGACGAAGATGATATTGAACAGGACACCGCAAAAACTTGAGGGTTTGAAAGCCTAGTGTAACCACAACATAAAAAAGCCGCAGTGCTATCACGTTTATTTTAATCTTCTGGAAGAAATTTCTCTTCTGGAAAAACATTATGAAGAATGTGAATAACACCTTAACTTGCTAAACGAAAAAACAGGAATTGTCAATTTTGTTTCTTTTTTAGGTTGTAACTGGCCAGCTTGGATCTTTCGGCTGAAGACAAACTATATTTTTATATCTATTTTTTTGTGTTAGACTTAAGCCTATTGTATGTTATATAAACAAAAATTCTCAAAGCCGGTCCTGGGCTGGAAATGTATTGTTAAGTTTGGTTTACCGCGAATGCAGTAAGAAACACGCTGTCTACGGGACGAAGGGAGTTTTAACTCATGCAAATTTAACAAAGAAAAGAGCACTCACACTCAGCCTCTGCTGAGAAAAGCTGCACATGCCGGCGACTCGAAAGTATAGTACCCCAATTTGCCCAAAGCGAAATATATTTAAAAGTGTCCTGAAAGGGCTTGCACTAAAACATTTGCTGCACGCAATTATAAAGTGCAGCGATGCAACGTTTGTAAAGTGCAGCAAACAAGCTTTCACCAGGTGTACCGGTGAGTACACAATTTTGTGGTATATTCTATTTGAAGACGCTCATTTTCACCGCATCGAACGGTGGATTTAAGTCGAGTTGTGACGTCATTTAGACAAGCGACGCCCAAGTTTGTAATCGAGAGTTCTCCAGCATTACGCGGGCCAGGAGTGGGTGACGCAATCAAAGACGTGCTGAATTCAGGGTGTTCCAGGTAAAAAGTTTTCTGGTCGATGAGATCAAGTCGCATTCAAGTGCGATCGTTTGTAAGGGCAAAGAAATGTGTTGCATCGGCTAATAATGTGTGCAGCTTGAACGTGAATTTAAACAGGAGCGACTTCAAATAAGTATCGGCTACAAGTAGTTTTGACATTGAGTTTTTGTTAAAGACATTTTGACTTTTGCTTTTTTAAAAGATAATTATTTCAACGATATGTTTTTATTAATGGGTGTTCGATATGTTTAAATGTATACGCGAATAAATTCAATTCTCTCACGTAGTTTATATGAGCATTGAATTCTATGTTTGTTTGGTTTTCCTTAATTTAATTGTTTCTATATGCCTTTATTTAAGTTTTAAAGTGAATAGATTAATGTAAACAAATTGGCATTTTTTAAAGTCAATTTCAGCCGACAACACTCCAGTGGAAAACCATATTCCTGTTTTGACAGTTAGTAATTTTTCACAAGCCACTAATTCGAGATATAAAGAAAGTTTCATGTTCACTGAGCTAGCGAAATAGTAAAAAAAGGGCAAATAATAATTATTCAAATATTTAGACTTACGCGACGGCCTGTCGCGTTTCAGTTTGGTGCCCAATGAAGGGGCTGAACAGAGATACCACTACAAGGTATTGCCTTTCTGAATATGTTTGTTGTTTTATAATATATCGAACAACTTATATAAGTTGTCACTTGTTAAAGTTATCTGAAGTTTCGAAACCTGACAGTTTTTGTATTTAATGGGTGTCCCGAAGCTTTCGTTGTTGAGTAGGCACTAAAACTAATTTATGAATGCAACTATGTCTATACTTAAATGTCAAAATTGATATTTTGATTTTTAAGTAAACTTACAGGTGCATTCATAAATTAAGAACTATTTTCAGTGGCTACTCGACAACGAAAGTTTTGGGACAGCCATTAGGTAATAAAAACTTAAAACTAGTAATGAAATTGCTATTTATGTAATTTTATTGTCAGTATTCACATATTTAAAATATAAAGATATTCAGTAGTGCACTACCTTGGTTTCTAGAGAAATTATAAAAACAAATTTTGTGTTTTTGTTAAAATGTGTTCATATCTATTTCCGAACTAAGATTGTGTCATAGTTTCTCACAATTGCGAAAATAACTGTAAGTTTGACATTGAAGTAACAACTAGAACGCCATAATTATAATATAGAACTTTAAAATATCGAGTATTATGAACAAACCAACAAGCGCTTTAAAAGAGCGAGGCAGCTTTATTTGATTTTCTTCAGAAATAAAAAAATACTACTGTTGAAATTATTTGACAGATGGGTGAGGTAAAAACATTACGCGCTCAACATTTGAGTGTGGCAATAGTAATTTGCATTGCAAGACCGTTACGTAGAACTTTACCTAACGAGCGAACGATAGCGAGCTTGTTATCTGTCTGAGCACATACAGTTTTGGTAACGGTCGAACATTATACAAAGTTTTATAGTATTCTGAATCGTAAATCTTTAATAAAAAGATTCTTAAATTAAAATAACGGTGCTGCTTATCTTTACGGATGTAGAAGGCTCTCTACCCCTAGAGACAGAGTTCAGTAAATAGAAGTTTCAGAATACCATAAAATTAATAATAGTTAATACTGCAAATGATAACCACTTTAATCTCTCATAAACTTAAGAACCAGAAACTTAAAACATTCTTCAAGGGAAACTTCGCTATAGCATATTTTTTATGTAGTAGATATTTGACGCAAAATGTAAACAAAAATTAAGAAGTTTAAATGTAATAATTTTATTAGCTACTCAGTTCTAGGCTACCAGGGAAACCAGAAAAGGTATCTACCTATTCATCAGTGAATTGTGATGCATGGAGACGATTCCCTGTCATATTTTACAATTAAATTTCGATCAAAACAATCTTTTCTGGGATGAAAATACATAGATGATGAGGACAATAAATGTTGACATTTGCACGAAAGTGAAGATCGTGATTCTTAAAAATTATAATATAAAAACCTTCACAATCGCTACAACATTGGAAATATCCGAAAAGCCATACCTTAAGATTACAAATATTTCGTTTGACTTATTTTTCTTATTTTAACCTTTTGAACACATCTTCAACATGTTTCCCTTTTCTCCCTAAGCAAATAAAAGAATTGAATTATTATTCGCCTAACCCCGAAAAGCGAAGATAATCCTAATTAAATCTCCTCGAGTACTACAAAAAGCCTGAAACGTAATTCGCGTACCCAACGCTCATCATAGAACCCTTTTCATAACCAATCACATTTATAAGTAAGTACAGTCGTGTTCAAAAATGTGTTGTACACCGACAGTTGTAAGTGTATTGGTGGTTGTGTTATTACTTAACAACGGCTCACACTTTATCATTAACTAGGTAGTCCTAGATGTACACTTTCAAAATATTTTTATATAGAACACTTTTCTTAACCTTGTGTAATTAATTTATACTCACAAAGCATAAATGCTGTACAACACATTAATGAACACGACTGTACAATCAACGCTTCGTCAAAAAACAAATGTCTTCGCTCAGTGCCCTGTACATTAAGATCAAATTAATCATGTATACTAACTTAACAAACAATTGCATAAGTCGAAGAAAGTTCAAAATTACTTAGTTAAAATGTAAAGTTAATCGCTGGTAGTAAATGTCTTGAACTTTGGACAAATGGATTATAAATTTAACACTTAAAAATATTAAGCAAAGTTGAACGATCTCTTGCTGGAACCCTATTATTTTAAACTTACGAACGCGCTAGTGTCATATCTGATTTAAAAGTGCTGGATGGTTTGCATCAAGCACGCATGGAGGTTTTAGCGATTCTTATCTGTGAAGTACAAAGACACCATGCAAAGACAGTAAAAAAAGAACCTGACTTTGCGTTGTCCAAATGCTGCATATCGGACAGCAGTGCCGTAGCCTTAAATACGTCTCAAAGCAAACAGCTTCATGTGCATAAGACAAATGTGCAACACTCAGGAGATTGCCCAAATAACGAATTACTCGGTGACGAAGGCACTAATGCGGGAGAACCGCAAAAGACCTACAAACGCAGTATTCTCCTGCATAAGCACATATGAAACAAAAGCTTGCCACACATACCTACAGGTTATAATCGAAATGCGAGCTAATCACAGAAAATCTGCACACGGTCCAGAAAGAATGAGGATTCACTCTTTGGTTAACGGAAAGACGCAAAAGATGTGTACAGTATTATTTGTACGACAAGATTATACCATTTTAAGCCAACTTTCTTCAGAAATAATAATAGCTATTTATTTATGTGAATATTGGTCGAAATTTAAGAACCAATTATTATTAAATTTAATTTACGTGTGTGTTTAAATCCCGACATAAATAGTGTTTCTCGAGCTATTCCTGCGATTCTTACAATATTTTCTGCACAAACGCCAGCAGTTTTATTGCAGAAAAACTATCGAGAAATAAAAAAAACTGATCCTCAGCGGGCTATGGAAATTCAAACGTATGAATAATATGTTGATGGCACTGTAAGTCTATGTCAAATTCGAGGTTATCAGGTTAGGTTTTCCGTCAGTTTTGACACAGACTGACGCAAAACCTAATTTGCTAACCTCGAAGATGATTTTTTTATCTCTCGATATAAACACTTTCATCTACGACCACCACTAAAAGTAGACCTTTTAGCGCTAGCTTGTTTCACTCAAAGTGACGTTTTATAGTTTACCGTGGTCAAAGAAATCAGCTGTTTACTTTTAGCCCATGTGCTAAAAGTGAAGTGAGGTGATAAAACTACAATTTCAAACTAGAAGTGAAGTTGTAAAGTTATTCTAGTTGCTTCTTGCGTTACAAGTAAAGTGTTTTTGAAATAATTAAAGCGTTATGTAATGTACAGTCAGATGTGGAGTATTAATATTTACATTTCGTAACTGACCTTGACTACTGTCATTCGCAAACATTCGCCCGCGCGGCATGGCCTACTGTTTATTATGACATAAATTAGAAGTGTCGTAGATGCAAACCTTTGTTAAATCGATATTTATGGATTAATAACAGTAAAATTAAGGTCGTAGATAAAATATTGTATGCAACGCGTGCTAAAAGTCGTTTATGCACGAGACATGTTATGAAATTCAGCCTTCGGCTTCGTTTCATAATTTTCATGTCTCGTGCATAAACGTCAACTTTTAGCACTTGTTGCATAAATAGCTATTATTTTTAAAGACCAGTGTTTCTAGATTTCAAGGTATTATATATTTTTTTCCAATTTTGAAAAAGTAGCATACTCTAGTTAGTACTGTTTGACATTTGCAGTGATTATACAATTGGTAAATTGTTTTATTTTGATAAGTTCTCTGTTATAGGGTTAAACTTAGCGTTTATTCTGCGCACCGTTCGTGCCCTGTCTTAACTTTATTGCAGAAGCGGTTCAAGTCCAGCATCAAAATACTCCAGGCGTGTGCAGTTGTAGCGAGCACTAATACATAATGTAGATTTTTTGCCAAGTTTAAATTAACATGAGTAGAAGTTCTTACAGCACCTTTTTGCACTTCTTACATAAATATTATAAATGCTGAGAGAGGAAGAATTTGAAAATTGAACTTGTTAACAAAGTTCACATTTTACTTTCATTAAACCCACTTAAATTTTATTAACGAAATTTAAAAAACTGATCTGCTTAGTTGTTTTGTTTAAAATATTCTGTGGTTTATGTTTTCCTACAAAACTATACAACTCCGATTTGAAAACTTTACGGTGATTTAATATTTAAATATTAAAAACAGAATCAGTAACTGGGAAGGTACGAGTATTTAACGGGAATCACAGCGCAAACGTTTCTGCACTTTCAGATGTTTTTGTATTATTTTTTTGTTGTTTGGCAGCAAAATTGAAACGCAATTGCATTATAATTCCAATTGATTTAAAAAATATACCAAGGCAGTGCCGAATTATGCAATAAACAAATTACAATTTCAAGAATGCAGTTTTAATATACATATAGGTGTAGTTGGTAGTTTTAAAAGCGGATTTTTTAAATTTTCTTACCTGCTACTGATTTCCTGTAAATACTCCGGCCGGCTCGAGCACCAAGGCAAATACTGGGTCGTTTTCTGTCCTGTTAACTTGCAAAATCGCGTCTCGAGCGCGAAAACGCCTCTTAACTGTTTTTCAAATTGTCCCAAATCGTCGCAATTTATTCGGGATTAGTAACGTCGTCGCGCCGTCTTGCGGTTTCCAACGTTTTCGCGCTCGTTTGGTCGGGATAATACTTGGAGCGCGGATGTAAATTCGTACGAAAATAAAGCGTCAAATCTGGCAGTTTCGGACACAAGACGGGCTTTTCCCCAGTGTAAAACTCCCGCGACGCGTATCCTACGAAAAACAATTGAAGACTGGCCACCGGCCGCCACTTTCCACTCCGGTCACGGTTGGAAAATTCTTCAACAATCGATCTTTTTCCTGCTGTGGCGATGTGTCACCTCTCGTTTTCTGAGTACTCGCTCTAAAGTTAACAATGTCGTAACGATGGTTTATTGCTGCTTTTTCTAGAACACTCGCGATTTCGAAAAGATGGTTTCAGAGTTTATTATAAAATCTTGATGTCGAAGAAGTTTGCACAACTCGATAAAATCTATTAGTCCAATCAAATGGTAGCAAATAGGGGAAAGTTTTGGTGGAGTTTTGATATTTGTTTCCTATATGCTTTTTGGGTCGCTGTACACGAATATCAAATTTGCCAACAAAAATTTTGACCAGAAACACGTTTTTTAAGCAAAAACGGTGTAAAACCCGATTTAAGTTTTTCTAAAATTACCCGAAAGCTATCCATTTTTAGTAAATATTGAACGTATATGAAATAAAAGAACATAAAATTTCCTACATTTTATAGGTTTTTTCTCCGACCAATCGTTCAGCCGCCAGTGTGCCGCGAAGTTAGATGTTAAAAGCAAAAAAAAAGAGAATTATCCCAGTTTATTTCAAAGTAACTCGAAAACTATAAATTTTTTGTAAATAATAATGGTATATCAAATGAGTTTTCATAAATGAAATGTTGGCAAACCTGATATTCGCTTATAGCGACCCAAAAAACATATACGAATTAAATGTAAAAACTTTGAAGCTTTTCCTTATTTTCTATCATTTGACTGGACTATAACTTATTTGCAGCGCTCTCGCAGCTGAACGATTAACCGCAGGAAAAAACTTTACCTACATAAAATGTAGGAAATTTTATCCTCTTTCATTTCATATAGGTTCACCCTTTACAAAAAATGGACAATTTTCGGGTAATTTTAGAAAAACTAAAAAAATAGTTCTTTTACACCGTTTTTGCTTAAGAAAACGTGTTTTCGGTCAAAATTCTTGTTGGCAAACCTGATATTCGTATACAGCAAACCAAAAAATATATAAAACCAAAACTGCACCAAAACTTTCCCCTATTTTCTACCATTTGACTGGACTATAACTTTGCGGCGCTCTCGCGGCTGAACGATTAATCGCAGAAAAAAACCTTACCTACATAAAATGTAGGAAATTTTATCCTCTTTGATTTTATATAGGTTCAACATTTACGAAAAATGGATAGCTTTCGGGTAATTTTAGAAAAACTTTTAAATAATCGTTTTTTTACACCGTTTTTTTGCTTAAGAAAACGTGTTTCCGGTCAAAATTCTTGTTATTAAACCTGATATTCGTATACAGCGATCCAAAAAATATATAGGAACCAAATATCAAAACTCCACCGCAACTTTCCCCTATTTTCTACCATTGGACTGGACTATAACTTCGCGGCGCTCTGACGGCTATACGATTGATCGGAGAAAAAACCTCAAGTACATAAAATGTAGGGAATTTTCTGTTCTTTCATTTCATATAGGTTCAACATTTACGAAAAATGTATAGCTTTCGAGTAATTTTAGAAAAACTAAATCAATCGGTTTTTTACACAATTTTTGCTTAAAAAAACGTGTTTGAGGTTAAAATTTTTGTTGGAAAACCTTACATTAAAAGTAGACTGTTTTGAATATTTAAGACTGTTTATACAATATTACAGAGAATATTTTTAGCACATTCCCAGACAGCACAAGTAGGTTCTATGAATGTGCTAAGAATATATATAGGGAATATTTAAATGTTATCAGAATGTTCTCAAATCATACCGATATGTTCTGAGAATGTTCTATGTACATTAAAAGTAGACTGTTTTGAATATTTAAGAATGTTCATACAATATTACAGAGAATATTTTTAGCACATTACCAGACAGCACAAGTAGGTTCTATGAATGTGCTAAGAATATAGATATTGAATATTTAAATGTTATCAGAATGTTCTCAAATCATACCGATATGTTCTGAGAATGTTCTATGTACATTAAAAGTAGACTGTTTTGAATATTTAAGAATGTTCATACAATATTACAGAGAATATTTTTAGCACATTCCCAGACAGCACAAGTAGGTTCTATGAATGTGCTAAGAATATATATAGGGAATATTTAAATGTTATCAGAATGTTCTCAAATCATACCGATATGTTCTGAGAATGTTCTATGTACATTAAAAGTAGACTGTTTTGAATATTTAAGAATGTTCATACAATATTACAGAGAATATTTTTAGCACATTCCCAGACAGCACAAGTAGGTTCTATGAATGTGCTAAGAATATATATAGGGAATATTTAAATGTTATCAGAATGTTCTCAAATCATACCGATATGTTCTGAGAAGGTTCTATGTACATTCAAAGTAGACTGTTTTGAATATTTTCAGAATGTTTATACAATATTACAGAGAATATTTTTAGCACATTCCCAGACAGCACAAGTAGGTTCTATGAATGTGCTAAGAATATATATAGGGAATATTTAAATGTTATCAGAATGTTCTCAAATCATACCGATAGGTTCTGAGAATGTTCTATGTACATTAAAAGTAGACTGTTTTGAATATTTTCAGAATGTTCATACAATATTACAGAGAATATTTTTAGCACATTCCCAGACAGCACAAGTAGGTTCTATGAATGTGCTAAGAATATATATAGGGAATATTTAAATGTTATCAGAATGTTCTCAAATCATACCGATAGGTTCTGAGAATGTTCTATGTACATTAAAAGTAGACTGTTTTGAATATTTTCAGAATGTTCATACAATATTACAGAGAATATTTTTAGCACATTCCCAGACAGCACAAGTAGGTTCTATGAATGTGCTAAGAATATACAGGGTGTTTGGTTCACCGACGTATATCCGAAAGGAGGTGGTAGGTGAGTCGGTTTGGAACTTATTTAACCAAAAATACCTTTATACAAAGTGTCACGGTTTCTGAGATAAAGCCAACTTATATCTTATATCTAGAGAATACATTTTTGAACTTTAGTCGACTCCATATTTTGTTTTATCACATGTAGAGTGTATCAAGTGATTTTATTTGATAGAACAGATATCAAAGACTACTAAAATAAAAGTTACAAGAAATTAAAAGTTTGCAGTTGTGTCTAATTAAAATTAATCATACTAAAACTGCAGTAATTTAATAAAATCACAAAGTTGGCTTTATCTCAGAAACCGTGACACTTTGTATAAAGGTATTTTTGGTTAAATAAGTTCCAAACCGACTCACCTACCACCTCCTTTCGGATATACGTCGGTGAACCAAACACCTGTATATAGGGAATATTTAAATGTTATCAGAATGTTCTCAAATCATACCGATATGTTCTGAGAATATTCTATGTACATTAAAAGTAGACTGTTTTGAATATTTTCAGAATGTTCATACAATATTACAGAGAATATTTTTAGCACATTCCCAGACAGCACAAGTAGGTTCTATGAATGTGCTAAGAATATATATAGGGAATATTTAAATGTTATCAGAATGTTCTCAAATCATACCGATAGGTTCTGAGAATGTTCTATGTACATTAAAAGTAGACTGTTTTGAATATTTTCAGAATGTTCATACAATATTACAGAGAATATTTTTAGCACATTCCCAGACAGCACAAGTAGGTTCTATGAATGTGCTAAGAATATACAGGGTGTTTGGTTCACCGACGTATATCCGAAAGGAGGTGGTAGGTGAGTCGGTTTGGAACTTATTTAACCAAAAATACCTTTATACAAAGTGTCACGGTTTCTGAGATAAAGCCAACTTATATCTTATATCTAGAGAATACATTTTTGAACTTTAGTCGACTCCATATTTTGTTTTATCACATGTAGAGTGTATCAAGTGATTTTATTTGATAGAACAGATATCAAAGACTACTAAAATAAAAGTTACAAGAAATTAAAAGTTTGCAGTTGTGTCTAATTAAAATTAATCATACTAAAACTGCAGTAATTTAATAAAATCACAAAGTTGGCTTTATCTCAGAAACCGTGACACTTTGTATAAAGGTATTTTTGGTTAAATAAGTTCCAAACCGACTCACCTACCACCTCCTTTCGGATATACGTCGGTGAACCAAACACCTGTATATAGGGAATATTTAAATGTTATCAGAATGTTCTCAAATCATACCGATATGTTCTGAGAATATTCTATGTACATTAAAAGTAGACTGCTTTGAATATTTAAAAATGTTCATACAATATTACAGAGAATATTTTTAGCACATTCCCAGACAGCACAAGTAGGTTCTATGCATGTGCTAAGAATATATATAGGGAATATTTAAATGTTATCAGAATGTTCTCAAATCATACCGATATGTTCTGAGAATGTTCTATGTACATTAAAAGTAGACTGTTTTGAATATTTAAGAATGTTCATACAATATTACAGAGAATATTTTTAGCACATTCCCAGACAGCACAAGTAGGTTCTATGAATGTGCTAAGAATATATATAGGGAATATTTAAATGTTATCAGAATGTTCTCAAATCATACCGATATGTTCTGAGAATGTTCTATGTACATTAAAAGTAGACTGTTTTGAATATTTAAGAATGTTCATACAATATTACAGAGAATATTTTTAGCACATTCCCAGACGGCACAAGTAGGTTCTATGAATGTGCTAAGAATATATATAGGGAATACTTAAATGTTATCAGAATGTTCTCAAATCATACCGATATGTTCTGAGAATGTTCTATGTACATTAAAAGTAGACTGTTTTGAATATTTAAGAATGTTTATACAATATTACAGAGAATATTTTTAGCACATTCCCAGACAGCACAAGTAGGTTCTATGAATGTGCTAAGAATATACAGGGTGTTATTTAAGTACGTGGCCAAACTTCAAGAGGTAATTCTTTGAGTGATTTTAAGACAAAAAGTTTATATAAACATAGGTCTGGTAATGCTTCGTTTTCAAGATACAGGGTGTCAAACTTTTTTTTAAAAATAATTTTTTCGTAAAAATTTTAATAATCCTTCAGCCGATTTTGTTGAAATTTGTCAGTGTTATTTATGGTAGAAAGGGGCTAATTTAGCCCTAACTAGATTAAAATTATTAAGTTCAGTGGCGTCCCTGGGGGCACCTTAACCAATATTTTTGACAAAAAAAAGTGCGCCACTGACTTTTTAAAACTTTTATTTTTTTTTCGCATTAAGCAGCTAAAAATACAACTTTTTTAACTCTTTAATTATTTTCGTATCTTTCTTCGTTTTCGAAAAAAAAATAAAACCACTTTATTGCATGTCATTGCTTTGTTGCATGAAAAAAAAATAACTAGGAAACTAGCAAGAACTGTTTGTAGTATACCTGTTAAAGTGGCTTTTATTTATGATTTAGCAGTTAAAACCATACGGAAATTTAAAAAAAAATCAAACACGAATAACGCTTTACTAAAACCACACTTAAACAAATGGTACGCAATTTTTTTTTAGTAAAACAACATTTAACAATAACTAACACAAACTTATAATAGTTGCTGAAAATGTCCTCCTTCAACTTCAATGCAAGCATAAGCTCGTCTTAACATCGATTGCCGAACACGTTGAAATATTCCCGGCGTATATCTTATCTGATTACATGAATCCCGTATCCGTTGGATTAATTCTTCTTCAGTGTTGACAGGAGTTCTATAAACGAGGGATTTTAAATGCCCCCAAAGGAAAAAATCTAACGGATTTAAATCCGGTGACCTGGGTGGCCATGAACGTGGACCAGCGCGACCGATCCAGTTTTCCCCATAAGTTGCATCCAGAAACTGACGTGCTACTAAGCTAAAGTGAGGTGGGGCCCCATCGTGCATGAACCACATTGCTCTTCTTTCTGCCAGTAGGACATCTTCTAATAGTTCAGGTAACACAAATTCCAGAAAATGACGGTACTCTTCACCATTTAATCTCGGGGGTAAAAAAGAAGGTCAAATGAGATAATCACCTACAATAGCAACCTAAACATTTACGGAAAATTGTTGTTGATAATTGTTTTCTATAACCACATGGGGATTTTCTTCAGCCCAGATAATAATCCTTCAGCCGATTTTGTTGAAATTTGTCAGTGTTATTTATGGTAGGAAGGGGCTAATTTAGCCCTAACTAGATTAAAATTATTAAGTTCAGTGGCGTCCCGGGGGGCACCTTAACCAATATTTTTGACAAAAAAATATGCGCCACTGACTTCTTTAGGACTTTTATATTTTTTTTCGCATTAGGCAGCTAAAAATACAACTTTTTTGTCTCTTTATTTTTTTTTCGTATCTTGCTCCGTTTTCGAGAAAAAAAATAAAAATCACTTTATTGCTTGTCCCTGGGACAACATAATAAAAAATTATAACTACCAAACTATCAAAAACTGGGGTGTACCTGTAATTTTTTCCATATCAATAGTCCATTTTAGTCTTAGAAATTGTTATAAAAATTAATGCTAGCTAAAAAATATTTTTTGTGATTTATTAATTATTAAAAAATGTTTTTTTGCTGTCCATGGACATGCAATAAAGTTATTTTTATTTATGATTAAGCAATTAAAATTACACCAGTCACCTTTTGAATTTTTTCGCTCAGATGAACTGTTTTCGATAAAACAAATAAACATAAAATGCATAAGGTTATTTATTACTGCAATGTTTTGAAAGTAACAAAAAATTGAGAGTGCTGTGGAAGGAAAAACAATTGATCAAACAAATTTGACTTTGACATAACTTTAAACAGTGCGTGCATCATAATTATTTGAAGTGTTTTTAAGAGTTTCAAGCTATAAAATTCGTTACTGATATTAGAAAATGGTTCAATTTACAAACGCAGAAATGGCCGCTATGCATTTTGTTTATGGAATGGCCCAAGGCAATTCCAGAGCGGCTAGACGGATTTATCAGGAGAGATATCCTCATCGCCTTGTTCCAAATAGACAAACATTTGTAAGAATACATGAAAGGCTGTGCGAATCAGGCACCTTTCAAAGGTCGGCTGCTGTTATTGAGATACCTGCAACAGTAAGAACAGTTGAGGTGGAGGAAGCAGTTTTACATGAAGTTGAACGTAGTCCCGATATAAGTACACGCAAAATTGCACAACAATTAAACATTTCTCACTTTACTGTATGGCAGATTTTAAGGGAATATCAACTGTATCCTTACCACACACAGCGTGTTCAAGCGTTGTTACCTGCCGATTTTCCCCAACGACTTGTTTATTGTACTTGGCTTTTGCAACAACAGGTAGCATCTCCGACGTTTCTATCCAGTATTTTGTTTACCGATGAAACGTGTTTTTCTCGAAATTCAATTATGAACTTTCATAACAATCATATCTGGGCTGAAGAAAATCCCCATGTGGTTATAGAAAACAATTATCAACAACAATTTTCCGTAAATGTTTGGGTTGGTATTGTAGGTGATTATCTCATTGGACCTTCTTTTTTACCCCCGAGATTAAATGATGAAGAGTACCGTCATTTTCTGGAATTTGTGTTACCTGAACTATTAGAAGATGTCCTACTGGCAGAAAGAAGAGCAATGTGGTTCATGAACAATGGGGCCCCACCTTACTTTAGCTTAGTAGCACGTCAGTTTCTGGATGCAACTTATGGGGAAAACTGGATCGGTCGCGCTGGTCCACATTCATGGCCACCCAGGTCACCGGATTTAAATCCGTTAGATTTTTTCCTTTGGGGGGCATTTAAAATCCCTCGTTTATAGAACTCCTGTCAACACTGAAGAAGAATTAATCCAACGGATACGGGATTCATGTAATCAGATAAGATATACGCCGGGAATATTTCAACGTGTTCGGCAATCGATGTTAAGACGAGCTTATGCTTGCATTGAAGTTGAAGGAGGACATTTTCAGCAACTATTATAAGTTTGTGTTAGTTATCGTTAAATGTTTTTTTACTAAAAAAAAATTGCGTACCATTTGTTTAAGTGTGGTTTTAGTAAAGCGTTTTTCTTGTTTGATTTTTTTTAATTTCCGTATAGTTTTAACTGCTAAATCATAAATAAAAGCCACTTTAACAGGAATACTACAAACAGTTCTTGCTAGTTTCCTAGTTATTTTTTTTTCATGCAACAAAGCAATGACATGCAATAAAGTGGTTTTTATTTTTTTTTCGAAAACGAAGAAAGATACGAAAATAATTAAAGAGATAAAAAAGTTGTATTTTTAGCTGCTTAATTCGAAAAAAAAAAATAAAAGTTTTAAAAAGTCAGTGGCGCACATTTTTTTTGTCAAAAATATTGGTTAAGGTGCCCCCCGGGACGCCACTGAACTTAATAATTTTAATCTAGTTAGGGCTAAATTAGCCCCTTTCTACCATAAATAACACTGACAAATTTCAACAAAATCGGCTGAAGGATTATTAAAATTTTTACGAAAAAATGATTTTTAAAAAAAGTTTGACACCCTGTATCTTGAAAACGAAGCATTACCGGACCTATGTTTATATAAACTTTTCGTCTTAGAATCACTCAAAGAATTACCTCTTGAAGTTTGGCCACGTACTTAAATAACACCCTGTATATAGGGAATATTTAAATGTTATCAGAATGTTCTCAAATCATACCGATATGTTCTGAGAATGTTCTATGTACATTAAAAGTAGACTGTTTTGAATATTTAAGAATGTTCATACAATATTACATAGAATATTTTTAGCACATTCCCAGACAGCACAAGTAGGTTCTATGAATGTGCTAAGAATATATATAGGGAATATTTAAATGTTATCAGAATGTTCTCAAATCATACCGATATGTTCTGAGAATGTTCTATGTACATTAAAAGTAGACTGTTTTGAATATTTTTAGAATGTCCATACAATATTACAGAGAATATTTTTAGCACATTCTCAGACAGCACAAGTAGGTTCTATGAATGTCCTAAGAATATATATAGGGAATATTTAAATGTTATCAGAATGTTCTCAAATCATACCGATATGTTCTGAGAATGTTCTATGTACATTAAAAGTAGACTGTTTTGAATATTTTCAGAATGTTCATACAATATTACAGAGAATATTTTTAGCACATTCCCAGACAGCACAAGTAGGTTCTATGAATGTGCTAAGAATATATATAGGGAATATTTAAATGTTATCAGAATGTTCTCAAATCATACCGATAGGTTCTGAGAATGTTCTATGTACATTAAAAGTAGACTGTTTTGAATATTTTCAGAATGTTCATACAATATTACAGAGAATATTTTTAGCACATTCCCAGACAGCATAAGTACGTTCTATGAATAATTTACGGAGAATATTTTTAGCACGTTCTTGAATCTGCAGTTGAAGCATTATTTAAATATAGGTATTCTACGAACATCTGCACTACATGTGATATTAAATCATAAAAATGTAATCAAAATAAGAGTAAATAAGTCATTGCGAACAATTTATTATTTACTGTACTACTTTAAATATAACACATCAGCTAGTAGTCTAGGTATTCATTATTTAACAATAAAATTAAATGACGCAATTATTCGTTTCCTTTTTTCTGTTCACGCTCTTTGGCTTTTACCAGCCACATTTTAATAGCAGCTTCTACATCGGCTGTTGTAGTATTCTTATGAATTTTTTCTACTGCACCTAAAATACAATTTCTTTGTCAGTTTCAATAATTAAGAAAATGATTGAGAGCTGTTTAAACTACAACAAATATTACAAAACACTTGCACTTGAATTAAAATCTTCGCTAAAAAACGCAGCTAATTTACTCTGAAGTTTAGCTGTTACGCAGTTCATATCATAACATACAAGAACATAAAAAATAGAATCACAACTTTTCGTTAGTAAGCATTTTGTACAAACTCAGTGACTACTTTAGTAAGTTTACTATTATTTCATGTGCCAAAAAATTTCATGCAATTTATTTATTTTTTATATAATGTATAAGAGAATAGAAATGTTATAATTAATGTCCTAAAAAAACTTACCTATTATAACACGTGAAATGGAGAGAACCGAAAAGTTTGCTTTTGCTTTGAACCCCAATCCAGCTGTACTGCATTCCAGCGTGTTAGAGAATAATTTTGTCATTATCCTCTTTACCATCACTTTGCAATTTGAGCCACCAGTTTTAGCAAGTTCATTCACGTGAGAATAAAAGCCATTTATGAATTATGTTTAAAGTTTAAAGAATTTTGTAATCTTACAAATTATAACAAAGTGTCTTTGTTGCTGATATGTTCCTCCACTTCATTTAATTCATTCAAGGTCTGTAAAGGAAAATCAAATTTATTAAGTATCAAATCTGTAACCTCTGGTTTCTCGCTCTGTGCTCTATTTTGCCAAACAGAATTAACATCCTCCAAAATTTGATCCAGTTTACAATTTATAAGGCTAAATTGCCTCAAAACTTGTCTTTTAAATGCATCGTCTGCAAAACAATAACTTAAACAGATATATGAACAGTGTACTACTAATTACCTGAGAGATTTGAGTTTGCTCGACTTGGCGTAATAAATTGCGTTGATTCTACAGCATGTTCTTCAGCTCTATCTAATATTGAACACTTGCTTATTATATAAAATAAATGCTTAGAAACCCAAGTACCTGCAGTAGATGTTTTATTGCGCTGATGCACAATTTTCGAGGAACTACTTGCAAGAAAGTCTAGAATTATATCATTAGTAGATAGTAATATTTGACAGAATAGGAAACACATGGGCAACCATCAATGCAATACTGAAATACATTCATATATTTTCTAACCTTTTTTAATACAATTCATATTTTCCCCCGTCTTCTTCTTTATCAAAGACGGCATTTCAATTACTACGTCATCTTCACTTTCCTTCTCATTAGTTTCATCACCGTTGTTTCCCTCGGTATCTGATTCGGTCTCTTCAGGAAAAAGTTTTTTCCTAATCCTTGGCCTCTTTGATTCAACATCAGAGTTCAGAACTGATGTTGTTTCTGCTATTAAAGCCTTCATTCGGGCTTTGTTTAAATTGTCTGAAATTATTGTTACTGTGATAATTAAATATTTATAAGAAACCCTAGTATATTAACTTACCGTATATCCCACCGATTATACGAATCTGATGCTTTTCCCAACTCTCCGTTGGAGCTTCACCTTTGGAAATCAAGGATTTTAATTTCATCCAGGTCCAAGGGGGCCAGTAGCATTCTTTATCTTTCAACCACGAAATGGGGACTGCTTCCACTGTATCATCTTGTATAAAATGGAAAACCTTCCAATGCATGTTACTGATATTCTGTATAAATGCGATTGCAAAAATGATGCAAAATAAATTTATTACAAGACATATAACAAAAACAAACCTAAATAGACACATCATAAATAAACTACCATCTTTTAAAAACAAACACTAAACATAAGAGGCACTTAATACAAAAAATATGTTTGAAAATTAAAATACTACCAAGTTACAAATGGTTAGCAACCAAAAATAAAAATTTTTGAATGTAAATATACATTTCAATATGTTAAATTATCTACTTTTTACACCTGTAATCCTATTCAAACATTGTTAGTAACCCTTTGATTGTTTATGCAACATGATAAAAAAATTAATTACTAAAGGGCGGTTGTGAAAAATATAAGTAAAACTCAAACTTAACTAAGTGTCAACAATAGGTGAAGTGTGTTAAATTTCTACATTTGATTTTTCTGCGACGCACTCTTTATTATTTTTTTTTAAATTACGTAATAAGATAATATGTTAATTAATAATTTTAAGCTACTTGTAAAGCATAGGAAAAACTACATGTCCAGTATCATATGGTAGTGCTAGCAATTTGTTACATATGTCTTGTATTGGCCAAACTGATAGAGGTCCTAGATCACTAACAAAATATATTCCTAAACTTGAAGATTCACATGGTTTTAAAAAAATATCTATTTTCATAAATGTTCTTCCTTCAGCATAGAGTTTATTATTTTTTTCCACAAAATTATGAACTTCCATAATGCTTTCATTTTTCAAAACACAGAAATTATTGCCAGCACGACTTATATCCAATGTAAATGATGGAAATGTAATTCTTTCATATTGACCGGTAAAACCATTTGGAAGTGGTCCTTTATGGTGCTCTCTTTCAGGTGTTATCAAGCTGGAAACTACAACTTCATTTTCTGTAACATTTTCCAGTTCTGTTAACCTTCTCATAATCTGAGAAAGGGGATGTTCCGATTTTCGAATTAATTTCTTTAAACGCTGTAAAAAGTTTTCAAAACAAAATGCGCTGTACAAGTCTACACACCCGAATACTTTAATGTCATCTGATACATGTATCAACCCATGAACATTGTGAGAGATATATTCTTGTCCATATATTACACCAAAGCTTTTTACAAAATATAATAGCAACGATTCGGCAAAGTCGTGATATTTATTTAAATGTTCATTGTTAGCAAATATGGTAAAAGCGATATGTAAACATAAAAAGTTTACATATTTTTCATCTGGGAGAAAATTCTTTAAAACAACAGGGCCCGAATAAAATTTAAAAAACGAAACTCTGTGGCTTTCCAACGTTTTACTTCATCTAATGATCTTGGCTTTCTCACAAATTCTAACGGAATCTCATTTTTAAACGATGCATGTAGATTTGATATGTTTTTTATGTTTTGCGGACTTAATTTATTATGTGCCTTGCCAAACATCCACAAATTAACAATAAGCTTCTTTACTACCCCAAGACAAAGGAGATGCATATACTCTAAAGGAAAGTTGGTAACCATACCAATTCCGATGTGTCAGTATGGTGTGATGCTTGTGCCTTTGTAGAGTAATTTATATCCGTCCTTTTTTTACAATTGGTTTTAGGAAAACATGTTCGACCTTTTAGGTATGTTCCTTTCTCCATGCATTTTGTGCATGAATAAAAGCCAGTGTGTCTTTTAGTGTAAGAAATAAAGGCTTTGCTGATACATCACAAATGAAACCTTTAATTGAAAACGGTATAATTTTATCTTTAATTAAAATCCCGTTAGTTGTTAATTCTATTGCTTCCTCGACAAATTCTTGTAAAAAATCATTTGCACTAGCTGGTTTTTCGTAACCATGATACATTCCTATAACTGATACTTTTTGACCACTGACTTAAGTAATCATAAATCCTCCTCAGAAAACATCTTTTTGGTACGTCTTCATCACATACAAAGCTTAACTGTATAATGTTAGATGTTGATCAATGATGACTCCCAAGTACTTAATTTCATAAACACATTCAGATTTTTGGTTATCAATTTCTAAAATCAACGAATTCGCCTCTATACCAAGACTATAATCATTACATAATACCATACATTTTGTTTTGTTAACATTTAAACCCAATGTATTTGTTACTAATCGCTTACGTACAATTTCTAGCTCATAATTCAAGTCCTCTGCCATTTCGAATACATTTTCATCTGCTACATAATTGAGTGCATCGTCTCCAAACGTTTGGACGTTAATATTAGAATTATATGATTTTATAGTAGCTACGATGTCATTTACATATATATCAAATAGTATAGATCCCAACACTGACCCTTGAGCTACTCCTTCTCCTCCTTCCTCTTACGTTAGGGCAGTGGCCTGTTATACTCACAAGGTTATAGTCATATGAGCACTCTTTGCTCGTAAGCCGGGTAGGTGATTAGCTTGCTCGTCGAATTTGAGAAAGAGTTCCCTTATTAGAAGTTAACGACTACCACAGGTTATAGCGTGGTACCCGAGGAGCGTATGATTTTTAAAATCTTTTTGTAGTCATCGCGATTCGAAACCGGTCCGGCTGCCTAGGAGTCGAGCATATTGCTAGCTGGGCCATTCGCTTACCTCCAGGTACTCCATGTAAACATAAAATTTTGATAATACATGGTTAAATATGGGCTCTATTATATAAAATAACTTTGCAAGTTTTCACTTTCCACTTGAATCAATCCATTTTGTTACATACAAAATAAAATGTGAAAAGTAAAATTTTCAGCAAAATTATGAGCAGTGCAAGCGAGAATATGTTGTATAATCCGGATTTTATGATAACACCGGACCGCAGCTAGCACAGGTCAGTTTGAATTGGGGGGGGGGGGGCAACGGTAGTGAAGCATGAGACAGTCAACTGCTATCTAGCGGCGAGGGTTTGGTTCACCATACTCGTGAAATCCGGTTCTGTTCCAGGATAGTCAAAATCGAAATGCCAAGATGCCTCCATAAAAACAGCAATCCTTAGTTGTTTGAATCGGTCGTATAATACTTATCTGGATTTCTATTTTTGCCTCGTTAAACTTCGCAGGTCTGTGCGCTCATATTAGGTTATTCCGGCATCTGTAGTACAGATTTTAAATTTCGCACGCTCCCCGACCGGTTAGATATTGGCCTTATCGACACGAGAAGCGACATGCACTGGTTTTTGTTCACAGCTTCCTTTCTTTCCTTTTTAGTTTTAGCGCCTTTTAAATTGCTCAGGGATTTTGAGGGCATGCAGTTTATGGTTGGTGGAATTTGCCCTCACTGATGTTGGCGGTTCATTCACCCTTGCAATTTAGCGAGAAATTTTTTCTCACGTCAGTTCTGGCTGATTAAAGCGCAAAAGTAATTTGAGCGGCAGGTTTGGAACTGCCGTTATTCGCTATTCACACCTTGAGGGCATCGACCTTGACCTAATATGAGCCTTGTAAAACCCCTGCCAGTCCCGCTACGCTACGCGACCTTCTTAACGGGTTAAACAAAGAAATTAAGTAACATATTTCGGTTTTTCCTTTATGTAAATTCATTTATTACTATGAATAGTGAGTCAATGCTGAGTGGCTTACTCGATTGCTACCGTACCTACCGAATTCCATCAGAATTTTGGAGGCTGCATTTGGAATTCTGGCCTTATCTACAGTTCGCTTCACGAGCTTCGTACCTGGACGCACTCAATGTTTTTCCATCCACGTAGCAAATGCCTTTCCAAACTGCTGTAATGTATATTGGTACCTTTTAATTTGTGTTATAAGCTAATGATCTCGCAAGCCTAGTTTGTATTATAAGGTGCACCTTCATTTGGCGGATATTAATTCACTTTAAATTAGATCTACATTTAATGATTTCCTGTACTTTGTACCTGGTACTGTATGCTATTTTTGTGATTATATACTGTAATATAAACATTTTGTTTTGTTGTTTGTTGCTGCTACGTGGATTCGGGTACTTTCTTTTAGATTATTGTGCTACCTTGAGTTTACAAATTCTCTGTAATGCCTGGATCAATTTGTCGTTAGTTCAAAGATTAGTTGGCGCGTTTTTTGGCTTTTAATTAATTTGAGTACTACTTAAAGGACTGCATCATCTCCATGAGTTAGCCGGCCGGCAATTGTATCCAAGTAGCCATTGACGTTATAATTTTGAGAGATGTAGCCGACAAATCACTTGATGCTAATAAAATGTTTGTTAGCCAAAGACCTAAATGCTTTAGCTAGAGCAGTTTAACTAATTTTTACAATTTTCTTTGCAATTTTTTAAATAATATATTCTTATAGAATCCATACGTCTGAGCAGCGTGGTTCCCCATGCTTTTGACAAATTAACTTTTATATACTGTTTGAGGATTTCGCGGTTACTCGAATTATTTTTCTTAACATGGAATTTCGGCTTAGACCGCGTAGTATTTGTATATGAACACCCAGCATTTTCTTGCTTAATGTGCCTTGCACCTTGTAAAGTCGAGCAAAAACCTGCGCGATGACCATGCTCTTTGATGGCTCGTGTTGTTTGAGTACCTTGAAAACGAGGATACTTAGGTAGATTTGGCCTTGTTGCTGTTTGTGCACCCATATTCACTAACGTTTTGCAAGACCTTGCAGCTTGCACCATTAGAGTGAAAGTCGCACTAAGAACCGAAGGTCGATGTGGAGCTATTAATAGTCCTCCGTGCCAGACGAGTGGAGTGGCTTAACGCTGGTTGGTCGTCCGAGTGCAACGTAATTCGTGGGGCGTGGCCGTATGACGCACAGTGGTTGTAATGCTTTAGATCGTGTATCACAGAGGTCCACGTTTTACTAAGCTTAAAGCCATCTTTCCTGTTGATATTATTTGGATGTTTTTCTATTTATATGGCTTCACGTATCACTCGCGGGAGGTAGTGAGGTATTCTGGCAAGTACTCTTGCGTGCTCAAATTGTATAGTGTGCCCATTTGTAAACGTATGCTCAGCTAAGGCTGAATTTGTGATGCGTTTGTGTTTGCAATCGCCTTTATGTTCTTAAAGTCTTAGATCAACTGATCTTAACTTTTAGTAAACGAAATACAAGGGTAAATTGACCATTGCGATTTACTCTGATATTAAAATCACTGGGGTTTGCAGAACAGTCACAACAAACATATACTATACAGGGTGTTATGGAAATGAGTGCAATAATTTTAACCAGTGATAGAGCCAAAATGAACAACTTTGCTATTTATTATTTTTCATTTAAGCGCATATTTTTTCAATCATTTATCAAATCTAAGTTAAAGGTGGACGACGCATACTGTATCTCGCATACGGAATCCCCGTGTGTCCAAGGCCTCATCAGTACCTATGCAGTTTTTGTTGGTTTGCATATCAAAGAAATGTTTTTTGTGTTTTGTTCCATTAAATTAAAATATTATTCGATAGGCGGGTATGCATTTTTAAAGTAAAATTGTTTTGAATTTTAACTCAGTTTTCGGGCAGTTTTCGAAAAAATGATAAATGAAGAAGTTGTTCAGTTTAGCGAGTTCTATTACGGGTTAAAATGTTTGCACTAATTTCCATAACACCCTGTGTAAATATACAATCAAAATCGTAAGATGTAACACCACAAAAATATATAAATCCGAGGCTCCCCTGGAAATAAACTCCCATCAAATAATATCAGACACAAATCAATTAGATCACAAACTCGGTAATGCACCGTTCTACAGTACCTGAGGAAAGCTGATGCTCAAGAAAAAATTGAGGTGCCACAATTCTGCTTAATCGAGGTCCAAGCCAGATCCAGAAAGACAGTTGCACGATGTATTGAACAAGAATTTAGCAACTGCGTGCCAGAAGCACACGAGTATCGCTCGTTGTGGTTACCAAAAAGGCAACACAAACAGCAAAAACCGGTACAAACTGTATACCCCAGGTTTTAGTAATTATTAAGGTCGAATTAGCTTACTACTTAAATCCGTATACACGAAGTACGCGTATAATTTGGTACATTTAACAAAAGCAACTGGTGCTCGACTGCAAATCCGGGATATTACTCCGAATGACTTGGTTACTCAACGACATGATAAATTCATTTCACGCAGCTCCTGCAGCGACCCCTTGAACTTTCAACACAACCCTCGGGGCGACAACACTTTTTACGTGTTGGCTGAAATAAATTTAGATAAAGAGTCTGGTTTGATATTCCTGCGGTAATTTAAATTTGCAGCCCGCAGGCCGCAGCCGCGGGGCAGCACAGTATACACGTTCGAATTGTTTCAGAAGCTGGTGATAAGTGAAGTCTTTGCACGACGAGCTCGGGATCCGCGTTCGTTCATCTATTTCTAAAAATCGCGGGCTCCTTATCCCTCTTGTAGAACAAAAAGTTTTTAATACGTTACGGCTGCTGCAATCTTTGGCAACACAAGAAATTTTTAATCACGCGGCTACTCACCAAGCTTGATGACTGAGCACGAGGAAAGTTTTTGACCGACGTGTTGCAATTAGAATTTTTCAAATGCATACATGATAAGGCACAAATCCGTCTAGACAATCCGACGGTAACTTATTTAGAACACGCGTAAACAGCCAGCTCCAACGTTGATTTATAAAATAGGGCCCAGCGTTTTTGTTTTCTTTCGTTTAAATATAACCTAAACCATTTCTTTTCAAATGTCTTTCTTTTGTTTCCTTGCTTATCTTTTTTGAATGTTGAAACTTTCTCAGCATTTCCTCTGACAACTTTCTCCAGAAAATTGATGTGTGTGTTTATATCGGTATCTTCATGGTTTGAGATTTTCTTCTTCAGTTTTTCGTCTATTTTAGTTTGATACTGATTTTTTATCAATAATTATTACTGCGTCAATCTTCTTCTGTCTATATTAGGTCAGCCTTTTGTTGTTCATTTTCAACATTATTTTTGCTTTGGCCCTTCGATGGTCACTGTCCTCATTCACTTTCTTTATTACTGTGGTATCCTATAATATTCGAGCATTATTTGAAACTATAAAATCAATTTCGTTCTTATATTTAAAATCGAAACTTCACCATGTCCACGTCCGACTCCCACAATGCGTATTGGCAGTTCATCTTTAGAAAATTCACAAGCCTATCGCCACATTTATTTTTCCCACTAATTCCTTGTTATCCGACCGTATTATCATGCTCATCTTTACTTTGCATTAAAATATCCAATTAATAATGCATTTTCGCAGACTTGTTTTTTAAAGATTTCTTGAATTTGTGCATAGAATGCTGATACTTCATATTCGTCATGGTACACTTGTATGGCACACGTACCATGTTGTCAACCCATTCCACACCATTAACTTATCGTATCCTTTCTAGAAGAAAAAGTAGCCTGATATTAATTTCACAATGTCTTCTCGTCTTCTTCTGACTTCGCTCAGTCTTGATATGTCCCATTTAATTTTCCCTAGCAGTTCTTCTAGTTCAACAAGCCTATGATCGAATGATACGGCTCTCACATTATATGTTAATACCTTCTTCCTTTTTTTCTCGTATAAGTTTCCTTGATATAAAAGCCTTGTTCTAACAGGAGATTCCTAGCACCCATGTCTTTCTCTTTGCTTGACAGCGGTCTTGGTCAGAGATCTACCGCTTTTTTTGGGGCAATAGGGTACCTGAGAGGGACATAAGTTGTTTGAACAAAGGAGAGAAATTAAACCAAATAAGAACAAAAACCTTATAGGACGGGTGGAACTAAACAAACTGAGATATTAGGAACTACAACACCAAGATTATTACAGAAACCATGTAAAATAATAGAGGACCTAAGATCTTCAAGAAACAAATTAGTATCGGGAAAATATAGATGGTGTCGCTGAAAGATGGTGATGCCTCAAGATGAATAGTACAGGGTGGTATCACTTACTTTGAAGTATTGTCCCGTTACTACAGGTAAAACGTGGCTAGTGTGGATTCGGTAGCCTGTCTAACTTATCGTTTGAAAATACCAAAAAAATCAGAAAAATTTAGCAAGTATTGGGTGTGATTCCTGAGAGCTGCCCTAGTCCGAAAACCCCAGAGATGTAACAAAAAAACGTGCATCGCGGTGGAGCGTCTTGTTACCTCAAGGCCTGCGTTTTAAGCGTCCTTCAGCACCAAACAAGCTGTCCCATAAATTAACTTTCCATCAAGGCATTTCTAAAGTGTTTTATTAAGTTTGTGAAGAAATTGCACCAGTGCAGAACCTTAGATCAGAGTGGTACGTTGTTTTCCGTCAACAACTCAATGCGATTGATCGTCAAATATATTTGGACTTGAAACCTTTGTTAGTGTATCCAGCACAAGTATAAATATGTACTAATGTGAACTGTTGCACTGTAGGCGTTATGCATTTTTAGTGTTTAGATTCTGTAAAATGTATTGTGTACGCACAAGAAAACAGGGATCGGTGTACAGATTAAAATAGAACCATTTTAGCCATGTGTAATCGAGGCCGATTATTTTTGGTTGGACCCAGCTTTCTTCCTCTTGTAATTAATTTGTTTTAAAGGTGCAGAGAGGCCATCATATTTTTGTATATGCTGAATTTCTGCTACCGTCCTTTATTTATTCTGTGTCATTATTTTTGATTGTACTGAGACGTGACGAATTTATTTGTGCGTTTATGCCGTAAGTGTTATTGTTTCTTTATGTTTGCAACCCCAATGATTTCAAGGTAAAATAAATTACGTTCGTCAACTTACCTTTCGTGCTTCAGCTTTGCTGTACTAAACAATTTGTTAAAGCAATAAATAACGTACTCCTCAAGTGTATTTAGTGTACAAGATGTTATTTCACGTTTCTTTCTTCAAAAGTAATTGTAAAGTGTAAAGGAAAGTTGACTTTAGGAACCGGCAATCGAGTTCCAAAGTAAGTGTTTTATACGATACTTAATTGTCTTCACCGTGACGAGGCAATTCCATTAAGAACTAAGACTTACGGTAGCGCCCAAGCAGAGTAACTAGTAACTACCTTTCTTGTGTATTTTATCTTAAAACCGAACCGGACATTACTAGTTTCGCAAACCATGCCCTTTCACTAACTAGCCGAGGTCAATGGGAGGTGTTTCTACTATTTGCCCCCCCCCCCACGTAACTTAGTCCTGTGGTAAGTGCGGTCCGGTGTTGTTATAAATTCGTGTTCATACCTAAAAAATTCCAAAGACCAATTTATTCTTATAATTTATTTTGTCGCTTTCTTGTTAAATACTAGTTACACAGTCTGTAAATTTTTTCTTTGCTGCTGTCTGCTATTTACAGCTCCTGGCTGTCAGATTTTTCTACTTTCCCATCTGATCAATCTCAACCTATCTTCGCTCCTTATTGTTTCACTTTTATCCATAGCTCGCATATTCTTAGCTTCATTAATTATTATAGTTGCCTAAATCTCTCTATCGGTCTTTGTCATATCACTGTCGATAAAAGTTGCCTCACCTTGTAATGCTTTTACTTTAAATATATTCTTGAGCACTTTTATCTTTTCCTTATTAATCTCCAAACCGGTGATAACCAAATTGTATTTTTAGGCTAACTACCCTCATACTTCCTTCTGCCAATTTTCCTCTAGTTCATAGACTTTTATTTTAACCTGATATTTTGCTTCGTCTTTTTTAGAGTTTGTATATCTCTTTGAACCACCTCTCCAATGTTCCAGATATTCTCCCACTTTTGCTAAAAGCTCCATTATTTGTTAAAACTTCGTTTTAAGGTTTTCTCTCGTTAGTCGCGTGTTTCTCGACATTTGACGTTCTCTATTTTATAAATGCTCCCCGTATATCGATTCTTCTTTATCAGCTTTGACGGATAAGCCTTACTATTCATAAATTTAATGGATTGTTTATATCTTCACAATAACACTTCCAGTTGAAATAAGAACAATGCTAAGAGTAAAACTAGAAAAAAACAGGTCTCATTTATCGGAATGACGCTCTAGTTACAAATAAAGTTATTGCTGACATTTTGAGATATAAGAGCTACCTGTTCCCTTCAATACAATTCTACCACAACTTCAATGCTACTGCTTAATTGCATTCTTACATTATTTTTAATTCTACAGTAACTACCCATAAGCTGCAATAATGTACTAGTAATTATATTATTATATTTGAGATTCGCTTTTCATACACATTTTTTCCAAACCTAATTAACGTACTAACAGCTATCAGATTTAAGCGCAATTAAGAATTGCAATTAGGTATTAAGTTCAGGTTCGGGACAGTAGGAGCCATACGAAGTTACTATTTAGAGTACTCGTAGTCATGCCAGTTGTGTAGAAACATTAAATTAGGACACTAACATAAAATATCCCTCTTTTAAAGAAAGTGTTGGCGCTTTATAATTAGCGTTGACTTTGTCTCCCCGGATTCCGAAAACAGTCAAATTGGAGAAAACCTTAATAGACAGTCGACTCACCAGAATGTCTTATGTCTATCTTAAATGATACCCCACATTGTGAATGCAACCCAATTTATCTCAGCTAATGCATCTGAATAGTGAAGGATATTTTTAGTCAATTTTAACAACCAAATGATTTAATGATCCAACAAACGCTTCTAAAAATCTGTTTCAAAAATAAAGTCACATTTTAGACCCGACGTAATTCAAAGCCATATCCTAATCCGAACGAGAAATAACGACACCGTTTATGCTAAGACGTACAGGTAACCACACTGTTATCAAACTGTTAAGTTAAACATTAACTAAATAAGTATTAAAAGAATATGTTATGGAACCATTAGAATCGCCCTATAATTTTCCAATTTGGATGGCCCCCTAACGATGCCTTTGGCAAACAAAAATTTCATATAGTAATCGCCTACAGAAAACTGAATTCTGAATCAAAGACAAACATCCTTTTCCGAATATAGAAAATGTGCTAGACACTTTAGGGCGAGCTCAATACTTTTCGACTTTAATTAAACCTAAAGACCATGAAAAAACGCTTATTCGTTGGAAGGTCATTTTCAATTTAAAGTGATGCCTTTTGGAGTCAAAAACACGCAGCAATCCGAAGAAGGTCAATACCGCCCTATTAGGACCAACATCCCAACAATGCCATGTGTATCTCGACGATGTCATAATATTTCTCGCTTCTTTACTGGAACATTTAAACAAACTAAAAGAGTTGTATAGTACAAATTAAAAATTAAGCTTGACAAAACGGAATGTTTACATGTACCAGCAAAACTACTTACGATACATTATTGCACCCTGACAAAATTCATGCCATCTCATACTTTTTACGTTCTAAAACTCGCACAGAAGTTAAATCCGTTTTCGGACTTCCCGGTGACTACAGAAAATGTGTAAAAGACTTTACTAAACTAAAAAAGTCCTAAGGGTTTGAGTCATTCAGTCACCTACAAATATTGCTAACTAACGAACCAATTTTAGCCTATCCAGACTTCAATAACCCATTTGAATTAACCATTCTCCTTTTTCAAGCTAAACAAATATATACAGTCACAAAAATTTGAAAATTAGATAGAACAAAATTGCAGCACGATTAAATTACTGACCATTGTTTGGACTACGAAACATTATTAATCCCATCTACTGGGCACTAAATCCGTTTATATACCTCTTACATGGCTAAAAAATCTAAAGTAACCCAACTTAAAATTGACCAGATGGGCACTCAAATTGGTAGAGTTGATAGGTTAGGTTTTTCAAAATTACAAAAAGAAAAACGGTAAAATTTCAAAAGGCTTTAATTTCATCAATTGTAAATAGAATTGTAAATAAGAGTAGTGTTTCTGGAAAAACTATATAATTCTACAAATTGACATTACATTTAATGATTGTGCAGAAAAAATACCCCAATAACCGTTACACTAATATTTATGAAAGAAAATACTCTTACGCACACGTTACCTTATAAAGAAGAGGGTGAAGACATAAGAAAGACAACCCCATCGTGGACTAAGCAAGTCCGATAGCCAAGGTCTACTTCGCTCGATACAGCATTGTATGTGCACGTACACTAATTCCTAATTATGATGCAGATATCTGTAAATTTTAATGTTGAGTTCGACCCGCTCAATTCAAACAGTTTAAAATGCCGCATTGAAGTTTTAATATTAGACAGACATCTGGCATGTACCTACAGCAACTTTTACCTTTTTCTGATTTTCTCGATACTACTTGCGGATCCCGAAATTTCTAGCTACGCCCCTGGTTTGCGGACTAATTAAAATGTGTTAAAGTACCTGAAACACGCACAGAAGGGGATCTTCCGTAACTGAAGCAAAGCCAATACTAGAAAGATAGTGAAAGTTACGTTCTGAGAACTATACGTGTTAAATGATGATTAATAATAAGTGTGAAGATCAACAATTTATGCTAGAGGTCGTCCAACTTTGCAGTTGGTTGAGCAAGTATTGTTAATATAATAGTACTGCATGCGAATGTGCGTTTAACAACATTTGACGTAGTTATAGCAGAGCGTTTTGACTTTCTATGAGAATTAACATTTATCTTTAAACCAGGGTTATTGTAATGTAGATTTATATATTTTGTTAAGTGACACTTTTATATTTACTACACTACGTACAAATGTCTCTATAATTTTTAATTTTTTTTTCTTGTTTCTGATCGTCATAGAAAACATATTGAATTATACAGAGTAACGGTATTGTGTAATTTTAAAACATTATATACAAATTACAAACTTTAAAAAATAATAAGAACGTTTTGGGCGCTATGCCACATAGAAGCTAGAGGACCTCTCCCTCTCTCTGCTAGTTGAACAATAGTTATGTTAGCGACAAAGTGATTCCTTAATCATTCACTTCACTGTAAAATATACAAATTTAAAAACTGTATTTTTTAGCCCGTCACCAGGCAAGAAAGTGTTTTAATATTCGTTCCTTGTGATCATTTAAAGTTGTGACCCTTTTCTGATACTTTTCACTAACATCTGTTTGATTGTGGAGATCTGGCATGTGGTGGTTTCGTTTGATCAGAAACCTTGTTACGTCACTCCGATTGATAACTAATAAATTAGCAAACTCATCCGATTTCTTCGCCGAAGTTGGTTACGAGTCTCGAGACTTAAATTGGAATAAGTAAAAACAGATATGGGCCCCCAGTAGCAACAAACACAAAACGTTTAACTAAAAAAAGATTAAACATATGCATGAAGTTGGATATAAAATCTCCGACCTGTACAGGCTCGGTGACCACTGCTGTCGAAGGCCGGAAGCCCCTCAAAGTTGCTCGCGAACCAGAATAAATCCGATTTAGCAATTGTGGGCTTTTCCCAAGCGGGTATATTGAAACAGAAAATATTAATATGGGAAGTTCAAAAGAAAAATAAGAAAATGAACTAAAATTTAAAAAACTTGAAAGAGAGTTTTCAATTAATTTCAAGTTATCGTGACTACATGGGTATATCTGAGGGCCGACTAGTTCTCTACAGACGGTGTGGGTTCTTTTGCAAGAGCTTAAATCAATAAGGTCGCCAATGAGTTTTTAATACAATAAATATGTCCACAATGGTGACGAGAACCCATGAACTCAAACATATAGTCGGAAGCTGTATAATGTTACAAACTCACTTAACGGCCACGTCATAATAGGTTTTCTGTAACTAAAACATGTAATAATCAGGAGTATATAACCAAATACATACAGTTTAAAATGGCAAATATAATATGGTGTGTTAAAAAAAAAACTCATATAGGGTAAGCCTTGGAAAGAAAGATAAAAATCTAGTCATGTCTTAACCATATATCTAATACTTACTATATTGCTAGCGGCTATGAGTGGGAAACTTGCCAAGGAAGTGAGACAGACAACCTACTCTTCAATGTATAATAGTGGGCGGTGCCCAAGGGCGGCGGCGTCGTCCGCCCAATGGGGAAGTGGTCAAGTTTAAAATTCGCATCTAAAGGCGGAGTTCGAATTCCCGCGCATGCGCACGAGACGCGTTATACTCTAAGTGAGACTATGTCGGCGCCGTAATGTTTTCTAGCGTTCCGAGGCCCTACTAGCAATATATGTGTAGGGTCGGGTGGGCCACGTTGGGACAAAATTTACAAAAATATTTTTTTAAATTTTGTTTACTGAGGTATACGCTTACATTTTTTACAGCATGTTCAACATATCTTTTTTAAACTAATGGTAAATTGGAAACTTTCTAGCTTTTGTCTTAACTATGTTCTATATATATTTCTTTTAAACACTGCACCATGTCTCATTGTGGCCCATGAATGGGCCTCCATGAGACAGTTGTTTATTTATGAAAAATAGTAACAGTGTACAACAAAAAAGGTATATTTATTGTACTATATTAAATACATTATACCGAGTGTTTCACTTAAGGTGCAAACAGGGAAATTGCATGGGAAGTCGTATATATATGCAGATTCCTGCTTGCCGCTCGAATTGATAGGATTTATAGTGATAGCAATCAAAAGAGAAAAAAAATGAGCTTATTTTGATGCTGCTTTACTTGAATTTGTTGCTTGTTTTAGATAGAAATAGCTTAAAACTGTAATAAATATTTTGCCACCTTGGGACGTGTCTCATGGTGGCCCAAAACTTTTGTCTCACGGTAGCCCTTTCGATCAGTAATTAAAATGACATTGCCATTTTGGCGCTAACTTTACAATATACTTAAAACTAATGAAGTTTGACAAGCAAAGATGAGCAAATAAGGGTAAATTAAAACATTTTGGAAAAAGTAACTCCTACTAACATTTGAGCTAGTTTGAAGTCGGCACATGCAAATACTTCAGGGTTGTAAAAACCAGAAAGAGGCCACAAAACTTTTAATTTTCAATTTTTCGTTCCCACACTCTGTTAATCAACGTGTTACACCAAAATACAGTAGCGTTTAAAGTATCGCCTTTCTAAAAGCGCCAAATTTAAAATTATCGTATCTGTCTCAAGGTGCACTTGTCTCAACGTGGCCCACCCGACCCTATTATATATATGGTCTTAACTTAAGTCTGTAGGTGAATGTCGGATTGCATTTTGTTTATGAAAACATTTGTCACGGTAACAGGCAAAAGTTTACACTGCATTAAGTTTACTTGTATCAAGCAAAAAACAAAATAAGATGGCATTTACACAACGAGTGTATTGATCATAACAGTCAATAAAAATGTTTTTATTAAGTGTTTTATATATTTTTAGAAAAATAGTGCAAGATCAAGATGTAATTTAGTTGTTTTAGACTTATGGTAGTTCATTTGATTCAATGTGTATGTATCAAGTTATGGCAAACTTCAATATTATCATGACATGCTGCGTATGAGTTTGTTTTGAACACAAAATACAATATGGTGCACCCGGTATAAAAATACTATAGTTAATTCTGATTCAAGTTAGAGCAAAATATGCAACCCAAGTTACTAATAAGCAGAGTAAGTTTATTACTACTACTACAGAAAACAAAATATTCAAATAATTTGATCGGGAAGGCGTCTTCTAGAGCATAACATGATTCTTTATTTTATTATTTATACAAAATAACTAACAATGTCATCTATGATTGTTTAAATTACACTATATCTAGTAGTAGATATCACTAAATATAAAAATAAATTCTCTGCAGACGTTCAATTGTTTTTGACCGGTACATAATTCTTTTTTGAGTAAAACACGAATAACTAGATAAACAATGGAATACGTTGAATCATGGGTGGTCGATATTTTTGCTTTTTGTTATGTAAGGATCAAAAACAATTGAACATCAATAAAACGAATAACATTTTTTATTAATTAACATCAACTGCTACATAGCATGTAATTTTAAAAAGATGTAGAAGCCTTGTCAGTTATTTTGTATTAATAATAAAGTGAAAGTAATGGTATTATGTTCTAGATCTAGAGCATAGAAGACGCCTTCCGGATCAACTTTTTTAAATATTTTTGTTTTGTCTGAAGTAGGTTTCATTTTAAGCCGCCCGTAATAAGTGTTTGGCCACCCCTGTATACCTATAGGACAAATTTGACAATTGTTACTGCAAAGCTTGAAATTGTAAAACTGTGCAATGTTTAGCTCAAAGAATTTTGTTGATTCTCATCTTGAAATAAAGGCGCCCTAAGAGGCTTAAGAACACATATTCATATTAAAGGCGACAAATTGATTATGACATTCACAAAATCAGCAAAAATGTCATGTCTCTCTGATCCAAATTTTCTATCAAGTCGTATTAGTGATCTAGTTACGGCTGATATTTGTAACTTTTGTTGCAGATTTTGCTCAATCTTGAATTGTGAATGAACTATAAGTCTTAATTAATGCTACTGTAACCCAGCCATATAATCACCCGCCAAGACAGTAAGCGAAGGTAACAAGTAATTGTAAATAACAAAATCCCGCAATTAAGTATTAGTTAAAACTAATAAATACCTAACTTTAAATAGCGTTTAAGGCCAATAAAAAATTTACGGGGCTTAAGAAGCCCCTATCAAGAGCAATATTGTTTGGTCAAATGATTCGTTAAATTACGTAAGTCGTCAATATCCAGCGAGTCCCCTTACTATGATCACCAGTTTAAAGGTTGATGTAGTATACAACCAGCAGCAATCGAACTAGATCCGCCAATTTCTTGCTCCATAGGTGCTCCCAAATGATTCCGTTTTTGTGATTTATTGACGTTTCTATTGCTACATCGTGGTATATTGGGATGGTATTGAGCCCGCTACTCAACTCTGCTTGCAGCACAAATAAATAAAGCAAGTCAGATAGCACAGAGTTGGGGTAGTTCATACAACTGCAAGATTTATTGTATAAATTTAATCCGTAACTACATTTGCAAAGCAATGCCAGTAATAAATAAATGATTTGAGTACAAAAGGCAAAGAGTAGAGCTCGTTTTTCATAGATTGCAGTCGATAATTCTAAATTAGCCAAAAATAAAAGGTTTGTGCAAAATTAAGGCTAAACCAAATAAATAGAACTGTCACAGAAAGGTTTATAATGTGCGTGTTAAATGAAGCGTAGATGTTAGTATAATTAAATAGGATATGTTTATGAGCATTTTAAATAAAGGTAAAAGAAACAGAATTATTATAATACGTTGCAAAGAGCATAAACCAGGCAGAACATGGCAATTGTAATATTAGACAGCAATATTTGAAAATCTGGAAAAAGTAGACAGTGGATAAAAATACAAGGAAAAGGACACACAGCAGGATGTGAAACAAAATTGGTGAAGGAAGTGGACTATTTTAAAAACAAGTCAGTATAATTACGCGAGAGTAAAAAGACAATCTAAATAATACAAAGTGAGTGGCGCTATGAGACAGTTAAAATAAAATTGAAAAGACAATATTTTAGAATTAGAAATTTTGTAAATAATTTTAGTTATAAGGAATATTAGTTAAGAAGGTTATTGTATTGAACTTGGTCAATATGAAACACAGTTTTTGGTCTCTCATTTAATTGCAATTTTAATATAGAAATACTTGATTTATAATAATAAATAGTACACCATTGTGTAGAGAAATTAACAGTGCACCAGTGGAAGTGTGGGTGGCGATTTCCCTCACACAAAAATAATTTTCATCGTTACCACTCTCCGAGGACATAGGCAGGAACAAACGCAGGTTACGAACAGCAATCACAGGCACATTTCAGGTCCTCAGCCCGAAATTTCAATAGCAGCATATCCGCCCAGCGTTAGGAGGCCGTCACAGCATCCCAGGGGCCCAGCTTCAGGCAAAGAGCATCAGGAGACGCTGTCCGAACGAGTTGCCGCAGCATTGCAGAAAACTCAGGTTAGATTGCGATCAAAGTATCGGCGTTAGGAACCGGAAAGTTACCATTAGAGCAAGAGTACGTCTTACGGAAGCCAGATTAAAGCATCTATTAAAAGCAAAGATCCAGTAATTGCATAAATCCAAATTTGAGGTTAGGAGAAACAATTGAATGTTGGCGTCGTTTAACAATCAAGTGGAGGTTTTGCCTGCAAACAAAAGATAGATTAATGCCATCGAAGGCTCGAGAATTCAAAAATTACCTTATCGAATGCTCATAAAACTACTTTTGTTAAATTTAAATCATAAAACGCGAATCGCAACAAATAAACCGATTTGTGTAGGATTTTGACAGCATAACAAAGTGTAGCGTCTGCGCGATTGAAGTAAATCAACAGCCCAGTGGCATATCACACGAATTTTAATATTAACAAACCGGGGAACCCAACTCTGAGGAATGAGTTTTTTTGTCTACCGAGCTAGCCTTCTGTAATATTAAATTGCAGATGAATGAAATACAATAAAGGACACAATAGTGTTTATTTGTAAGTAATTAATGAACCCAGTTAAAACAGAATTATTTTTGGTCAGTCTAACATTTGAATTAAATAAATGCAAGTAAGGTAGTTGTAATTACAATTCAAATTATTACGATATTATATCACATTACATTCCCTATACAGTACAATATATTGAACAGGAGAGGCAATAGCACCCTTGCTTTACACCTATTTGTATTTTATCTATTCGTTTAAATACTCTTTATGGCTTACTGTGTTTGTAATATTTGTAATACTTGTGTTTGTAATAATTTGGCCAAACGATAAATGTAAATAAGTATAAAAAGCTCATTGTGCATGGAGTATAATTATCCATCAATTTTAGCTTCGTAGTGACCGTACCGGATGTGTCTCACACCGTATTCTTCAGGATCCAGCACTACATGTCAGCCTGCGACAGCTCTGGTAAATGTAAGCAAAACACGACTTTTAGCAAAATTATTCACATTTTTTTATTATTGCAACACCAAATACAATTTCAGCTATAAATTCATTGGAAAATGTATACAGACAAAAACCTTGTGGCATCAGGAAAAGACCTTTACCTTTTGCAGTTTCATTGAGTTTGCATGTGGACCCGTGGGGTCCCTATAGGAGAACTGGCCTCCGTAGGGAACCTTGACCACGGTGCCTTTGTGGACGATAATCTTGAGGTGCTCGATGGTGACATCATCTTAGGTGTGTAGGTATCCGAAAGATGACGTGACAGATGTTCTTCACGCTGGGCTGCTGCTACTGCGAGCAGATTTTGTGGATGGCTTCCAGATGCATTAGTGATTTATACGAATATTTCCTACTTACCTTGCGCTGTGTTTATTTGTGTTAAACTTGCATTTAAAATTAAAAATTACATACTTACGTTATGTTGTGAATGCCTGCAGTACCTACACGTCACAGGATTAGTATTGCGTTTATCTTAGTTACATGTGTACTTTGTCTTTAAATGCCAGAGCTATAATATTTTATTTCTGTACCAGGAACTATAACGCTCTTATTTTATTTATCAGAATATATTGTAAATAAATATCACTTTAATTCTGCCGTATTTATGTCTTGCACTTGCTATAACAGGTTATAGCTTATCAAAGAGCCTGTGTCTGATAAATCTAATTTTGAGATACTTCCCCATATCAGCTTCAAATTTGGATTCGCGAGTTGTTGAACAATCAATTTGGTAGCGCTCGTATTTGGTCTTTGATCATTTCAATGTTAACCCACTCCCTTCTACGAAGTAGCTCAGCTGGCCCGTTGAATGTTATTAGTTACGGTACTGTTTTGAATATTCACAGCTTACTATCCTGGTTATATTGAAGTGTTATAAGATTATCATTAGTTTATTCTAGTGCTATTGCGTATTAGGGCATTCAACGCTCACAGTTTCTAATCTTTTATTGTCGGCTTCTATGTTGTCTTCAGGTGATGGTTGGTATATGACTTGGATCTTCCAGACATTGATTTTTAATTCTAATTTTGTACAAGATGGTGTTGCAAACACATTTAGTATTATACGAAGTTGTTTCTCAGAGTAGGTAGCTGGGACGTTATTATAGGCATATTGGAGCCCCATTATTGATGTTGTAGTTGTTAGTTTAAAAAGGTCTCTCTCCATTCAATTCAAGCGAGCAATTCTTCTTTGACCAAACTTAGAACTGATATGCATTTAGGTGGGTAGCCAGTATTTCCTGATTTACGGAGTAAAAAAGCCTTAGGTCAATGAAAGCCATATTTAGTGGTTTATTTTGTTCCAGACATTTTTTCTGAGCTACTGATAACAAAGAGATGTCTCTAGAATTACCTAACACATGCCACTGCATCTCCATTTTTAAAGGTTACAACGGGAGAGTTCCTTATATGGGTAAGGATTTCTTCCTTGTTCCAGATTGTATGAGTATGTTGATATAGCTGCTTTATTAAGTTCCCTTCTAAGTACCTACTAAATAGAGCCTAACTAACAATCGATAAATTTCTGACCCAAACCATGGTTATAATTTTAAAATGGAAAATAATTATTCTGTATCTGACTTCGAGATAGACTTCTATGAATTATCACATGAAAGCCTTTCTAGTACCTTATATACTGCCGTAAACCCTAATGCGATATTACAATTCATTTTCGAGATATATTGAGTCAATATTTTGATATTCTATCGCCAAAACGGCAAACAATAATTTCAATTTTTTGATGAAAATGTAAACAGTGATTTGTTTATATCCTAGTTGTTAAATGCTTCAAGTCCAAAGTGGAGCTGCCCCAGATAAGTAACTGTTTGCACTCGCAATTTCCTTTCTACGCCTAAGTACCCATAACAAAATTGGAGAGCTTTGCCAGTTGGTTAAATACATTTATAGTAATAAAATCAGTTATGACAACCACAATATTTTATTCGAAAATTTTTGTTTATATACATACATAGGCTTTAACATAACAACAGCGTGCAATGGTTTTATTCCACATAAGAACGACTTACAAAAGGAATGCTAATATAGGAATCACAAACATTTTTTCAGTAAATCTATCACAGTTAAAAATATCTACAAAGCAAAGCACATATTATCAACTACATTAAAACAAATTGCGAACGTTGGCCATGGCCTGAAATAACAATGTATCCTGCTTCACAGTCTGAATTGCCAATTTTTCATTCGCACGGATGAACAAGACCACTCCGGGCTGTAGAGGTATAGAATTACAGCACGCCGAACCACTGACCACCAGCAAAATACTGGCAGAATTCCGTGGCTCCAGGCGGAAGCTCTCAGTGCCAGAAGGAATTTCAATTTTTGCAACTAGAAAATCAGGAACTGGAGGTTTGAATATCTGGGTGTACTGGTTTTCAGCAAAAGGCTTGAACAGCTGCAATTTTGCAGGCTTGGAATCGTAGTTTAGCATGGCACATAAAGTTTCCACGTCTTTGTACTTTGGCGTCAAACCAGCCCTAACCACATTGTCAGAACATGCCATACACTCAATACAGTCACCCGAAAGATAAGCATGGGGCGTGTTCGCTCCCAGATACAATGCTTCGTGCGGTTCTAAAGTAACAAAGTTAAAAAAATAAACGGCAAAGCATCCAATATCGTCTGGAAATTGTGAGTACAAACGCTCAACTAGAAATGCCAGCTGCGATTGCCGTTCTTCTTCTTTCAACGTGGAGAATTTCTCGAGGATTTGTTTCAGTTGTAGAGTAACTTGATCTTGAGGACAAGTCATTAAATTTCTGAAGCAAACTTTCAGCATTTCCGTCTCGTTCGATTCGTTGCTAAGTATGAATTTTTCTGCAGTTTCTGTCCCCACAATAGCTCGCAATTCGCGTATATTTCTCATGAAAGCTTGAATTTCTTTAATTGGCCTGAAACCACATAAAGCTTCAAAGGGGGTTAAAGCGATTGCTAGTTCTGGCTTGTGGTTGGGGTCTTTGTAAAGGTCGGGCCTCTCCTGATGCAGGTCCTCGGCGTGCTTTTTAGAAGGGTGAGCCTGAATCGACAGTGCTTTGTTTACAGACAGTACTTTGAATAGAAACGGCAGTTCATTGCCAAACCGTTGTCGTACGGATTCGCCCAGGTATTCAGGATGCCGTTTAATAATGGAGGAGAGTGGCTCCCCTGTAGATTTGTTTTCTGACGGTCCGCTAGCGTGAGTCCCCATCCATAGCTCTGCATAAGGGATGTTGTCATCTATTTCACAGGAGGGATTCGCGACTTTGAACAATGTGGCCACTTTGCTTTGCAACCCTATTTTGCCCCATTCGTAGGTTTGAAATTGGCATTTCAATTCCATTATGATCTGTTGGTGAAAGCAGTTCAAAATGGTCCGCCTCCCTGAAATATTGTAACCTTTGCTCTGTGTAACTGCTGTTACTTAACGCAAAATCTGCAACGTCTTAAATTGTTTTTTTTTTAATAATAAATATTATTTTAGGTTAGACACAGACGTCAAACACAGAACAAAAACGCTACAGTGCAAAATTTATACTGGGCCCCTACTTCGAAATTGCACCCCGACACTGTTGAGTAAACCGTATAAGGGGTTACAGATTATGTAGGTTTGTATGTATGTATGTATGCACTGTGTAAACGGTATGAAAAAGAGTGCTGAAGATATGGTGAAATACTTGATAAAGTTTTGTCCAAAGAACCAAGAAAACAATGTAAAAATTCGACTAGACAATTTGGTGGTAAGGAAGCCAAAATATTATACCAATTAGGCTCGATCCACACTGTCGGCTGCTCTCGGTTCGATCTCGCTCCGCTCAATTTTTTATATTGTTAGTAGGGTTACCAATATTAAGTCGATGCTGACCCGAAGAAAATAATTTTTAGAATGAAAAGAAGTGGGATAAAATTAATAAAAATGTACAAGGTGAAATAGTTTTTTACATTATAAAGATATAATTCCCAAAATAATTTCATATTTTTTAATTAGCATTTAAAATGCTGATTTTTTTACCCCTTCGTGGATACATTAAATTTGAATAAAACGTCTCGTACGCCTTAATATTTAAATAATTATTTGCCCGTTTTATCTCTGAGCTAGCTCAGTGAACATGAAACTCTCTTTATATCTCAGTTAGTCGCTTATGCAAAATCACTATCTGCCAAAACGGAAATGTGGTTCCTCCTTATAATGTTGGTTAGACAGAAACTTTACTTTAAACAATGCACAAAGTAGCCGAATTGTTTCCATCTATTGACTTCAAAACACATAAAAACATAAAAACAAAAACCACGCATAAAAATACAAAAGAAATAGAAGAAAATAGAATTAAGTTCTGCAACAACCTACGTGAGATATAGATTGAGGCTACTCGTAAGCGTGTTGCAAACATACATGAACAACCTAAAATATCACCAAAAATAACACTGAAATAATTATCTTTTAAAAGAACGCAAATGTCAAAATGTTTTTGACAAAACTGGAATGTTAAAATTACCTGAAGCCGGTACGTATTGGAGTCGCTTTAAAACACATTCCTGCGCGTTTACAAAAGCTTGTAGTTAAACGCAACATTATCCCGCTCCGCAAACATTTGACCTGGAACTGACTGCTGAATACCCTTGGAAATTGCACGTCTTAATTGCATCACCCGCTCCTGGCGGACATTATGCTGGGAACCACTGATCGCGTGCAGACTTCGTAAGGACAGTTGAATTGGCGCCTTTCAAAAGTGACGCTTTTAAGAAGCCTTTAAATATAGCACAATGGGTGTACTTACATGTACACTCGGAAATGGGTTTGCAAAATTTGCAAATACTAGTTCGCTGCACTTCAACACTGTTTGCAGCAAACGTTGGCTGCTAAGCTCTTTTAGGGTGCATCAAATTAATTCATATCTTCCTGGGCCTGTTAAAGTTGCATGAATTGAAAATCCCCACATCCTGCGTAAAGCGTGTGTTTTTTTCTGCACTCGCGAAAACAAACATTTACAATACACGTCCAGCGCAGGAGCGGCTTTGCGAGCATTTGCTTACATAAAATACAATATTAAACATAGGAAATACAACTTGACTTCTACATTTAAGCATGAAAATAAACATTATCGGTAAGGTAAGCTGGCCCATTACACATAGCATAATTCTCGGTCTTTGTAAATCATATGAATTAAAGAAGAAAACTATTTTTTACATTCCATAAAAAATACCTTCAAAATCTAGCTTAGAAGTTTAGTAAACTCTTACGAAACTACATTTTTCTGAAAAAAATGTAAGATATTTTTTTAAATTGTATTTTTATCTCTTTGACCATTTTCTACCGATGAGTTCTGCTCTGAAACTTTTAAATGGGAGTAAATTTTTTAACAATCCATGTATGTAGTTAACCCGAAGAATTTTATTGGAAACCCGAAGCCCGAAGAATGATTGCCAAACCCGAAGTCTTCGGGTCAAAATGACAGTGTTGGCAACCCTAATTGTTAGCAATGGGCACGACCTGAGCTTGAGCGTTATTACCTATAGTGTGAATGTGCCCATTGCTAACAATGTATAAATATTTGAGCGGAGCGAGGCGGAACCGAGAACAGCCCGCTAGTGTGGATCGAGCCTTAATGGCCCTTGACAGCCTATTGAGTTCATCATTATTATTATTAAAGATAATATTGCAAAGAAACATTTATTAACGTACATACATACATAGTCTGACACCCCTTAATACTGTTTACACAGTGTCGACGGTTGAAAGATTTCTCAAAATAAAAAGGCGGGAAACTATAATTTTGTAAAGCGCATCAGCGCCATCTAATGCAACACTACTGAAAATTAGTTCAAATTGTACCCAACAGATGAGAACTGCTTGAACTTTGAAATGTGATAAAATTCAGGGCGTTTCACCCATTGCTCGCAATAAAATGTTGATAAAAACACAAGTGCGTAAGCCTTTGTGCTGTAACTACGTTACATAAGCGTTGCAGCTCCAGTATTTGCTAAAAGCTAGCAAAACAATAGCAATGGTTGTATAACCTCACTTAAGGCTGTCATCAAACGTCAAATCAATAATAACAATAATCACACCTGTAAAAATGTAGAAATAACATCAGCAGCCTTCAGTACATAACGCTACAAACCCGGATTAGCCATGGATGTAATAACAACACCAGGCTACAACAATGAGCCGGAGGCGTCCCACTGGAACATTTCCAACCCGGTCGACTTCAAGAACATCGAGATGAACTCCAACTTTTTCTGGCTGCTGTTCAGTCTTGTATCTGCAATATCATGGGTTATCTACATAACGTACTATAACTCCAGGGTCGCCGGTTACATTATTACGAAAATTGTCAATCGAAGACTGTTTATTAGGGATGGCTACTTTAAAATAGGTACGTTTGCAAATGGGTGTTTGACAAACTTACAGCTCTTATTTATAGGCTCTTTTACATTGAATGCTTTGGCTGGTAAGATTATGTTTCGCGATATCGTGTACATTACTCACGATTACAGCATGAGAATACAAGACGGCTACTTAATATTTCGTTGGTGGCGTTCGTACGTTCCTAAGGACGTGAGCGAAGGTGTGTATTAATTTCGTATAGCCTGTGAGCTTAATAATTGTTTGCAGATCTGTCCCATTCCGATACAAGACTATCCGTTGTGCTCAACGGTTTTGAGCTGCACGTCTATAATAGGTCAATGGTGTATGCAGCTTTGGAAAAGGTGTTCGGTTTGGAGTCCCACGTATGTCCAGAGAACGACGACACGGATAAGACTATGAATATAGAAAACAAAGGAAAACTGGAAACTAATGCTACAATCGCCAGAACTAAGAAAAAACAGAGATCCGAGGCTGCAATGGCTAGGACGTGGAGGGATTTAATTCCTGTTATAAAAATGGATATTTCCTCGGTAAATTTTAATGAAATATTAATTAAAAATGTTCGATCCTCTTGTAATAATTAAATTTTAGAGTCGTTTAGTGTTCGGAAACCGACTTATTCCAACCACTTTAAGCATCGCTGTAGAAGAGTCGCATTTTGTGTACTCGACCAAGCCGGCTGTGAACACGCTAGACAGATTCATGCATTTCGTAAAGAGCAAGGCCGAGAACGTTAGAGTAATGCTAGCTCCTAGCCCCAAATATACAGGTGAGCATGAACGAACCGAGTCGTGGAAATTACACGATTATTTTTAGGGATGCTGGACGAACCGCCACGCTACATGGGCGAAGGATTTGTCTTGATGTCCACTAACGAAATGGAACTGTATTTTTATATGGATGAACCAGGTATGTATAACAGTATAACGCACTTTCAGCAAAAAAAAGGGTACAAAGTGGCTTGATTGTCTTGTTTGGTGCTTAGATAGGTGCTTTTGTTTTATTCCAAGACATTTAAAAATTTACGTGACAAAATTTTAAACCGTTTTTAAAATAATTGAAACACATGATTGCATTTGCGTTTTACATAACAATAATTTGATGCCTTACTCTCTGAAGACGGACATCATCCAGCACCTGTTGTCACGTTATTATTATTAAAAGCAAAAGATAAACTTACAGATACATTATTTCAAAACTACAAATTTTGTAAAGCAAACTTTCTGTTAGTGTATGATTCAGTGTCAGTTCTGGTTCTTTTTAGAGGTGTTTACTGATGCTGATGATGCCTGCGTTACTTTTATGGCAAGCTTTATCATATTTTATATCAATGTGTGCCAAAATACTCGAAAAAGTCATACAATAACTACCCTCCATAGTATAACGTTTGCATCATTAAATTAATTAACATCAAAGCAAAGTTGTCACATTTGTGTTGAATATTCAAATTGTTGTTTTCATGCGTATTTCTTTAGATTGCCAAATTTTCTTAAGTGCGTTATAGGCTCCTTGGGCTTTGTGTATTCTTGCTTTTATGTCCACTTCGCTTCCCTATCCTCTATCTATAATGCTTCCTAAATAAGTAAATCTCTCTATCTCTTCTACCTCATCTCTGTCGGGTTGGTTGTTGTCTGTCCCTGCTTTCTTTCCATCTTTTTCCATTTTCATGATTTTGGTCATATTCTTATTTATATTTAGTCCTACTTTTACTGCTTCTTCCTTCAGTTTGTTTAGCTTTTTTTGCAATTGTAGTGAACTTTCCGTCATTAGGCAGGCATAGTGATGTAAATTACCCGCGTATTTATTTTTAGGGGTAAATACCCGGGTAAATATCCAAAATGAGTATTTAAACGGGTATTATAGCCTCATTTACAAATATTATAAAGCTTATCTAACCAGTATAATTGATTGACAAGTGAAGGTGCTCTATTCGAATGTTATAAAAATGTAGAGTAAAATAGCTGCACTGAGAGCATTTACAGCCCAAAATACGTATGGGGACATAACTATACAGGTTGCCTAAATAGTCGCATCAATGAATACATAAAACAGGCAATCTTCGGAAGTCCTCAAGAACAGCTCCAATTTTGATGATTTTTTAAAATAAATTTGGTTTTTTTATATTATTTGAAATCAGAAACGTTTTGAAGCGGGGACGAAATTATTTATATTGTTTAAACAATATGTATGACAATTATGTAGAGTTTTTTTTTATATCATATCCATTGAAAATGAGGAAAAAAGAGATATTTATATGTGTTCATATTTTTTTTTTTTTTTTTTTTTTAACTGTTTATTTTGACTCCAAAACAGCAAACCAGCTGGTACCGGAGCCTACATAGATACATTGAAAACACATTCCATATGTTCAAAGTATAACATAACATAAGTAAAACAAAAGTTACAAAATAAGTAAATAAATGTTTGTACCAATCTAAATATATAGGTAAGTAATGTATAGAATAAATTAATTGCAGATGTTACTCGATGCAAAATAAACTCTTGATTGATTGATAAAACTATAATAGTTATTTAAATTAACAATAGAGTCTGGTAATTGGTTAAACGTTTTTATGGCACTATAAAAACTTTCGCTTATTCCCAGATTCGTTCGCGGTCGTGCTAGTTGATATTTTCTCCTGATGCGGGTACCATACTCATGACCTTCTTCCACTCTCTTCAACTCAAATTACTATTGAAAATAATTGTTATATATTAATATACATACAAACAATTCTTATAAAAAAAATTTTTTTATATAAACAATTAAGTATAAGTTATTATTGTGGAACAATGAGATAAAATTAATTTATGGAAAAAAATTAGGAAAACTATTGTAGAAATTTTTTTATTAATTTTTGTATAAAAAATATTTATTATATAAGTGTTTTAGATGGTGTTTTATCCACGCAAGAATGTTTAAACGCGAGAACGCAGTTCGAGCGTTTAATTTTCTTAAGTAAAATAAGAGCGTTAGTTGAAGAGACAAATTTTCTCTAGAATTTTAAGGTGAATTCAAAAATGTAATAATATACCGGGTGTTTTATTTAAAATAGGCGTTAATAAAAAAAATAGAAAAAAAAAAACAAAAGAAACCCACTTTAGAAGTATTCAACTGGAAAATTACCTATTTCACATCAATACACATTAAAAATGTAGTAAAAATTTAAAGTTTAAAAAAAATCGTTAGAGCCGATTTTGAAAAAATCGAAAAAAACTGAAAAATAACAAGAGTAAACACCTACTTTCGGTTATGCGATTTTCTTCAAAAGCTTGCTGTCTCATCTACATAGTACACAAAACTTATATATGAAGTTTCAACGCCATACCTCTTTTCGTTTTTGAGATATTCTGTTCACAGACAGACACACAGACAGACAGACACACACAGACACACAGACAGACCAATGAAAAAAAAAAAGTTTTTTGGCTTCAGGGGACTCTAAAACGTGAAGATCTGTTGAAAACTCAATTTTGAATTTTTGGGGTGAATCCAATACTTCCTTTATTGTAAAAGGAAGTAAAAATTTGTACAATTAGTAAACTTTTTCTAATTTTTTTCCATAAATTAATTTTATCTCAATAATAACATACTTAATTGTTTATAAAAAAACTGTTTGTATATTAATATATAACAATTATTTTCAATAGTAATATGAAAACATATCATAAATATCTCCTTTTTCCTCATTTTCAATGGATATGGTATAAAAAAAAATGTTTCTACATAATTATTAGTGATCGGCCGATACCGATATAAATATCGGTGTATCGGCAATATCGGCAAATTTTGCCTATAATCTGTATCGGCGAAATTTTGCCGATATATATCGGCAAATTTAAGATCAACCATTTTATTAATTATTTGTATGTAAAAACTTATTTTCGCTATTTTCTCCCATCGTATTTTTATTTGAATCCCAAAAGATTATAATACCGCACGACACAATCGTTATCTGAGCAGCAACTGCAGCAGCACTGTGCACTGGCGCAAACAATGAAACAATACACTTTCTGTAAAACGGGTAATCACCACGACACTGTCGGGGAATTACCGAAATTGGTTCATGTCACGTCCGCATCGATGCGGAGTTGACAATTTTTACTTATATCAACGTGTATTAAATAATTACAGACCTTTTAAAAATGTAGTGCCGATACCGATATTATATCGGTATCGGCAACTAAAATATCGGTATCGGCCGATTATCGGTATCGGCAAAAAAAATCCGTATCGGCCGATCACTAATAATTATCATACATATTGTTTAAACAATATAAATCATAAGAGTACCCGAAATAGAAAATGCAATAATTACCTTGGTACCTAGGTAACAAGTAGCTATTGTACCTATTCATGGCCTAGCTACTTAAGTAATTATTCGAACCTTTTTCAACTCATGGAATTGCCCTGTTACCTACGATTTCAGACAACCTGTATATAACAGTAATGAGATAGCATGAATAAAAAACAGAATTCAATGCTTGAATAAGAAAGAGACGAACATAGAAACAAATATTTGAGTATACTTGACGCTCATTTTAATTATTTTTTTTTTAAGTAGCCTTATTCGTTCCATTTCTGGACATAGGCCTCCCTCATATGTGCCCATTTATTTCTGTCTTGGGCTTCTCTTATCCATGTCAGACCCGCTGAGAGTTTTATGTCGTCCGTCCATCGCATGGGCGTGCGGCTTCTAGCTCGTTTCCCCTGGTATGGTCGCCATAGTAATATGGTCTTCGTCCAGCGTCCATCCTGTATTCTGGCAACATGTCCGGCAAAATTCCATTTGAGTTCGGCTATTTTCTCGCCTACATCTTTAACTTTAGTTATAGCTCTTATTTGCTCGTTTCTCTTATGGTCCTTTAATGATATTTCTATCATTTGCCTTTCCATGGCTCGTTGCGTTGTTTTAAGCATCCCAACAGATTTCTTCGTAATTGTCCACGTCTGGGCTCCATACGTCATTACGGGTAGAACGCATTGGTCATATAAACGTCTTCTTAGATTTAGTGGGATATTCTTGTTGTTCAATGTGGGCTTTAGTCTTCCAAAAGCTGCCCAAGCCAGTCTCCTCCTTCTGTATATTTCTTGGGTTTGATTTTCCTTTCCGAGTGTCACTTCCTGTCCCAAATATATGTAGCTGGATACATTTTCTATTAGTTGGGATCTAACTGTGATTTGGGGGTTTTGTCTACACATAGTTTTTGTTTTTGATATATTCATTTGTAGTCCCACTTTAGCCGATTGTTCCTCTAATTCCATTAGCATTTGTCTTAGTTCTTCTTTTGTTTCACATATTAGGACAACATCATCCGCGTATCTCAAATGGTTCAATCTTTGTCCATTAATTAAGATACCTTTATCATCCCAGTTTACTCTCTTAAATACGTCTTCCAGTGCCATGGTGAAGAGCTTCGGAGACAACGTATCCCCCTGTCTTATTCATCTTTCTATTTTAATGGGTTTTGTGCTGCTGTTTTGTTGTATGTTGTCTAGTTGAATGGAAGCAGTAGCATGTTCGTATGTATATTTGATTAGGTTAGAGTATCTGCTGTCTATTCTTGCATTTGAGAGCGATTGTAGCATTGCCCAGTGTTCGACACCATCAAAGGCTTTCTGATTGTCAACAAATGCCATACATATGTCCAGATTGTACTCTACTACTTTTTCTGTTAATATTCTCATGGTTAAAAGGTGGTCACATGTACTGAAATTTTTCCTAAATCCAGCCTGTTCCTCTGGTTGATACTGGTCCAATTTAATTGTTATTCTATTAGTTATGATCTTCGTAAGCAACTTATATATCTGCGACAACAAGAAAATCGGTCGGTAATTCTCTAAGTTAGCCTTGTCTCCTTTTTTGTATATAAGTATTACAATTGCATTATTCCAGTTACTGGGTATTTTCCCTTGCTGTATTACATTCAGTTGTTAGGGCATTTTTCAGTTCTTCCTTTGTGATTTCTGGGATCTCCTCCGATCCTACATTCATTATTCTCTCGTTTTGGTGTCTCTCTTTTGGCTGGATTTTTTTGTTGTATAAATCTTCGTAGAAATCCTCTGTTGTTTCTAACATTTCTGTTTGATTCCTTATATCTTTTCCATCCTTGTCCTTCAGAACTAGTATTTGTTTCCTTTTGTTGTTTTTCCTTAGGCTTTTTAGGCCTCTATTTTTTTCAAGCAATTTTTTAACTTCTTCCTCAAAAAACTCATTTAGGTCCATTCTTATCATTTTTCTTGTTTCTTTTCTAAGAATTTTAAGTTCATCATATCGTTTGTCTCTTAATAGTTGTCTCTTTTTTTGCGATATTCCTTTTTGTTTCATCCTTTAGTTTACATATTTTTGCTTTTTCCTGTTCTGCTACTTCTCTTGCAGTTTTAGTTAGTATCGATGTTAGTCTCTGACTTGTGCTATCTAGGTTTCTATTATCCTGGGTTTTCTCCATTTCTATTATTTCTTCTTTTAATCTTTCCCGATATTTATTAGCGTTTATTGTCAGCAGTTTTTGGTCTATCGTATGTTGTTGTGGTTTGAATAGCTTCATTCTATCTAGCTTTTCATTTTAATTATGGCATGTCAACTAAATATGCCTACTAAAATAACATTTTTGTACGGTTATCTCTTTCTTACACCAGTATTATATGCTATTGTTTATGCTATCTCATTGCTGTTATACATAATCATGGTCCCAACGCTATACAACATTATTTATATAATTTTGTAATTTTCTTTGCCTTATTAAGATTGTTTCTTAATATTTATATAAAGATGTATTATTACTAATGTTAATAAATATTAGGATAAAGGATTATTTCTTCAAATTAATGTTAAGTTCATTTTTCAAAAATGGAAACAAGTTGAAAAATAATGTACAAACAATATAAATCACTTCAATCTCCAGAGTCAGAGCCATCACAATTCTTCTTTGTAAATTCTGACAGCCGCAATTTATTGCGTCTCTGTTTATTTCCATAAACTTCGGCAGCCAATGTTTTTTCCTGATAAACGATTAATTTACCATTTAAATTGTTATTTTACAAAAAATATTCCAGCGCATTTATGTTGAGACAACATTATTTTGTGAGTAAAAGTGAGCTTAGCTTTCTAAATATTACAAATTTGATAAATACCCATTTATAAATACCCTACCCACTGGGTATTTACCCGACCCACATCACTGGGCAGGCATCGTCTGCAAATTTTACGTCCTCCAACGTTTTGCCAAACCTCCAGTTAATTCCTGTTTTTTATCTTCTGTTTTTCTCATGACCCAGTCTATTATAATCAAGAATAGTATAGGTGATTGGACATACCCCTGTCTTACCCTGCTTTCAATCGTTATATTTCTTGTAAGTTTATTTTTTATATCAATTTTTGCTGTGTAGTTTGTATATAGAAGTTTAATCATATTTATAAGTTTATTTATTACTCTATACACTTTTAAAATCAAAGGCTTTTTCAAAGTTTTGTCATTCATTTACCTGTTCTATGATGGTGCGCAGTATAAATATTTGGTCTATGCATGATCGTCTCTGTCTAAATCCTGCTTGTTCCTTAGTGTCTTTTCTATTCCATCTTTGATTCGGTTTAAGAGTATTCATTAAGTATTTTGCTTGCTGTGCATAACAGTGTTATTCCTCTTCAATTTGAGCATTTTGTTTTATCTCTTTTTTGTGGTAATTTTGTTATTATTCCTTCGTTCCATTCTCTTCGGATTTTTCTTCTTTACATATACTGTTTAATAGGTTGTGCATCATGTTTTCTGTTGTTTCATACCCTTCTCTAATTAGCTCTTTTGGGGATGTTATCTACGCCTGCTGCTTTGTAGTTCTTTAGCGTTCTTATGGCTTTTTTAATTTCTTCTCTCGTGATCGCTTCTTCATCGGTATTGATTTCTTTTTTTATATGTTCCACTTCTTCCATTATGCCTTTTCGTGTTGTTGCTTTTTGATATATTCCTTCAAAATGTTCAATCCATCTCTGTTCAGTTGCTGTATTTGTTTTAAGGATTTTTCCATGTGTGACTTTCACCCTTGTCTCTGTTATTATCTTCTTTCTTGCTATCTCTTTTGTTATGTCGTATAGGGTTTGCATGTCCTTTTCCGTGCTGCTTCTTCTGCTCTTTTCAATGTTTCTTCTCTGTGTTTTCTCTTATCATTTCTAGCACTTGTCTTAACTTGTTTGTCCTTTTCTTTATATAATTTTTCTTGCATTTTTTTTCATTTCTATTGCTTGCTAATATTTGTTGCTTAATCTTTTTTTTTTTTCTTCTTTTCTCTCCCACGTCTGTTTTGATATCCATACCTAGCATTTAAGCACATAATAATTAGTAACGTGTTCACTTAAAAGAGGGAAATATTTCAAAACTTCTAGAAGTTTCCCGTCTGCGTCCTGTTAACAGAGTCCGCATTGGTTCCCGACGGTACCAAGAAAAATGCTCGCTTAATAGAGGGGTTCCGCTTAATGGAGTGTTCGTTATGAGAGAATTTACTGTAGTCAAGCAAATTAAACCAAAAAGAACAACTGGACCTGATAACATTCTCACTTTCATTCTAAAAGACCGTGCCCTCTGCACTTATGCGTCCCTTTTCCATTTTAATTAATCTTTGGCTTAGGTCAAGTAAGTTTCCTTCCTCCTGGAAAAGTATCTAAAGCATATTGAGCATAAGGCTTTATTGGCAACTGAATCCAAGCGCTACGCCACCATGCGGTAGAATTTTGAACTGTATCAATGAGGTCGAAATTTACACTCGCATTGAGCTAAATGGTTTATGCTAACTTTTGTTGGCTTATTACAAAGTTACTAATGCGAGAAACGTCTTTATACTAGGGAATATTTATTCTGGCAACTTTCTCCTCTGACTCAGACCTACAACTACCCCGCTAATCACTATTTAAATTCTTTTACTTTTATTTTCGAGCGCAGCTGTAATACGGTGGTACATGCCTACATTTATTTACCTTGCTTCTTCTTGTTTTTAATAGGTTTGTTCTTGCTGAAGTTCAGTGTCTTGTTTATATTTATTAATTTATTGTTTATATTTTAAATAACGGAATATCTTTAACGTAAAAATGGTTCGTGAACGTGAGGGAGCTAGATTTTCTCCTGTACCAAATAAATCGAAACGGTTTTGTTGCGTGTATGGTTGTAAATCACTATCAAAACGCGATACAACTGTGCGGTTCCATAAGTTTCCTAAAGGAGAATTTGTAAAAATTAATAATCAGAAAGCAGATCGGCGAAAGGAATGAATTCGTTTACTTACAATGGTGAAAAAAGTTACAGAAAGTATGCATGTTTGTTCTCTGCATTTTAAAAAAGAAGATTATATTCTTCCTGGTGAGCACAATACTTATTATCGTTATGATATAAATTAAAATGTATAATGCAAAACCAATAACACAAGAAGTAAAGGCAAAACAAGTTTAACGCCGAAGTTTGTAGGCAAAGAGCAACGACACTTGTTTTAACATTTTCTTGACTTTGGCACCCACAATAAATAACATGTCCAGAATTAATTAATTGTTCCCCTTCAATATAATTTCTAGAAGAAAATGTTGCTTGTGCATAATTGCAAATATTCACGACACTTTACTTACAATCAACCGTTTGACTGACTTCTGCGCGTGTAACGAACTTATTTATTTGTACTATTGATGACTAATACGTGACTATTAAAGTATCATTAGAACATCTTTAACTACATTCCATAAGACTTAAAATTCCCGAATAGTTGCTGTGTGTAAGAAATACTTACCTACTAGAAATAGAAACTTTGTAAATAATGCAGCATGACTTAATAGCAAATTGATGTACTCACGGCTGGTGAAATTATTTATTTCTATCAAAACAGCTCTATTAAAGTCCCATTTAAACATCTTTAATTAAAATGCGTATCATGAAGACTTATAATTTCTCAATATTAGGCCCGTAAAATTATTTAAGAAAATAATAGAAATCTGTTAAATGTAGCATTGGTATATTTACGCACTACTGATTAAATTATTTATTTATGGTAAAACAGCCATATTAAAATCCCGTTTACACATCTTTAATTAAAGTGCATACCATGAAAGCTTAAAATATCCCAATATTATGCCCCTAAAATTATTTAAATAAATACTAAAAAACATTTAAAATCAGCGCTTAAGTAGGGAAATGCATAGGCTTTAAGAATCGTACCTACTTAGAGCGGCCATGTAACTAAGCTCCGCCTTCAGTTCACTTCCCAATAATGTGCAGCAGTTGCGATTTTAAAGATATTAACACCTTGAAGACGCTTTACTATAGCTTTGTGAGATCTAAGCTTCAATATGCTTCAGTTATCTGAAGCCCGGACTATCTGAATCACATTCACAGATTGAAATCGTGTTACAGCCACGTTGGGTTGCCAGCTTGTTGCGGCCAAAAATGGTTCTAAACGACAAAAACAACATTTGGTTCCAATGTAAATACTCTTAACAACACAATTGGTAAATTCCTCATTATGATGGGCTAAAACACAAGTGTCCGGCTTTAGGGACGCTCAGCAAGAAGGACGGGTTTTTTACTACCTTAGAATTAGGGCTACAATTCCATTAAACGAAGTAAATGATGTTAAATAATAGAGACACTTTGAAAGTAGAAGGAATTGCAACAGCTGAATTCAACCTACCTTTTGTTACACTTGCTTACAATCATCTGAATTCCTGTACATTGAAATGTACATGAAAATGTTTACTCGTTACACCTTGGAACATGGCATTCCTCAGGGGTCGGTACTGGGACCAACCCTTTTCTTAATCTATGTGAACGACCTCACAAATGCTGTGGACAATATAAACCTGTTATTATTTGCTGATGATACTACCGTCTACTTCCAATACAAACCCTCACCATCTATCATAGTCACAATATCTGACATCCACATGAAAATCGAAAACTGGTTAGCGCAAACAAACTCAGCTTAAATAGTAGTAAAACCCAGAACATGTATTTTTCCCTTCGAAATAATAATCATGTTCAGGATCAAAATCAATCAGCGGTTAAATTCTTGGGTGTCTATCTTGATCCCGGAATGACTTGGGTTGAGCATATAGCAGAGCTTGGAAGGAAACTATCAAAAATAATTTTCTTAATTAGGAACCTGACCAAGACGGTCTCCCTTAAAACTGTTTTAACTGCTTATCACGGATGTTTTGCTTCTAATATTACATATGCTCTTCTAGTATGGGGACACTCTTCTCATGCTAAGAAAATATTTGGTTTACAGAGAAGATGTCTACGAGTAATGGCTGGAATTGGCTATCAGAAATGTTGCAGGATGTATTTCGTTCAATTCAACATCTTAACCTTACCGTCCTTGTACATTTACCACTGTCTTTGCTATACTAAGAACAACTTACACCGTCATCAAACCCACAGAAACATACATAACTACTCTACCAGAAACGGAGACAGCATAGTCCCGCGATTTCACCGACTCTCGAGGACCCGGGATGGTGCTGGCTATTTTGGTTTAAAGTTCTTTAATGCACTGCCACCCAGGGTTCAGAACCTGGATGCTATAAAATTCAAAAAACTAATAAAGGAATATCTATTGTCGAGAGCTTTTTACTCACATGATGAATACCTCACAAGCAACCTTAATGATATAGGTACCTTAAGGTAACAAATTTTGTTAGTGTTAGTGTTGTTTAAAAAATTCTTAGCATCTGTAAAATAAATAGGCTGTTTTTATAATTTTATTTATTAACTGTTATTGTAAGAAATAAGTCTGTGTATTATTAAACATTTTAACGTGTAAAAACAAATAATATTTGTAATATTACTAATAAATTTATCTTTATCTTATCTTATCTTATCTTAAAAATATATGCGAAAGGGGTTAGTCAGGTTAAATGGCGACGTTTAAATTAAACACAGCAGTAAAATGACAATCAAACGACATGGCTACATTCCAAATATTCTCCTTAGCATAGAATTTCGGCTTAGACCGCGTAGTATTTGTATATGAACACCCAGCATTTTGTGGCTTAATGTGCCTTGCACCTTGTGAAGTCGAGCAAAAACCCGCGCGATGGCCATGCTCTTTGGTGGCTCGTGTTGCTTGAGTATCTTGAGAACGAGGATACTTAGGCAGATTTGGCCGTTTTGCTGTTTGTGCATCCATATTCACTAACGTTTCGCAAGACCTTGCAGCTTGCATCATCAGAGTGATCGCAATCCTTAGTGCGACTTTCACTCTGATGATGCAAGCTGCAAGGTCTTGCGAAACGTTAGTGAATATGGATGCACAAACAGTAAAACGGCCAAATCTGCCTAAGTATCCTCGTTCTCAAGATACTCAAACAACACGAGCCACCAAAGAGCATGGCCATCGCGTGGGTTTTTGCTCGACTTCACAAGGTGCAAGGCACATTAAGCCAGAAAATGCTGGGTGTTCATATACAAATACTACGCGGTCTAAGCGGAAATTCTATGCTAAGGAGAATAATTCGAGTAACCGCGAAAGCCTCAAACAATACATTACATTCCAAATAGTAATGACTTTAAATTCTGCACAAAGGAACTATGTTACATGATCAAAATTATCAACAATCACTCAAATAGTGGTGCAGCGACAATGCTTACTTGAACTTACACTGCAAAACAACATCTAAAACACTAAAACTTGACGGGAATGTTTAACATCTCACGATTTAAATCGACCAATGGCACAATTTTCCAAGACAACACTTTAAAAATCACTTCACTGGAAAGCTATGCACTAACAAATACCTTGAGTTGGAGGAATTCAGACGTTCCATCTTGATGTCCAATTCCAGCTGCAGGTCGCTCGCACCTTAGCTAATTGCCTTAAAAAAAAGAACAACAGGAAACTGCATAGAGGCGGTATTCAAGCGACATTAAATTCCCGGATGGGAAAAATAAAACACCTTACGGTAGGTAGATTTGGTACGGCAATTCGTGACTTCAACAACGTTGATTTAGCACATAAACGAGGTTTTTCACTTAAAATCCGCTATCAGGATGGCGTCACCCAGGCGACATGCGAGAACAAAGCCTAATATATACCACACTGGAAAAAACTTGAATTGATGATAAAATAAACTGCGGAGCGTTAGTGTTTCAACGAGCGGAAAGAAGGATCGTATGGACTAAAAGTTTGATTACACTACTGACCTATAAAGTTGGGCTTAAAAATGTGGAAAATTCAGGAAAGTGCTAAATTACGAAGATTTATCACAATCGGTTCAAAGACTGTTTTTAAAAGCTTCAAGTTTCAGAACTGATGGTACATATCCGCAAAGAGGTTGCTATTTCTGCTCTTAATTCCTCTCCACCTTTTGCAGTAGTACTTAAGTGCTCGCACTTCTTCACGATAAGCTTGTTGCTCTTTTTTCAAACTTTTTATTTCTTCTCTCATCTTATGCATAGTTTTCTGATGATCATGATCGCTCTGATTGAGTTGCGCGATGTCCGTTATCATTTCTTTTAGCATGGCTTTGTTAAATTTTTCCGGGAATCTAGCTGTTTTTTTCACTTGTAGTAAAGATCTCCCCTTGTTCCATTTTATTTGTTTTTCCATCTTCGTAGAGGAATCCTCGCTGTCCCCGTAAAACCCGTGCAGCCGCCTTTGCTGTTCCATCTTCCTTGTGTAGGGACTGCTGTGTGTGTTTATTTACCGTCTTCTGATATTTCCAACTGCTCTTATTACTAGCTATCGGCTCTAAAATACAAGGTTATAATGTTTATTTTCTTAACTCTACCCTAACCTGACTGTTTCTCGAATTTATTTTACACAAACAAGTAGCTGGTATGCTGCTCGATCTTCTCTCTCTCTTTCACAAATTAATTAACTCGAAACTGACCTAATTTTGGATTTTAATTTCGGATCATTAACATGCACGCTTATCTCTTAAACGATGAAAAAAAGGGACGAATGACAGAAAACAAAAACCAAACAAAACATAAGTAAAGACAAAATCAGTCATGACATTCTGAATTGAACACCCGTTAACTGCAGATGTTTCTAATTGCCATTTACGGGTAAATTACTTGTAGGCCTCGTTCCGGAAGAGCCTGTGCACGTTACACTGGCAAATGGGGACGTCGTAGAGTCGAGCCCTCCACTATGGGGTGTGGACATTAAATGTGGAAAAGGTAATTTCATCGGTTGTGTCTGATTTCTTAATGAAATCCATATTTCAGGCACCGATTTCAGCTACGGGCCCTGGGCAGACCGGCAGAGGGAGCACCTGTTCAAATTTTTCTATCCGCAAGATTTCCAACCCATGCAGGAAACTTCAACCCCAGAGCCCGGAACCAAGCGGCAGATGCAGTCGTTCGACATACGTCTCTCCTTACAACACGAAGCCACGATCGATTTGCTCTTTTCCAAAAACAAGGAGACGAATGCTGTGCACATCAACGTCGGTGCCGGCAGCTACCTCGAGATCACCATCCCTTGGGTCACGCTGCGTCACGGATACACCACAAAAGTTAACGGGCAGCTGCTGCACTTAGACGCCACGACCAGCCTTCAGTTTCGTGATTTTGTCTCGAGCGAAACCTTGGAGTTCTGCTTGCTTTGCCACTATCCGTTGATTTGGAACGAGCATCAGCTGTGGGAATTGAGTCTGACCGGTTGTAAGGCGACCGTTAATGTCGTTTTTAATCATAAGTGGTTTTTTCAAGGTAAGTTGGTTGAATTGATGTTTCAATACTTTTAATTGTTATTTTAGATCTTATAAATGATTGGTCGTCGAAACAACGACCAGATATATTACACTTTGTTCCCTACACGTGGAGATTTGGGCTAACTTTGAAGCATTGCGAGCTGCTTACGCTCGTCAATCAATACAACTGGATTGACTGCAGCAGCGTCGGGCAAAGGCAGCGGCTGGAAAATACCCAGTTAGCTCTGTGCGCCCACTTTTTGCACTTGTCCTTTGATCTGCCCTTCGACGAATTCCTTCCGGAAACCGTACCATTAAACTTCAGCGTTCAAGTAAGATATAATGCTGCTCCCAATATGCATAAGCAAAGCCAAATATTTCCAGGGCGAAAGCATAGATTTATGCCTCTTCATTCCCGAATACCACACCAGCAGAAACATTGTCTTATCCCTGGAGAAAAATGCCAAAGTCCTATCGAAGGACGGGTCTATGACTAAAAAAACCGAGATTATTCCCAAGTGGAGAAATGTATGCTTAAAGAGGTAAGGTATCTGCAGGCTTTGGAAATGTTTTTTAACGGTTTTTTGTAGCTCTGGGTGGGTGGACTTCTGGTGGGTGCCTATCGGTGCAATAAATATCGGTTACGTGTACCATCCATCGCCTCCTTTGGGGCCGACGCCACAAGCAGACATCTCAACACCAGTTAAAGAGGAATTGTTGCTGTCGCCTATACGTTTTCCTCGTAATCGGAAAAGCCATAGGCCTTCACATGTAAGTACCAACTGGGGCTGTTGATTCAACCGGCTACTAGTATTACATTATCTTGATTGTTCTGATTCTGGCTAACCAGATAATTTATGTGAGTTTGGTTGACCAAATAACTAGACCTGCTTTTGTGTGGATAAATTTTACCACGGTTACCTCTGATGCGATTTACTCACATACAGTCTTGTTAACCGGATAAAAAAAAGTTTAGAAGCTACAGTCCATAATTGTTTTAAATTATTCAAATGTTCTTCTAGTATATAGATTACGAGACTGAACTTTAACCATGCTATATTGTGTAATGGTATGGTGCTTACAGCAATTCCGGTTGCATTGCTAACATACTAAAATTAAAGAAAGATTCAAGTAGGCCCAGAATTGGTATTATATTTATTGCAACAATTAGTCACTATTGAACATTGGTAATTACATAAGAAATGATTAGCAATAACTGTAATTTAATTAACAGAGGCTAGTATTTGAATAGAACGGTATGGACAGGGTTGCATTCAGCTTATTTTTCAGTATTTGTGCTCGTTATGGCAAATGCATCTAATATATGATGATTGACAGATTAAATATTGTAACGTCAAGACAAGATTATGATTTTGCTGAAATACAGAGGTGTTTCGAAGCATTACAAAAGCTTTATGCAGCGTTTAGTGTTAATATCATTATGCCAACAATCGATAATGCAGCTGAAGGGTGAGAATGCAGTGTAGGAAGGCACAGGAATGCAAAGAGCATTTGGTAGGCTACCTGAGAAGTGAAAACAACACTACATTACAGTGCTAATAAACTTGTGAATCAGTGTTTAATACTAAAAGTGAAAAAGCGATCAAAGTGAGGTTCTAGTGCTCTGAAATGACATTTATGCAAAAACAAGGTAGAATTTCAAGAGAAACATTGTAAAAACTTACTTAAAAACAATTGTTAACGTGTTGCTATGATACCTAGATGTTCAATTATTCTTGTTTTATTTGGTAAGGCAAGCCAGAAGCTGTTTTTAAGATTGGCTTCCAAGTTTTGATTGATTTTAAATATTAATAGTTGTTATTTGTGCCAGTTGTTGGTTTTATTCAATCTGCAGTGTGTAGAGTCTGTTTGTGCATTATTTTCACAAAGTTATAAGGTGCTATCCCAGAGGAAATTGAATCGGAAAATTCGCTCATTTTTGTTTGACTTCAGAGCTTTTTTTCGGCAAATTTTTAGACTGCAGCTGGCAGAAAACGGTGTGTAGTATGTAGAGAGACTCTTGCTTGTGCGTTATTAAAAGACAGCAGCAGCTGAAAGCATTCCAGAAGGAATATTATACGGGGGTGGCGTCTCTACGAAGCGTAATCCAGGTACCAGGACCACCTTTAAGGCTCGATACAAAAAGGCAGGAAGCCCTGAGAGGTTTCAGCAATGTGCAACAGCTGGGGCAGACATTGTTTGTAGTCCAAAGAAGACCAGGAGTTGCCGGGAACGTTCCCTGAAACTTCACCCATTTTTGTTCGACTTTGGAGCTATTGTTCGGCAAGTTTTGAGGGTTCAGCTGGCAGGAAACGGTGTGCAGCCTGTAGAGGGGCCCCTTGCTTGTGGGTTATTAAAAAGCAGCAGCAGAAGAAAGTGTTCCAGAAAGAATACACGGGGGTGGCGTTCCTACGAAGTGTAATCCAGGTACCAGGTCCACTTTTAAAGCTCGATACAAAAAGGCAGGAAGCCCTGAGAGGTTTCAGCAACGTGCAACAGCTGGGGCAAACATTGTTCGTGGTCCAGAAAAAACCAGGAGCCGCCGGGAATGTTCCCGCAAGCTTTACCCATTTTTGTTCGACTTCGGAGCTATTCTTCGGCAAGTTTTGAGGTTGCAGCTGGCAGGAAACGGTGTGCAGCGTGTAGAGGAGCCCTTGCTTGTGGGTTATTAAAAGACAGCAGCAGCTGAAAGCATTCCAGAAGGAATATATGGGGGTGGGGTCCCTACGAAGCATAATGCAGGTACCTGGACCATTTTTAAGGCTCGATACAAAAAGGCAGGAAACTCTGAGAGGTTTCAGCAACGTGCAACAGCTGGGACAGACATTGTTTGTGGTCCAGAGAAGACCAGGAGCCGACGGGAACATTCCCGTAAGCTTCACCCATTTTTGTTCGACTTCAAAGCTATTTTTCGGCTAGTTTTGAGGCTGCAGCTGGCAGGAAACGGTGTGCAGCATGTAGAGGGGCTCCTTGTTTGTGGGTTATTAAAAGACAGCAGCAGAAAAAAGCGTTTCAGAAGGAATATGCGGGGGTGGCGTTCGTACAAAGTTTAGTCCAGGTACCAGGACCATTTTTAAGGCTCGATACAAAAAGGCAGGAAGCCCTGAGAGGTTTCAGCAACGTGCAACAGCTGGGGCAGACATTGTTCGTGGTCCAGAGAAGACCTGGAGCCTCCGGGAACGTTCCCGGAAGCTTCACCCATTTTTGTTTGACTTCGGAGCTATTCTTCGGCAAGTTTTGAGGCTGCAGCTGGCAGGAAACGGTGTGCAGCGTGTAGAGGAGCCCTTACTTGTGGGTTATTAAAAGACAGCAGCAGCTGAAAGCATTCCAGAAGGAATATATGGGGGTGGGGTCTCTACGAAGCTTAATCCAGGTACCAGGTCCACTTTTAAAGCTTGATACAAAAAGGCAGGAAGCCCTGAGAGGTTTCGGCAACGTGCAACAGCTGGAACAGACATTGTTTGTGGTCCAGAAAAGACCAGGAGCCGACGGGAACGTTCCCGGAAGCTTAACCCATTTTTGTTCAACTTCAAAGCTATTTTTCGGCTAGTTTTGAGGCTGCAGCTGGCAGGAAATGGTGTGCAGCATGTAGAGGGGCTCCTTGTTTGTGTGTTATTAAAAGACCAGCAGAAAAAAGCATTTCAGAAGGAATATACGGGGGTGGCGTCCGTACGAAGTTTAGTCCAGGTACCAGGACCACTTTTAAGGCTCGATACAAAAAGGCAGGAAGCTCTGAGAGGTTTCAGCAACGTGCAACAGCTGGGGCAAACATTGTTCGTGGTCCAGAAAAGACCAGGAGCCGCCGGGAATGTTCCCGCAAGCTTCACCCATTTTTGTTTGACTTCGGAGCTATTCTTCGGCAAGTTTTGAGGCTGCAGCTGGCAGGAAACGGTGTGCAGCGTGTAGAGGAGCCCTTGCTTGTGGGTTATTAAAAGACAGCAGCAGCTGAAAGCATTCCAGAAGGAATATATGGGGGTGGGGTCTCTACGAAGCTTAATCCAGGTACCAGAACCACTTTTAAGGCTCGATACAAAAAGGCAGGAAACTCTGAGAGGTTTCAGCAACGTGCAACAGCTGAGGCAGACATTGTTCGTGGTTCGGAGACAACCAGAAACTGCCGGGAACGTTCCAGAAGGAAATTACAGCCGTGGTGTCACCAAATTGCGCAGAATTCGGAGAAGAATTTGGTCATCAAACAAACAGTTGGCTGTTGAGCGTCCCCTGTGACGTCAAAAGAAACAAAAACAGGTTAGCTAAACTACTTGATTCATTAAATTGCATTGCTATTACTTACCTGCAATGGAACTATTAATTGCTGGTCGATTTGCGATCAAATTACGCTGAATTTTGTGTGTTTGATCAGCTCTGTGTTTACTGTCAATTTTAGAGGTTATCTGTTACTCATTTAAAAGTGGACATTTGTTATACTAAAGTAAAAGTTATACAGTGTTATATTCCAGAGTTCTCAAATGCTAGCCATTTAGTTGTCAATAAATAAATTATAGGAGGCAACATACCATTTAATATTGCAATTAATTAACAATCACAATTTTTAATTAGCCCTGAGATTGACAATAATTAATATGAAAACTTGTAATTGTTGTAATATCGCATTTTATTTATTTATAATATTACATACTTATCGCCATACAAATTGGGACAAAATATTATATCACAATTTATATCCATTTTAACTACTTTTCTATGATAACGACTAACAGTTTTTGTTCTCAATAATTTTGCTTCTGTGAAAAAACATCTAAGTAAATTTTTATAGTAATTATTCTCTTCCCTTTATTGCTTCTGTATGACATAATATACATATTGTTATGCAATAATCATAAGCAAGTAATTTCTTATACCGTAATAATGTTGAAATTTGTAACGGTAGTGAGATGATTAGGTTTAGGAATATGTCGCTCTGGTAGAACAATATTATCTTGCTTCGGAACATATGACTGCACTTACAGAAATGGTGTAGGTGCAATACTTTATAATGACCATTTAATGCTGATAGAGATAAAAAGTAGCCTGATCAATATAAATTTAATACAGTCGATAAGAGTGAGGAAGAAGTACAGCGGCTTAGACAAGTTGATTAAAAGATTTTGATTTAGAAATTGGACCAGGAACGGTATTAGATATAGCGGGAAAGTATAGACTATGTAATAGAAATGAACGTCAAAAATATTTATTATATATTTAATATTAATAATATATTAAAACATGCTTTGCTGTAAATTTGAATGTCAACATAACCTAGAATATCTAACACAATGTGACGGAAAAAGTATCACCGAACTAAGTTATTATATTTTTGTTATGATTGTAGAAAAAATAGCGTATGATACATGTGTATAAGTGCCATTAAAGCACAAGCGACGTTAAAAACACTCCGCTTTGCGTTGTGCCCTTAAACTCGTCGCACGTGCCTTAAAGGCGTACTTGTACACTAGTATCATAATATACTATTTTGAGTTGCCTATAATATTTCTGGAACAATAACTTAAAAATTACTTGTTTTAATGCATCTAATACTGTTTGTCATAATAATCTATTATTAATCAGTCTTAAATCTGAAAAACCGAAAAATCACCAGAGCAAAATAATAGTCATGGAAATGAAACATTTGAGAAAGTTGAGAGAATGCTGAATGAAGAAATAAGAAAAATGTTAGATCAAGACTCAGTACAGAAAAGATAGAAAAGAAGCAACTAAACTGGTACCACACATATTAAGGATGGATCCAGAGAGAACATGCAGAAATGTAATGGAAGCAGAGATAGGAAGAGTAAGAGGAAAGACACGAAATGAGATGAAAATATTGGCAAGGAATAGAAAATAATGGAAGAAATGCGTTACGGAAGACATAATCCTAAATTCGACGTCGAAAGGCAAAAGGATATTGAGAAGAAATTTAAAAAATAATTAAAAGTGACGTAATGTATCATTTTGACATTTCATTTAGTACAACTAAAGATCGAAGTTCTTGAACAATTTGTATAGGGAGTTAGAAGAGGTTGTATTTTTTTGTAACCGGATGAAAATTTTAAATATATACAGCTCTAGTACCAACTGTTACATCCTTAACAATAAAACACTGCTGGAGCCTGTGGTTTGAAAATATCACAAATTTGTTAAAACTCCTCATCACTGCTATGGCAGTTAAATATATGTGTGGTGAGGGGTTTTAACGAATTTGTGATCCTTAACAATAACAACCTTTAACATGTACCATTTCAATTAATTTCAGGATGGAACCCAAAAATTCGACCCAACAATGTTAAAATCCGACAAAGTCTCCGTGGAACTAGAAATCGGACCGTCAGTGTTACTGTTATACGGTACAGCTCTGCGCAACTTTCTAAATTTCAAAGTAAGCTCCATCTCGTTCCTCATACAAAAATCATTAACTCCCCATTTTATTCAAGGAAAACATATTCGGCGAAGATCAAATGTTCGTGGACATGCAGTCCAGCAACGTCGGGGGCGAGAGCAGTGCAGAGAGCAAGGCGGATGACAACTCCAGCCTGCCCCTCGAATTGCAGGAGGACTTCGACGAGCGCTACTACCGCCCCCTGGAAGTCGACGTATCGATTATCATGCACGACATCCAGGCACACTTGTTGAAGGTATGTAGTCTTTAGCGGATCGTCAATAAGTAAGGAGGAACTCTTGCAGTACTGCACCGAAAACGACCCGCCATGCCCTGTGATTCTCATCGAACGGCTCGGCTTCGAATTGAAGAAGCGCTACGATCAGACTGAGTTGCAGCTGCTGGTCAGTCCATCGGTTCTGCTCGTGTCTGATAATGTGAACCGGCCTTCTAAGGACAAACAGCTGAGCCAGGGGCGAATGACGCTTTCTGCTCTTCAGGTAACTGGTAGCATGTACGAGTAGTTTTTGTTAATATAGATGTGTGGATCACGCGCAAAAGAATTTGAAAATTAAAATACATTCTATGTAAATGGCAATCAAATGACAAATAAAATGTGAATTTGTCCCAGATTGCAATAATAATAATAATAATATTTTAGAAACTTTGAAACGGTGCATTTGAAGCTTGTCAAGGTACTTACTGTTGACATGGAAGTTAATGGTAGAACTGTAATTAACTGTTGTTGGTTACTTTAAACCGGACAACATAGTACAATAAAATTGTTGGTAAACATCCCGTCACCTTAAAAAATTGACTGCGACGATTCTTCTTGCCCAGTGGTTTAGTGTCATTAGACAAGTACAGAACCAAAAATGTTGGAAATAAAATTCTACACAGTTTTGGTCATTGCCGCGATACCGAGAAGTTAGTATTTCGAACAGTAGAGAGCGACAAACTTGCCAAAACGGTTTCCGCTATTCTAACTCTGTGGGGGTGGTTTTTTCGGAAAATTGCGAATGTGAAAGTTGTAGTGCTTGAAAAAATGTCTACGAATCTCTTTTAATAATGTGATTGCTCTAAATAGTTTCTGAGTTACAGCCCTTAAAAGCCCGCGCAGCATGGGAAATGTATATTCCGGCACAGCAAAGTAGCCATTTTTTTTTTCGAGGTAAAACAACAATAATATTTGGATCTTTTAGATACTTTTCATTCTCAAAATCTACGCTTATCACACTGGCCTTGATAAGACAATTTCTACCTCGTGCGGTCACGGGTTTTTGGTCTTTGCCGACTTCTTCTTTGGAAACAAATCAGTAATCGGGCATTTTGTATAAACAAAACGTTTTTTTATGAAGTTTTACTCTGAACTGATGCGTAGTATGCAATGAACTGCAAGTTGTAACACGTTTCGAACAGAAGGTGTTCAGAGCAAATACCTGGGAAAATGGTTTATCGCTTTTGTCGCCCTCTACCGTTCGAAATACCAACTTCTCGGTATCGTGGCAATAACCAAAAATGTGTAGAATTTTATTTCCAACATTTTTTGTTCAATAACATTTTCTGTGCAACCAATGAATCGTGAGAAAAACGATTTCAAAATGTTTTTGAGATGGTAGCTGTTTGACAGGGGGTGGAGGCACGCGGCGTTTTGGTTGTCCACTTGTCTAATGACCCTAAACCACTGGGCATGAGGAATCGCCGCGGCCAATTTTTTTAAGGTAAAACGACAATTTTACTGTACCAACATTATTGTTAAAAGTTAAAAAAATTTTTAACTCCCAAATATCACAGCTGTACAAACATTTAATAAATTATTGTTAAATATAAACATGACGTAAAAACAATCACCAGGCTCTCCACGGTGCAGGATGTTTACCTTTTTCTCCTCCTCTTCTCTTTTGTCAGCTGTTTTTATGGAAGTGTTAATAAGTAATATGTACCGAGGATGCGGTTTTTGTGAAATATGAATTTTATTTCAAATAGACTTGAAATGTAAGTCATTTCTGCCAATAGAATTCATTTTGGCACTCGTGCCACATGACCCAACCATTTAGACCTTTTTTACCATGTGTTCAAAAAGAACATACATAAGGGTTGGCCATGGAAAATAAAAGTAATTTCAACAGCAAGCTTTAAAATTCATTAACTGTTGTAAGTTTATATTGAAAATTCAATAAATCAATTAATTTGCAATGGTTTTTACAATAGAACACGGTATAATCGGCTTACACAACTATAATTGACTGATTGCATTAGGTATTAATCATATTATAAATGGTTTAAGAAATTGTTACAGCCAAAAACGTTATCAATGACACCTTCTTTATACCATAGAATTAGGGCGGAAACCCGGTAAGCGAGGTAAAAGATGTTAAAATATTGATGTGCCACCACATTTGGACTAAATCGGGTAAATCAAAATGAGCAACAAAGGTGAAAGCACTTGGAACGTTGACATAAGTGATCCATCTTTCTACTTCTGGCTTGGCACAGCTTGAGGCGGCGACTGCAACAGCTGAATCGAACCTACCTTTCGTTACACTTGCTTACAATTATGTAAATTCCTGTACATCAAAACAAAAACAAAAAAAAAAGATGCATGCAAACATCAATGAAAAACATAGGTAATTACCAATGAACTCTATTGAAATAATAAAATATGTAAATGACAATGAACCCGAAAAGTGTATGCAGAGGGGGTTAGTCAGGTTAAATTGCGACACTTAAACTAAACACAGCAGCGGTAAAATGACAAACGACATGGCTAAATTCCTAACAGCAATGACTTTAAATTCTGCACAAAGGAACTATGTTACATGATCAAAATTATCAACAATCACCGAAATAGTGGCACAACAACAATGTTTACTTGAACTTACAATGCAAAACAACATATAAGCGTTAAAACTTGTCGGTATTGTTCAACATCTCACAACTTATTTAAATAAATAATGGTCGACGGCCAAGACAACACTTTTAAAAATCACTTCACTGTAAATGTATGGCGGCACAACGGTTAACAACTAACATATATCTTGAGTTGAAGGAATCCAGACGTTACATATTAATGTCCAATTTCAGCTGCGGATTGCACCTCAACTATGCCACGAAAAACGACAGGAAAACAAAATTCAAAAAATGCGATAAGGCACAATGCATCACTTTGCATGCGAGAACAAAGCCTACTTTATACCACGCCGGAATAAACTTGAATTGATCCTAAAATAAACTGCGTAGCGTTAGTGTTTCAACGGGCAGAAAGAAAGATGGTATGGAGTAAAAGTTTAACTACACTACTGAGAAAAGGATTAAAATCTAAGCTAAAAATGGGCGGAAAGGCGCAAAAGGGCGAAAATTGAATTACATATTACATGCTAGCGGCAAACCTAACCTAAAAATTATAAGTTGATATCATGATTGGAAATTCTAAAGCTTACTGTTGACATTACTTGTAATTTTAAGGAGAGATGTAAAAATTATACAGCTGAATATTAAACATTTAAAAGTTTGGTTAGGAAAACAAGGATTACAGCCAAAATTAATTTTAAAAAATCCAAGATGCTTTACTGGAATGAATTACGTTTCGTTTGCCTTGGCAAACTTCTTCAGATTCAAAATTATTTACATTTGTATATTTACATGATTAAGGGTTCCTTGTATTATTTAAAACATTATGAATAGAATAAAAACACTAAATATACATGAAAATTTTAAAAATTAAAGTTTTCATGTATATTTAGTGTTTTTATTCTATTCATAACGTTTTAAATAATACAAGGAAACCCTTAATCATGTAAATATACAAATGTAAATAATTTTGAATCTGAAGAAGTTTGCCAAGGCAAACGAAACGCAATTCATTCCAATAAAGCATCTTGGATTTTTTTAAATTAATTTTGGCTGTAATCTTTGTTTTCCTAACCAAACTTTTAAATTACTTTTAATTATGATGGCCAACCCTTATGTCATTTTTTTTTAAACACATGGTATTTTTGTACTTTCATTATGGCTATTATTTAGACTCTCCAGATAATAGTTCTCGTATTTCTTGGTTGATTCTTCTTTTCCATTCTTCTCACTTTTTTTCCACCATATATATAATTCAATATTCTTCTTTCCCATACTCTTAACATCTGCTGTTCACTTTTTTAACATCCATACTTTATTAGTATAAATTACCATTGGTCTTATTACACTCTTGTATACTCTCAGTTTTACTCCCTGCCATACATTTTTTAAGTTAGTAGTTTCTGCACGTTATTACCGTCACTATAGTTACTAAAGGTAATTCCAAGATAGTTCAGACACTGTACAGGGTGTCCCATTTTCTATTGGATTTAATGAAAATGTCTCTTATTAGAACTAAAGGAGAATGGTTTTACATTATGGGGTTAACTTTTCGAGGGCAACACGATGGTCAAAACAGAATTCGAATATCTCTTTTGCTTCACGAGCTACAGTCGAAAAATGAAGAGTTTAGCGACTAGAGTATATTAACCTACATAAAAAAGTGCATTGAGAATTTCTACTTAGTTTTTCGATATTTTGAAAACCAAATGAATTTTTTTATTTTCAGCGCTGAAGTCAATAGAGATATTCGAATTCGATTTTCACTAGTGTGTTGTCTTTGCAAAGTTGACGCATAATGTGCAAACCGTTTCCCTTTAAAGTACTTTTTTTTTTCTATAATAAGTTTCAAGGTCAAGTTTCTAGGGATAAGTTGCATTCCTGCAGGGTCCCTAGTTTTAATAATGTTGGTACATAGATTTTTAGTTCTTTTCTTCCACTAAAAAAATATTGTCCTTTTGACAGATATGTCATAGTAGTGGGTAAAACAAACAGCATAGTAAAATATTGCAAATTGATTAATTATTAAACTTACAATATTACAAATTAAGAAACTTTGACATTGAAAATTGACACATAACCATAATTTTGAAAAAGTTCTACCAACACGAGGTATACAAATTTCCTAGCGTTTTAATCACATATCTACCAACATTGTAACACTTTGACAGTTATTATAGAAAAAAAACGTACTTTAGCTAATAATAACAAATATTTCCATTTAATCCCATCAAAAATGGAACACCTTGTACACTATTATTGGTCCTGTTCTTGATCTTTTCTTCCATACACCATGTTGACTTTTTGGTGTATCTACTGTTAGCCCAAATTTTTAGAGAGTTGGAGGGAGAGGGTTGCGAAATAATTTGAAAAATTAAACAAAACCCGCCTTAATTTAAGAGCTTTTTTTGCAAGCTTGGTGTATACTTGCATAATTTTCATCCAAAACTGGTCTATGCTCTGGTAGAAAACGTATGGTATCAACATTCCATCAGTAGGTACCTATACATCATCCCTCCTTCCATTTCTCCGGTATCTTTTCTTGTGCCCATATCTGTTTCACTAATTCATAAATTCTCTCCAATAGTTATTTTTCTCCGTTCTTTATCAGTTCTCCATTCATTCCATCTTGCAGAATAACGCCCTTATATTTGTTCCGTGCAATTTTAAAACACCGTGTATGTTTCAATGAGTTTTTCCTTCATATTTGTTGAAATTTCAGCCAGTTGAACGTACTTAACAACTGCATTTAAAAACGGATTCAGTACTCATCTGTGACTGTCATAATCGTTTTGAGCTTCTTAGGGAAAATACTCAAAAACTAGTAGGACATTGAAATATGTGTCCTGAAATTTCTTTAAAATAGCTATGCGTTCATATATTAATGCAATAATATATATTTTTAAAAATTTTTATTCGTATTTTGGTAGAACTAATATTTGAAATAATAGATGGATTCGAATCCAAGCATGGTTTTCTGTGTTTCACGAATACAAAGTATCTATACAGTAACATGTAATTTCAATACTTTGAATACTTGAATACCCAGAAATGGTAACTGAAACACTAAATACAGAATACTGGCCAAAAGAAGAAGTTGCTCTAAAATATGAATACTTGATCATTAATTTATTGTATTCCAATACAAATACCAGAAAAATAGCGTCAATAGGATTCAAAGTACTGAGTATTCCAATGCTACCCAAGTCTGACCGTCATATACCCATGTGTTATGGCATTTGTTCTTTTTGCTATATTATTTCTTCTATCAATTATTCTATTTTCTTGTTGTGTAACTACTGTCCTCTGTATTTAATCAATTCTGCTTGTATTTCATTATTTTCGGTAGCCTTATTTTGTTTTTCTTATATGTCTAAAGAATTTTCTTGCTTGTTCTTAACTTTCTCCCATTTTCTCCAATTTCTGTATATAATATTCTTTATTTTTTGTACAAACAACCGTTTTGCAATCCTGCTTTGCTGTTCATATTTTTCTTTACTTTCCTGAGACTCTTGTTTAAACATAACTATCTCGCTTCTCAACTTCTCTGTTTTCCCCAAAACTTGCTTTTGCTGCCCACTGAATAACGTGTTGCTCTATATTTACACCTTTCCCTACTATTATTCTCTCCTCCAGTTTTATTTTATTTTCTCTTGTAGAGTGTTTATATTATACATTTTTTTCTCTTTGTTCCACCATTGTACGGTATAGATTTTTCTTCTTTTAGCCTTAATCTTACCAAATAATGATCAGGGTTAGTATCCGCTTCCCTGTACCTTTGCATATACGCATTATTGTTGGTTTGATGTTCCATTTGGTGCTCTCCACTCTGAAAATATTCTTATGTGGCAAGTACATGCTGAAAAACTTAAAGAGTAGCAGAAAAGGGGCAGAACAAAAAAATGGGCGAGACTGGACAGTGACTGTGACTGCAAGAAACCAAACAAAATGGAAAAGGGATTATAGACATTGGGGGTTACACTTTATTTGGCAGTGAAGGTGAGGACAGATAGATTTTTAAAAAACAGCAGTTGACTTCAAACCTTTAAGCGACAAAATGTGTACTATTTGAATGCAACATTAATGTTAATATGAGTAGGAAGAAATCTATATACAAGAAAGGGAATCGATTTAGAAGAATAAAAGATGCAACGAGTGCAAGTTAGAAGAATAGTAAGGGAGGAGGAAGAATGATCATGGCAAGAATTCAGAGAGAGAATGGAGGGGACATATGAATAGAACCAGAAACCATTCTGCTGTATAATTATGGAAAAATGGCAGCAATATTCCAAGGAATTATTTCAACGTAATGAAATAACATAAAAACTAGTATTTTGAAAACAGCAGAAAAATGCGTGGGTCACAAGGAACACGAAAAAAGTAAAGAATGGTACGACCAAGAGTGCAAGAAGACAAGAGATGAAAAAAACCGAGCATGGATAAAATGGTTGCAATCAAATGCAGAAGAAGACAAACAAATTTACAAAGAAGCAAATTCCCTAGCAAGAAACACGTGTAAACAAAAAAAAGAGAGATTGGAACGAAAAGAAAATAAAAGATATACAAGATGAATATAACAATAAAAACACAAGAATGTTTTACCAGAGAATAAAACTAGAAAAGAAGAACTTTAGAATAAAAACTACAGGATATAAAGACACAGAAGGAAGGACAAGATATGAAACGAAAGAAATACAACAAATATGGAAGAACTATTATGAACAACTATACAGAAAGGAAACGGAAACGAATACAATAGCACAAATGAACGTTAGACAAAATGATGAAAAAATAGAAGAACCAACAATAGGAGAGGTACAACAGGCAATACGACACCTAAAAAACAATAAGACGCCAGGAAGTGACGGAATAATTACTGAATACCTAAAATATGGAGGTGAGAAACTGCACGAAAAACTACATGAACTAATATGCTTGATCTGGAGGGAAGAAAGCATGCCAGAAGATTGGAAGAAAGGTGTAATTTTTACAATACACAACAAAGGGGACTTGGAGGATTGCTCAAATTATAGAGGAATAACGTTACTAAATGTGGGCTATAAAGTGATCTCAAATAATTAAAGACAAATTTCAAGAACATGCAGAGAACGAACTAGGGGACTACCAACAAAGTTTTAGACAAGGGAGATCGACCACAGACGCCATACACATTGTACAACAAATACTAGAAAAAGCAAAAGAATATCACACAACTCTTCACATCCTATTCATAGACTTTAAACAGGCCTTCGATAAAGTAATAAGAGAAAAGATAATAAAAGAACTGCAGTACATAAGGACTCCACAAAAAATAGTAAACCTTGTCGAAATGACCCTAAAAGGCTCAACCGCAGTAGTGAAAATATGAAGTGATACAACTGAAAGCCTTAATGTACAACAAGGCGTTAGGCAGGGAGATATGCTGTCAGCTACATTGTTTAATATAGCCAATTAGAAGATCAGAGTTAGAAGGGACAATAAATATTAAAAACACACAAATTATCGCTTACGCAGATGATGTTACAATTATCAGTAGAACAAAAGAGGGGCTAATAAAAAGTTTCATGAGACTAGAGGAGGAAACAAAAACAAATGGGTTTAAGAATCAGTGAAAATAAAACAAAATATTTAAAATATAGTGACAGCAGCAATGAAGAATATCTTAAAATTAAAGGCTATAAATTTGAAGCAGTCCAGAACCTTAAATATTTAGGAATAACAATTTATAATAAACTGCTCAATTACAGATCTAAAGAGTAGCTTCAGAACGTGACCACCGAAGTTCTGTAGATGGCGCCAAGTGGAATTATAGCGCACCCAGAATGTGTAGTTCAAAACGTGACCACCGAAGTTCTGTAGATGGCGCCAAGTGAACGAGCCGCCACCGTGCTAAAATGCTTGGAAATTTTGTTTGCAAAGTGGAAAATCGCCACCTTTCGCCAAAACCAAATAGCGCATGAAGGTGCTCGGGACTTTAGCAACAACTTTGCCCCCTTTCACAATTTCGATATCTGTAGTCTTTCGAAAGTTACAGGCGATCCAGACAGACAGACAGACGGACGGACGGACAAAGCGTTCGCATAAGTACGCTGAAGCTACTAATAAAAAATATAAGACCAGTGAAAAAACAAAACAAAAAATACAGATGGGGCACAGAGCATATTATGCAAACAAAACATTTTTAAACTCTAAATACCTAAGTAAAAAAGCAAAACTACAACTATATAAAACCATTATTAGACCAGTAGTGACATATGGAATAGAGGTATGGACCTTAACTAAAAAAGAAGAAGAAGATCTAAAAGTGTTTGAAAGGAAAATATTACGAAGAATAATGAAGAAGACGAATTTAGACCAAGAATGAACTTTGAACTGAGGGAGCAAATGAAAGGGGAAGATATTGTTCCATATATAAAATCTCAGAGAATAAAATGGTTAGGTCACGTAATGAGGGCAGATAAAAGAAGAGCAATACGAGTAATAACAGAATGGACACCAACCGAAAAAAGAAGAAGAGGTAGACCTAGTCTGAGATGGCTCGACGATGTAGAAGAAGACCTAAAGAAGCTAGGAATAAAGAACTGGAAAGAGAAGTGTAAAAAGAGGAAGGCATGGGCAAAGATAGCAGAAGAAGCAAGAACGAGCAAAAAACTCACAGATTAAAAATTAAAACAATAAAAACAATATAAAAAACAACAGAAGAAATGGGAATTAATCCGACCCAAATCAAGATTTGGAAAACTTTGAAAAAAGTAGCCATAACTGCTTGCGGTTAAAGAGCTGATTATATATATATATAATGAAAAAGGAAAGAGTATGGGAAAAAAAGCAAGGAAGAAGAATTAAAAGACGCAGTAAGAAAAAAGGATCGGGACAGGATAAGATGATATAAATGTTGAAAGCATTGTAAGAACCCACACTACAAGAACTATTAGAGAAATAATGTATTTAAAGAACGAGATACACCGGTAGACGCATATTTTTAAGAATGGTGATAGTAAAGGGTGTAGAAATTACAGCAGGATTACACTAATTATTACAGTAGCTAAAACATATGCCAGAATCTTAGAGAAGAAATTACGGATACAGTTGGAAGAAGAGCTAGAGGATAACCAGTTTGCATTTAGACCCAATCACGAAGTAAATGGTGCAGTATTTATTATCAGACAATTAGCAGAAAAAAACAGGAAGAACAAAATCTGCATCATAGACGTAGAGAAGGGTTTTGATAGAAATAATAAGGAAGACGTCTGAAAAGTGGTACGAAAAAAGAAAACAAAGAAATGCTCATACGAAAAAACATTACACTACGTAAGAATGCAATTCAAACCTGCTGCTGTTTTGCCTAATCCTGGAGGAAGCAATAGGAGAAGTTGAAAAGATGAAACCACTGTAAAAGAACATGTGAGAATTTGTAGTAAATAATTAGAACAAATGAATATGAAAATCAATATAATTGGACGGAAACCAGCACACGGTACAACTGAAAAGGGGAAGCTTACAAAAAGTACAAAAATTCATGTATTTAGGGACAATAGCAGCACAAGCTGGAACAATGGATGAAGAAGTAACGGAGAGTATAGCAGCAGGAGCAAGGTTTGGTAAAGGAATTAAGAGCTCATTCTACATTCTCGGTGACGATAATAGCTAGGAAGGTGTATAAAGCAAGAAGTAGTAAAAAGAAAATATTAGGAAGAAAAATGTGATAAGAGAAAAAGTAAGAATACCAGCACGGAGGAGAGGATTTAAGTGAGCAATATTTTTATACAAATTTTGGATGAACAATATGTAATGTTTTTATAGTTGATCCAATGCATTTTTACTTATTCCAGTCTGAAATTCCTGAGTATTTGAAATCTTATATATATAAAATACTAAAACAGTAGAAAGAACGCTTGGAAACGTGACATTAAAAGAAAACCAGAAAAGAACTTGATGGTGCAATGAAGAAGTGAAAGGTGGAAAGCAAAAAGAAAGCTAGCGTAGATAAAACTACATGAATAACCATATTGCAGCAAAGGTGGTCTTTCACAGGAAAAAGCAAGGGATGTGGGAAGAGTTTGAAAGAAATTAGGAGAATAAACTCAAGAAGGATCATGGGAAAGAATTTTGGAGAGCTATTAAAGGAGTAAAATGTGTTTGGAGCATAAGAAGCAGCGAACGTCGAGTACAGAGAGAGAGAAGTAAAGAATACTCAAAGAATGGGAGGAATATTATGATCAAAAATTCAAAAAATGAAACAGGAGGGAAAGGATAGGCTCAGTATCAGAAAAGAAGAAGAAAGATTTTTAAATTAAAGAAGCGCAGGAGGCTATAAAGCAGCTGGTAGAGATGGAGTAGCCCCAGATATGATTGAGTACTGAGAAGGAAAATTGAAGAAATGAATACAGGATAATGCCAATTAGCATGGAAAGGAGAAAACATACCAGAGGACTGAAAAGAAAGCATTATAGTAACCATTGTTACACCTGAAAACTCATTTATGACATGTAACAAAATAAAAGACACGCATGGTTTACTGGACATGGGCGGTAGAGACGTAAAAGATATTTACTCCAGCCTGAAGGAGATGTCCGAGGCTTTGTGAGAATTCTTGGAGTGTGAACTCACCTTACCTTCATCTGCTTCGTGCTTAATCCCCTAGTTTAACTGCATATTTATCTTACAATGAATAAAATACATAGAATGTAACTTATGTTATATTCAACGCACAATATTGCAAGAAAATTCTCAGGGGCAGTTGAGTTTAGCCCATTATCAAGCTATCACGCCATGGTAGTACATACAACTGGCGTTTAGACTTCCCAGAAGGGAAAAACTCAAACCTGGTGTTCGCTAGGTGAACAGTTACTAATATAACTCCTACATAAACAGCATAAATGTCATTTACAATACCAAAGAGACGTAACCATTGTATCTACAGCTCAAAACGGCGACCTCAATGGGTGATGATGTTTGAAGCCCCAGGCTGCAGAAGGCCTGGTAGCTGATAGAACATTGCCAGCATTGAGAAGAAATCAAAGGCAAAGAAAAACTTCAGGGCAATGCGCAAGTGGCTCAATAAAAATTGATCTTTGGAATTCGATGGTAACTTAATTAACAAAAAATGGACAACCAAGGGTTTAAGCACTGCTAAAGTTTTACTATCTTCACAACCATAAAGTCGCTTCTCACAAAATGCAAACAACGTAAGCTGTATGTGCCAGAAATATACACATGTGGTTTGCTCGATTTCTGTCGACCTTCTGCCTTCAATCTGGAAATACTTGTTTCTTATTGCTGCAAAGTTTATAATTTTTTTGTATTGTTATTGCCTATACTTCTTGTAGTAGATTTGTGTTGCTCTTTCTTTCAAACTTTTGCATTTAAGTCACTTCAACATTAATTAATAATAAAATAATGCAACAAATGCATTTAAACAAACAGAAGAGTGTAATTATGTCAGTATAGCCTAAACACCCTTTATAGCGTTATAGTAACTAAAAAAATTGATAGGTTCGTGGGCATGCCATGTTCTCGAACGAAGGCCGTGCTTTAGACGAAGACACGATCGAGTACGCCTGGCTGCTGGAGGTGCAACTGGGAAGACTGAGTGGCCGGTTGACGTCGCCACAGCTGCACTCCCTGGTGGTGAGCCTGGAAACGTTGGTACTGCTCATGTCCGACGCCGAGAACGAGCTCAACTCCCCCAAGAACGTCACAGCCCTGGGCCACACCCAAACCACGACAAAGACGAAGAGCACAACCCAGAACATTTCCCAGAACGTGCAGCAGACGATCCAGCAGTTTTTGCAGCCCAAGTCCAGCAGCACCAACGCTGCCAATAAGGCACCTCCACAGAGCTCAGCCCCCAATGGCATCCAGGGGAAAGGCGAGGGCGACAAGATCAACAGGAGTATGCGCAAGTCAGACCTGGAGAAGTTCAAGCAGAGCGATTCAAAAGATTCAGGGAAGACGCCGGGTTTAATTGGTAAAAGCGAGGACGTGCACACCTACGACGTGCATAAGTTGAAATACAAGTTCTGTCGGCTTGCCATCGATGCTATCGATTTCTGGCTGGTCGAGAGCGGAACGGCCTTGCAGCTGTGGATATCGCCCCTGCGTCTGGCTACTTGTAATTTGCACGGCAAGCAAGTCGGCTCTGGCCTGAGTTCGGTCATTTATAGCATGTCCCTGCGGCAGTTGGTGTGGCAGCCGCACAAATACAACCACTCAAAGTAAGGTTAGGTTTTTGTAACTGATTGCGGCTAATTATTTATTATCGTAGGCACGTAGGCGACAATTTGGAGTTGTGGTTGGAAGTGGGAGCCGTCAATTTCGGGCCTGTCATCATTGAGTCAGCGATGTCTTCAAGTGCTAAGGATCAAAGCCTGCACACAATACAGCAGAAGTTCTTGAAAATGCACGACTTGAAGCATAAGAAGCTGTGGTTCCTATGGCCAGAGCTCAACAAGACCACCGATAAATGCGGATGCATTGGAGGCTGCACATTTTTCGGCAACAACAGAAATGGTGAGAAGTTCTTCAAGCCCAGCCGCAAGGATTTAGATGATGGCCTTAATATAGCAGCATTTTGGTGAGTCATTTATAATTGAGAAGGTTTTTATTAATTTTTTTACAATTTTAGTGTTAACGAAGCAGAAAAGGATCCAGGTTTTGGCCAGAGCATTCTGCACGATGGACTGTTAATATTTCGAACTCCTCCATATATTGTAAACGAAATATCTCTTCAAGACACGTCCATCTATTCGAAGTCTCATATTCCTGCAGTGAGAACTGTGGACAGTCCAAAAGTGACGACCTTGGAAAGGGAGAAGAAGGGGAGAAATGTCGATGTTCGAGCTAGTTTTTCTAGCCCTATTAGTTTAAACGAACGAAAAGTCAGTCGTCGGTTTTCATCTACATCCATAAGGTGATTATATGTATATAAAGTTTAGGTTATGATATGGTTTATAAACAAAAACTTACTAATTAATATGTTAAATCACGGTGTCCCAGTAGCAAAGTATCAAAAACATCGTTCTTTTGCAAGAATTTCTTGCACCCACTTTTTCAACTTTGCCTTTTGTAACAACTTTTTTTGTATCTGCAACTTTACTTCCCTTTACTTGTTGCTCTTTCTCTTGTTTTCTGGTAGTATTTTAAGCAAATTACGTGTATTTCTAGCACATACAGCTTACGTTGTTTGCATTTTGTGAGAAGTGATTTTGTGGTCGTGAAGATAAGACTTTTGCAGTGCTTAAACCCTAGGGAGTCCATTTTTCGCTAATTAAGTTACCATCGAACTCCAAAGATCAATTTTTATTGGACCACTCCTGCATTGCACCGAATTTTTTCTTTGCCTTTGGCTTCTTCTCAACTCTGGCCATGTTCTATCAGCTCCTAGGCTTTCTGCAGCCTGACTTCAAACATCACCACCCATTGAGGTAAACTTATTACTATTAGGAGCTGTTTCATATTGATTTTTTTCATGAAAGGCTTTAGGAACAGGCCTGGAGAAACAGAGACGTGTTCCCTTGTTAACGTATGTTTCTGGGCTTGTGCAACTTTATTAATAGTCATGAGTTTTAACAATATTGAAAATGGTTTATTTTTACATTTTTACAGAAGCAAGGATGTTCCATACTCACGCCTGGTAGAAGCATACGCCACAATCCTACCAGTAAAACTAGACAGCGATTCTAAACTCCACTTTGAAAAAGGAAAATCGGTGCTTAGCGTACCTGATTCAGAGCCGCTGCCGAAAAACAGCGTGTCAGACTCGAAACTGGCCGTGGATTACTTCAGTGCTGCTCAGAACCTGGACCCAAAGACCACGATGGTATGCTTTAACTACTAAATCTGCATTTTCTAATTCCGCATCCTACAGATCGTTACCAGCGACGTTCCAACCGGTTCTTCACAAGCAAAACCCAAATCCGTAAACATTTCTGAATCGCATCACTCGCTGAGTACAAAAATTAGCTCCGACGAACAGCTTCAAAAAGAAGTGAGCTTCATATTTGTTCAATTTTTCCACCTTAGCTCATGCTTTTTTTAGATTCAGCGCACGGTCTCGATCTCCAGCGAAAACCAGTCCGAGGCTTTCTTCTCTGCCGACGAAGACCTGAACATAAACTCCCGCAGCTCGAGCCTGAGGAACTCTATGGTGGGCTCCGGGAGCACGCTCACAAGGCAGGACAGCAGCTGCGCGTCACAAAGGTAAGTAACGGCACCGTGTTAAATGCCCGTCGTGATGACAATTTTCCAGCCATAAGAAATACTCCAGCGAGTTGAGCATTGTTACGGACCGGGGCTGCACGGCACACGGCCAGGATAAGGTGCAAGTTTCCGCTAGTGTTCCCAGCACGATCCCTGAACCGACAAAGACGAGGCTGTCCACCCATCGCAGCGATCATGAGATCCACACACCCGAGCATCGGAGCTTTGCTGGGCATCGACAGGTAATTTGAAATGTTTAAGGTGGTTTGAGTCACTGAGTAACCTATTGCAGTTGGATGATACTCATCGCATCGTTCAGGGATTAGTAACCCCACACAGGTATCCAAACGGCAGCAGATCTGTAAGCCCCCGCTTTCCAACCAGAACTTCGATAAGCATCAGCCCTAACACGCACGACTCTATCCTGCAAGACAATTTAGTCGATTCATCCGATAGTTACAGCAGCACTTCTTATGCTTCCGCCATGGGAAGCCAAGAAGACCTCACACTAATAGATCTGCACATGCAGGTCAATCGGCAGATTATGGACTCGCCCATGCTTATGTCCAGTTATGTGAGCCACCTGAGCCAGGTGCGGTGCCTGAACTGGGCTCATTCCTCAGTGCCCAACACGTGTGATGCGTTTTCGGTTCCTCTGTTCCAAAAGAGCGAGGATGGCAAGCTGATTTATGTCGGTAAGTTGCGCAGAAAGTGTTGAGGCAACTACTGAAGCTATTTTGTATAGGAGGCCGATTCGTACCTTTGATGGAAACTTTGACCGAAGGTGTCACCTCCTTTAAGTTAGTAACCAGGACTGATTATCCGGAATCGCCTATGACCAGCGGCAAAACGCCCACCTTTCCATATGCTTCTATATGGGAGCAAAATATTGAAGATCTGCAGGCAGAAATAAAAGCTAGTTAGTATTCCACGATGCTTTCAGTTGAAAATGCTAATTTAAATCTTGTAGATTCATTACAAGAAGAGGAGCTGTTGAGTTCTCAAGCAGATGCCGGGACTAGAACTTCGATAATAGTGAAACTAAAAGGCGATTTGGACGTTATGATCAGCCCATTACTGCTAGAATCGTTACAAAGGTGTTGTAAAATATAAAAATACGAGAATTTGCATCACATTTATTATTTTTTTTTAGATATGTGGATGCATTAACTCCAACTGTTGCAAATTTGCACCCATCGACAGTTATTAACCATTTACATGCGTCTTGTATTGGCCAAGTAGAAACTGCCAATGTGTTGAAAAAGTCTGAAATTATGCCTAGGTTAGAGCAGAGTAAGGGCAGTCTTACGGAGTGTGGCGTGTATGAAGAGACCATCAAATCACAGCTTCAAGCTGCCATTATGCTGCCAAAGGTTGTCATTGCCATATAACACAAGCACTATTATATAGACTATATTTTGCAGATAAACGTAACTCTACTACAAGTATCGATTGTTGAGGAAATAATTTCATTTTCCGCCTTGGATAACATCCGTGATCTAACATGCGTGTCGCTTTTCTCTGTGTGCTTCGATAATATCATAGCCAAGCTGCACTTTGACAAACAAGTAGGTTTATTTGTTCAATTTAGAAGTAATAACGTAACAACGACATTGTAGATCCGAGAAGTTCTGCAAACTTTCCATCGTCCTGCAGTGGTTCAAATGGGGAGCAAAAAAGTGCTGACCAAGGCAAAGGCATTCCTGTTGGGGCAGCACAGCAACACGATTGCCGACATAATAAGAGGGGAGCCTGTTTCCATAGAAAATTGTGAAGGGCAGCAGGAGCAGCTGGTTGTGTGCCTAAGTGTGGGAAAGATTCACGCACAGTTGAGGCGGTTGAGGAACGAGAGCTCCATTCTGGACGATGCCATCATCACAGCGATTCCTAGCTACTTCTCCAAGGTGTTGTTTACGTGCACGAAGATGGAGCCTTTCCATAGGGGCTTGGACTACTATTTGCAGCCGCCTCCTCCCGCAGGCGACTCATCGGTAAGTTTCAATTCAAATTTGTACAATATCGTGGCGGTAGGGGAGAGCAACCCCATCGTGTTGAAAATAGAAATGTTGTTCAGTATCAACGCCAATTACAAAAGTATTCTGTAACCAATTGAAATGCATTTCCTTTGTTTGCTGCTTTTTCTAAGACTCAATACAATCTTTCCTCCCTGTATTTGTTCCTTGACAATCATAATTGTCTATGAGTTCACTCCAGTAAGGGTGGTTCCCTATGAAATAAAAGAGCTATTTCCATCCTAAAAAGCATTAAAGTATTTTATTTGCAATTACAAAAACTTGTTCTCTTTAGAGGTAATTTCTTGTGCAACCATTGTATTCATAATTTCCTGAATGGTAAAATGCATCCTTTCTGACTTGCACGCGCTAAAATAATCAAAAGAAACCAGTAAAGGAAGAGACCAGAAGCTATGGAAGAATAACGTGACATTTTTAGAGAAAATAAACTAATTTAAGAATGCCCCCAAACTCAAGTAATAGATCTAAATCACAAAGAAAGCAAAGCGAGATACAGCTTCTAATAACAGCAATAAATTAACCTAAGATTAAAAGAAGAAAAACTTGAGCTGCAAAAAAAGTTGAAGGATTTTTTACTCAATCAAATTGGAATAAAGGCTGTAGTTGCGAAGTCTTCCCCTCAGGACGACCACATGAATTGTTTCATCCTGCAAAACAAGCCGGTGTAAGAGAAATTCAAGCTTCTTCCTGAGAAGTTGAGAAATAGAATTGACTAGAGTATCTACCAGTCTCGAATCTTCCTTAATACCTGATAAACTAACCTTTTGGGTCGCAATGCATCTGGAATTATCATGTGATAGGTCCAGAAGTTTCTCCATAGTACCTGGGTTAGTAAAACTGCGTAGTATATACTCCAGTCCAGAGATCCCATCTGAGAACCGAACTTTTGGGTTGCAGTGCGCCTGGAAATATCATGGGACAAGCCCTGAAGGTTTCCTCTAATACCTGGGTTAGCAAAACTGGCTACTGTGGCTGTACACTCAGTTCAGAGACACAACCTGATAAACCTCACTTTTGAATCACAGTGCGCCTGGAATTATCGTGTGACAGGCGTCGAGATTTTTCTTAATACCTGTGTTAGTAAAACTGCATAGTGTATACGCCAGTCCAGAGGTTCAACCTGATAAACTTCACTTTTGAGTCGCAGTGCGCCTAGAGTTATCATGTGATAGGCCTTGAAGATTTCCATTAATACCTGGGTCTGTAAAACTGCCTACTGTATATCCCAATCTAGAGATTCAAACTTCACTTTTGAGCCTTAGTGCGCCTACAATTATTGTATGATAGGCCCAGAAATTTCTCCTTACTACTGGGGTTAGTAAAATCACGTAGTGTATACTCCGGTCCAGCGATTGTTATCCCTGAGATGCACAAAAAAAAGGTGGTGGTGGAATAATACTTACGTTAAGGCTCAATAGCTCAATGAAGCACTCAAAGCACCAATTGCCTCACTCAGCCAATGCTTAGATGAGTCACTACCAATCGCTAATTAGGGGTCGCCGGTCAGCTTGCAGCCGAAGACGGCCGTGGCGCCACCATTTTAAGGATAACGAAACAGTTCCAGACCCCCTAATTTAATGATTGATAGATTCCGCTCCAGCTAAATTGGAACACGGTAAAACTTAATAATTCGGCGCAAAACTGGAGTTACAATTAAGTGCAGGGGAGATAATTGCGTTTTATTTGCTCGTAAAACCGGGCACACATAAAATGCATATATATAAAAGTTTAAGGGCCGATGTAAATGCATATAAATGCCTCAAGGATCCTTGTTTACAAGACAGATTGGCCAATTAAAAACAATGTCATAAAATCGGGAGATCGCCCCCCAGGAATTTCTATGGAGTCCTACAAGATCGTAGCTAAAAGTGCACAGCTCGCTATGAGGTGAGGCCTCGTATTTAGCATCTTAAAAATTCGTGAAATGGGTGATGCATCAAACATTAATAAATCTCGCGCTGGTATATCGCGCTAATCCCAATTTAGAAGTAAGTTACTGATGGCAGTTCTTTATCGATGGAAGCACGTACACATGTGCAGCAAGATTCACTCGCTAGCCACATCGGAAGCACAGATAATAGAACGGCAATTGTTACCTTCAACTGGTTTCGAGGCCGTCTTGGCGTTGATATTTCACAGGGACGGACATCCGTGGACTTGATGGCTGAACTAGGGAGTCGGTAGCACATCAGGGGAGCGCGCCGAGATAAGCGCTATCGAAAACTGCACAGGATACGCATCGGGCAGCGAGCCGGGGTATTCGAAGCTTATTTGGGGCCCATAATGTGGTGGGGACTAAATTATTGAAATAACTGTTAGCGGGTAATCGAAAAGGGGCTGAAAACGATCATACTCACACTAAATTCCCCAAATGTTCTGCTCGGAAAGTTTTGGCGTTAAAACATCTGGTCCAGGCAGTATCGCTATATTTATACTTAAGAGAAATGTTGAGACGCGCACAAATCCCCTAAACAAAAGGTAAGAAGTGCCTAGACATCAATAGGACATCTTCACCAAAATCGCGACCTCGAACAGCGCCCAAAAACTTCCAAGGACCTTCTTCGATTGAATGCCGGAACAAGATGCTAAATTTCCGCGTCGCAAACGCTCAACGAGGTGGGGACGCAAAACCGATGCAACGGCGGCGTATCAGCGATGCGCGATACCCGGACGCAATTTGAAAATATGACGAAAATACAGTAAAGCGAAAATTGACGGTAACAAGATCCTATCTGATAAACCGAACTTTTGAGTTGCAGTGCGCCTGGAAATATCATGTGATAGGGCTTGACGTTTTTCCTTAATACCTGGGTTAATAAATTTGCCTTCTGTATATCCCAATCCAGAGATTCAAACTGATAAACTTCACTTTTGAGTCGCATTGCATCTAGATAGAATTATCGAATACTAGGCCCAGAAGTTTCTCCTTAGTACCTGGGTTAGTAAAATTGCGTAGTGTATACTCCAGTCCAAGGATCCTATCTGAGAAACCAAACTTTTGGCTCGCAGTGCATCTGGAAATATCATGGGACAAGCCCTGAAGGTTTCCTCTAATACCTTAGTTAGTAAAACTGGCTACTGTGGCTGTACACCCAGTATCAACCTGATAAACCTCACTTTTGAATCGCAGTGCGCCTGGAATTATCATATGACAGGCAGTAAGATTTTCCTTAATTTCTCACTCATGGTCAAGATAATAAGGGAGAGTGGTGTAAATAGGCAAAGAACAAAAGTAGTGATATTGAAGAGAGAATTAGAAAATATAATTGAACAGTTGGTAGAGACTACAAATTAATAAAGAGAAATGCAAATTCATGAAAATAGACAATGCAAATGGAATATTCAAGGTAGAAGTTTTAGAAGCAGAACATTTTATTTATTTAGGTGTCCTAATGGGTAATAGATGCAATAAGGAAACTGAAATTAACTTGACAATAGTAAAAATTAACAGGTGCTCACGAGGGTTTAATTAGATACTAAAATCAAAGGAGATCTTTTACTCATGGCTGCGAGGCAATAGACAATGAAGAAGAAAACTCATTGAAGTTAGAGGTTTGGGAAAGAAAGATACTGCGAAGAATAGTGAGTGGGGGAAGGATAACTGAGGTGTGTGAACCATGGATAACCTATGTCATCAAAGCGAGAAGGCTGTAGTGGCTAGGACACCTAGAAAAGATTGATACTAATAATAATGAAACAGTTAAAATATCGATTGGAAACCGTCAGCAATGAAAATAATGGAGAATCATATTTCAGCATTTTTAAAAATTATGGTAGTCGTATTTCCAATATTATTAGTAGATACTATATAACTTTTTTTTTGTCGTTTTAAAACTTTAACTGACTCCAAAATCTGTTTTAATTTTGTATTGTTTTTATTGTGCTAATTACTACTACATTTACAATTTTAATTTTCAAATTTTAGACCAATCAAACTGAAGACTTTAACACCGAAGACAAGTTGGGATTCATAATGTTTGAATGTGGCCTGGAAGGGGTCGTGTTAAAGGTAAAACAATCCTAATTGCATTTGTCTGCTGCCATACATACATAATTGCTATTAATTAGGTAGTGAAAAAGTCACAGTTCGAGCAAGGCAGCAGCAACACAGAAACCAAGGCTCAAATCTTTCACGAAACAGACTCGCGCTTCAGCGACACCATCAAACCTGAAGAGTGGGAGCATGTGGAGAGGAGCTCTATGGCTGCGCCAAAAGGGGGCGAAAAACCAGCACCGACGCAAAAGAGTGGCGAGAAAAATGCTTCAAACCAAAAGGCAGAAGAGGGAACTGCTAAAGGCAAAGAGAAAAGTGAGGAAGAGCCCCAAATCAAGCACGTTCCTGTATGCGTGAAGGACAGCGGGAACGTCTCGTCCTGCATTATCGAACTCAAAGTCGTTTGGTTCAACTTCGCAGCACCTCCCAGGGCTCCTATCACTCGCAAAATTGACTACACTCGGTAAAGACTTCTAATGTTATATTTAGCATATGGATTTTGTCAATATTAGAAGCAAATTTCGGGTTAGACTGCGTCGTCTTTGTAGATAAACACCCAGCCTTTGTTGGCTTAATGTGCCTAACACCTTGTGAACTCAAGCAAGGGTTTGTGTAACGGTTATGTTCTTTGGTGGCTCGTGAACTCTTAACGAGTCACTCATGATTTCGTCCGTGTTATTAGAGTACCTTGTGAACAAGGTACTTAGGCATAGTGTATAGACCATAGTCTATAGACCATAGTCTATGTGGGTGCACAAACAGTAAAAAGGCGAAATATGCCTAAGTATCTTTGTTCATAAGGTACTCTAATAACACGGACGAAATCATGGGTGACTCGTTAAGAGTTCACGAGCCACCAAAGAACATAACCGTTACACAAACCCTTGCTTGAGTTCACAAGGTGTTAGGCACATTAAGCCAACAAAGGCTGGGTGTTTATCTACAAAGACGACGCAGTCTAACCCGAAATTTGCTTCTAATATTGACCCATGATTTGGTCCGTGGTATTAGAGTACCCGGTGAACAAGGATACTTAGGCATATTTCGCCTTTTTACTGTTTGTGCACCCATATAGACTATATAATTATAGTCTATATGGTGTACAAATACGACACGGTCCAAGCCGAAATTTAATTCTAATATTGACAATTCGAGTAACCGCGAAAGCCTCAAACATTGTATATATGGATTTTGTAGGTTGGATTGGAATTTATTGAGCACCGCCTCGCCTGCTATTAATGCGTGGATGAACCCTAGCAACCGTTTCGCCATTAGAGTCGTACATATGATGAGGTGCATGTACAGGCGTTCGACTGCTATTGTAGCTTGTCTCATGGCGGAAGCGTTGGACGTACAAGGAATACACATGCCAACTAAGGTATTCGTATTGTTTTTTAATGTATTTAATTAATTAGAATATTTACTTACAACAGAGTCGCTATGGAATTTTAACTCCACTTGCAAAAACGTTGCAAGAAGATCCCAGTTGTCAGCTATGCACGATTTTACAAAAATATATTCTTCAGTCTGATTCTGCCAGCATCGAAGCTAATCTTAGAGAATCAGAGTTGCCGCAACTATCGACTCTACGTCAAGTAGGGATAAACGTCCATTTTTGTGCTGTTTTATTAATCGTTGCATTTCTAGGGTGTTATAGTTTTGAGCCGGCAGTGGAAAAATATACTGTATACGCCGCTCCTGCTAGAGCCCAATCATAAATTTAGAATAAAACCATTAAATGTCACCATAGCTGTGCCCAAGGTTGACGATGTAAGTACTCGCTTCAGATGCGTAGATTGTTTATTTTTAACTTTGATCTTACCCCAATTGTGTTCTGTTTAGGTCGAACAAAATCTTAATTGCGAATCTGCTGCGCAGCAGTTAGTAAGCGATAGTAAGGGATTATTTTTATTCGTTTTATGGGGAGGAGGGCCGCTTCTTAGCACCTGTGCACAAGCACGGCTCATACTTACACCAGTATATGATCAATGTATTCGGGACCTACATATATCTGGGCCATTCTAATTTGCGCCTTCATTTGTTGATTAATATTGCAGCCCTGTCGTCTTCTTATTAACTGTCAGGGCTTTGTATGTGTTGTGACTAATGTAGTGGTTTGGGATGCAGGAAATGGGGCTCACGGACGGAGAGGCGAGCGGTAACGAAGATCCCGATATCACTGATGAACATGCTATGCTCTTGCATTCGGGTATTATTCTTAAACCACAAGTACACAAAAACATTGGTAGGTCGTTTACGTTTCTTATCATTTTGCATAATTATCGTAGTTGTTTATTTTATACCCGTACTAATACTTTGTGATATGTGTACACTTAACTTTGCACGCTTTTGCAACTGTGAATAACTAGTTTAGTTGTCTTGTCGCTCAGGAAGTACAGAATTGTTTGCTGGCAGGTTTGCCGACACCGAGAGGAACCGAAGCTTTGGCGAACTCCCCTAGACTCTCGGGAACTGCAGAAAATTCGCTGCTATCACCTCAAGTGGCTGTAGTTTCGGGAGGAGTTGAAAGCGTGCTTACTTCTCCAAGCCCACCAGGTTTGTCATTAAATTGATTGTTGGAAAATACCGTAAACATTTCAAACTACTTCCAGTTAGAATTAAATTTCGGCTTAGACCGCATCGTCTTTGTTGATAAACACTAGACTATAGACTATAGATTATAGACTATAGTCTATAGACTATAGTCTATAGACCATAGTCTATAGACCATAGTCTATAGATCATAGTCTATAGAGCATAGTCTATAGACCATAGTCGATATGGGTGCACAAACAGTAAAAAGGCCAAATATGCTTAAGTATCCTTGTTCACAAGGTAGGTACTCTAATAACACGGACCAAATCATGGGTGGCTTGTAAGATTTCACGAGCCACCAAAGAACATAACCGTTACACAAATTCTTGCTCGAGTTTACAAGGTGTTAGGCACATTAAGCCAACAAATGCTGAGTGTTTATCTACAAAGACGACGCGGTCGAAATTCAATTCTAATATTGACAATTCTAGTAACCGCGAAAGCCTCAAACGTTATATACTTCCAGTTCCCCACCGCAAGCGCAAAAATCTCCAGGCAAGCACCGTGCCATCAAGCAGCAGGGCCAGCGTTGTTTTTCCCATCCTCAACAACACCAACCCGTTTTCTCAGAAAAAAGCCCCAGACGACAACATCGGTAAGTTAGCACTTAGCATTCTCAGATTTCACATCATTTCTGCTGGTAGGCTACGGGGCACTCCGTGAGGACCGCACAGTTCTCAACATGGGCTCAGATCCCAGCGTGTGCACCCACTCCAGCCCAGACCTGCCCTCAAGCCCGCTCCATCGCAATGTGGCGCAGACGAAGTCGAGTGAAGATTTGTACAGCTGGATGGCCAAGCAAGACAAACAGGAGAAGCAGGAGACTGTTGGTTCCCTTAGAGGTATATATCCGTACATTAGTTCAGCTGTAGATTATAATCTTTGTGTTTTTAGGATTCATGGAGTCCAAGATAAACACCCTACAGACCGACTCGTCGGGCGAGGATCCTCAAGGCTCGGACGGCTGTGTGGCTTTGTACCCCATGCAAGATTCGCTGCGACTGTTGGACGCACATTTCATCTTCCAGCCCCTGCTGTCCAGCCTTGGCGTCATGTCAAAGCAGCTGGTTAATACGGTTACGGGATCTAGTGAGTTTTGATTTTTGATAAGTGCGGATGGTTTTAGTTGCAATTTACAGATGCTGAAAGTAATGTGACGTCTTTGGATGCTCTCGGTTCAAATTTGTCGCTGGTAGGGAACATGGAGACGATGCGAATCGATATTGTTGTGTCTGAGCACGGAAAAATGGAGAAGAAAAAGGGGAAAACCAAAAATAAAGCTAGATTTGCTGTGGAAATCAATACAGGTGAGATTTTTTCTGCAGTGTTAATTTTTTTCAGCAGTTATTTATTGGAACATGGATTTATGGCATTATGGCTTAATTTCCATGTTTTTGTTTAAATGGTTTAATGGAGTTTCAACTTTTTTTAGTTCTTTTTAATGATTTTAGCAGTTCTGGCAGTTTTTTTTTAATCTCTTAACACACCTGAACGATGAGAAACTTCTGTGATAAGATTTTTGTTGATTCATGAAACAAACATGGTTAGTAGTGCTATTTTTGCAACATGCAATTATTTAATAGCTTGCATAAACGATTATACAAAACTGATAAAGTATTATATTAAAATATTCTGTAAATTGTTTATGAAGATTTTAAAAACAATATTTCTTAGCATACTTTCTGATTGCGAAACAAAAAGAATATTTTTGTAGAATTCTAGTTTTAAAGAATGCTCATCAAAAAATGTTCCTTTAGCTTGAATCCATTTCTACTAGAATGTATTTGAGTACAACTATTTTTGAATAGATAATTATAGAAATACTCAAATATACAGGGTTTTCAAAACATATACCGACAAACTTTTAGGGATGGTAGAGGATATCAAAACAAACATTTTTTGCTGCATAAACAAATGTCCAAAAACGCTTCATTTTCGAGATACAGGGTGTTAAAAGTTGTAAAAAAAATTGTTCAAATTTTTTTCCTCGAAAACGAAGCAAAACCCTCAAGTGAAAAAAAGTTGTGTTTTTAGTTGCTTCATCTTAAACAAGTTTAAAAATTGCAAAAAACAACACTGGGTGTTATTTTTGTATGCAAAAACCCTAACAGGTTGCCCCGTGAGCGCGCCCCTGAAATTACTGTATGAACTGTAATAGAACCAAAAGACGCCCCATAAAGTTACCAACAAACTGTGAAAATTTCATTAAAATCGGCTGAAGCGTTTTTTTCTACAAATTTTAACACCCTGTATCTCAAAAACGGAGTGTGTTCGGACAAATGTCTATAAAGCAAAAAATGTTTGTTTTGATGTCCCCTACCACCCCTAAAAGTTTGTCGGTATATTTCTTAACACCCTGTATGTACAGGGTATCCACAATTAGGTAGCTATGTAACTAATACAGTTGGAGTTACAATTTTCCATCATTTCTACATTCAAAATCGTTGAGTAAAGTGGTATTTTACAACATAGCATCCATTACAACGTAGCAACAACGATTTGTTTGACGTCCTGCTAATACTGAAGGGTATTGTTGGTGGCACTGCCAGTCTATATCATATTCGAAGTTAACAGATTTGGTTTTGCGTTAGTATATGGCAAATAACAAACAAAACCTAACCTTTTAACCTTGAATTTGACATAGACTTACAGTACCACCAACAAGACACTTAGTACTGCCAAACACAACATCAACTGGAGCTGCTTATTGTACTTCAGTACATAAAAACAATTTCCGCTCAGTTTGGTTATGTTTTCACATTTAATGTTGCTGAGTTCGGAGGCTTTCACGCCATTGTCATTACGTAATAAATTACTTCCGAGATTAGACCGTGTCATTATTGAGGTTGAAGAACTCAACGTCTTCCTTCGTAAAGCAAAATAACACTAACTCAACCTGTAAACCATGCCAGAAGCAAAACTCTCTTGCAAGGGAAGGGATAAAAGAGCACGGTAACTGAACGTGTAAACCACGCTGGAGACGAAACTCATCTAACCATCGCAACTAGAAAGGTGAGAATTTTTAGGCAAATGTCGTTGCGGTTGAGTGACGGTGGGCGGGGCTTAGAATCTCAGTCTTGTTCGCTGATAAAGGTAATGCTACGGTAGTTATGGATCAAAACAGTACACCACTAAGGTTAAATCTTTACTTGAAGATTCTTCTTATGGTCCACTTTCTTGCGACCCAACTTCCAAAGTTGAACGGGAAGTCAATTCTCTCATAAAATCTTCAGATCATCTCCTTGGCTCTATGGTCTTCCCAAAATTGATAAACAAGACATTCCCTTCAGGCCCATTGTCAGTACCATAGATTCCTCTACTTACTTATTAACAAAATACCTAACCACTTTACCTGTCTTCTTAAACCATCTCCATGGTCAACATCTAGACATTAACTTTACCATGGATATGGAAAGTAATGGCTCGCTTCCTCTCTTGGGTTCTTCATAGGTTTTTCCTTCACCTAAAGATAAATTAAACAATGTTATCTAAAGGTGCTTATAGAGTCCCTTGCTCTTGTAATGCTGTATACATTGGTGAAACAGAACGTTCAGTAAAAACTCGCTTCTCTGAACACCAGCGCTGTCTCAAGTTGGATCTCGTTTCATTATCAGCCATCTCTGAACACCAACGCAATACTGGCCATAAGATCTTTTTTAATGAAACTTTCATTATCTGCAAGTCCCCATTCTTCTATAGCAGAAAGATTTGCGAAGCCATTGATATTTACAAACACCCTAACAATCTCAATCGGAACGAAGGCTTTTCCCTTCCGTGTATGGGAAAATTCCCGCTTTTCTCCTTCCAATCATTAGAAGAGTTTTGCCTGTGGCATGGTTAACACGTTGAGTTACCGTGCTCTTCTATCCTTTCCCTTGCAAAAGAACTTCGCCTCTGGCATGGTTAACACGTTGAGTTATCATGCTCTTTTGATTTTTTCTTGATGAAATCACGACCTTACACCTTATGAAAGTGGGCGAAACGTTGAGTTTTTCGACCTTAATAAACGGTAAAAAGAAATTTCCAAAATCGTCCCGGAAAAAAATACTTTCCAGCCCCAGGGATTAAGAAAACGAGTCGATGTAGTTTCTGAGTGTATTTGTTTTTGAGACATAGAATTCTTGGTCATATTAACCCTCTCACTACCACCCGCGGGACATTTTGTGCCCAGCAATTACATTTTCCTAATTATGGTGTAGTTCTGGGTGGAATAAAATTTCCTCTAGTGCTTGACAAGTTATTGTTTTGCTGGATTTCCGTTTCTTTATGATTACTCCAATGTTCTCTTCTTCCATTACTCTTCATAGTTCTTTGCTAGTATATCTGTTTGGCCTATATATTCTACCTATTAATCAGAGGAATTTGTTTATGAAAGCTTGTAATCTTCGTATATTTTTTTTTGTTTCTATCCATGCATCTGCTCCATAGAGGACACTTTTTACATTGAATCTGGATAATCAGATCTTGGTTTTACTACTGATATTTTTGGTTTACCATAGTTTCCTAATCATCTTTAATGCATTTATTCTAGCTGTTATTTCTTGGTCAGGGCCACTCTTGCTGCAAACAATACTCCCTAAGTAGCAGAACTCTTCTACTTCTTCTATATCCTTATCACTTATTGTTATTTTACTGTCATCTAGGCTCTCTCTTGTCAATAGCTTTGTTTTCTTCCCATTTACTGTTGACCCTACTTCTTTTGCGCCATTTATTAGTTTATTTGTCTTTTGGATGTTATTAGAGTGATGTCAACAGTGATATCTATGTCTGCTAGTTTATTGAAAGTGTCCCGGTTTATACCTTGTCTTTGGTCTTTTACAGTTTTCATGATCCAGTCAATTATGATAATGAAAAAGATAGTATACATCCTTGTTTAACACTTTTTCAATCTGTATTTTGTCGATGAAGCTCTTTGCATGTTCAATGTGTAGTTCTCGTATAATGTTCTTAAGATTCTTAGATATTTAGGTATACCATATTGTCTCAGTATACTCCACATTTTATGCCTGCTCATTGAATCAAATGCTTTAACAAAGTCTATAAAGTATATGTGTATGTTTTGTTCTCTCTCTGCTATTTGATCTAGGATAATTCTTATTGTACATATTTGGTCAACACAGAATCTGTTTCCTCTCCAATTTGATTATAATTCCTTGCATACAGTGTCAAGGGATTTGTTCTTCTTTCCATATTTTCTTTTTTAATATGTAGGTATATGATTACCATTGATGCTTCCATATGGACTTTAATCAGTTCCGCCGGTATAAAGGGTCACAATTGCTTTCTGCGTTTCCTCTTTACAAAATTTTTCTAAACTGAAGGTGTTCAGTTTGTGCTGTTCATTGTATCATGTCTTGTTCTTTATACATTTCTGTAAAATATTCAACCCATCTGTTTTTTATTCCCTCTTTAGTGGAGCACATTTTTCCTGTTTTTCCTCTTATTTTCGTTTTTTACTTCCTTTTACTATAAAGGAAGTATTGGATTCACCCCAAAAATTCGAAATTGAGTTTTCAACGGATCTTCACGTTTTAGAGTCCCCTGATCCCAAAAAACATATTTTTTTTCATTGGTCTGTCTGTGTGTGTGTCTGTGAACAGAATATCTCAAAAACGAAAACAGATATGGCGTTGAAACTTCATATATAAGTTTTGTGTACTATGTAGATGAGACAGCAAGCTTTTGAAGAAAATCGCATAACCGGAAGTAGGTGTTTACTCTTGTGATTTTTCAGTTTTTTTCGATTTTTTCAAAAACGGCTCTAACGATTTTTTTTAAACTTTACATTTTTCTTACATTTTTAATGTGTATTGATGTGAGATAGGAGATTTTCCAGTTGAATACTTCTAAAGTGGGTTTCTTTTGTTTTTTTTTCTATTTTTTTTATTAACTCCTATTTTAAATAAAACACCCGGTATATTATTACATTTTTGAATTCACCTTAAAATTCTAGAGAAAATTTGTCTCTTCAACTAACACTCGATTTTGTACCGTTTTTGTAGAATTTGTAATTTTTGAAAATTTTTAACAAATGGTTAAAAATTTAAAATCAAATTTTTGGCCAATTATAAGATCACTGTAAAAGGAAGTTGTGTGAGTGTATCACACCAGATTTTTCTACATGCCGAAGACCTGCATCTTCATTTTGTTGAGCCATGCATCATTGTGGACTTCAATTAACAGTTCTCTGATGTGAGTTTCATTTTTCTGTGTTGAAACGAAGTACGTATCACCAAGTGATCTGAAGTCACAGACGGATCCTCTTTTTCTGTACCTTGAAACCCAAGAAACTGCACAGAAACGACGTTGAACAACAATCACCGAATCATTTTTACTTCCTTTTACAATCAAGGAAGTATCGGATTCACTCCAAAAATTCTAAATTGAGTTTTCAACAGACCTTCACGTTTTAGAGTCCCCTGAACCCACAAAACATATTTTTTTTCATTGGTCTGTGTGTCTGTGAACAGAATATCTCAAAAACGAAAAAAGGTATGGCGTTGAAACTTCATATATAAGTTTTGTGTACTCTGTAGATGCGACAGCAAGCTTTTGAAGAAAATCGCATAACCGGAAGTAGGTGTTTACTCTTATGATTTTTCAGTTTTTTTCGATTTATTCAAAAACGGCTGTAACGATTTTTTTCAAACTTCACATTTTTATTACATTTTTAATGTGTATTAATGTGAGATAGGTGATTTTCCAGTTGAATACTTCTAAAATGGGTTTCTTTTGTTTTTTTTACTATTGTTTTTATTAACTCCTATTTTAAATAGATCACCCGGTATATTATTACATTTTTTAATTCAGCTTAAAATTCTATAGAAAATTTGTCTCTTCAACTAACGCTCTATTTTGTACCGTTTTTGTAGAATTTGTAATTTTTTGATAATTTTTGACAAATGCTTAAAAATTTAAAATAAAATTTCTGGCTAATTATAAGATCACTGTAAAAGGAAGTTGTGTGCGTGTATCACACCTGATTTTTTATAAAGTTTTCAACACACCAAGCACGATATTCCACATTCCACCAAATTCCTATCATTCCACAGCATGAATTTCATCGCCAAGTTATTCTTGCCTGTCCTTGTATAAATACATTCTTAAGAAAAACTCACAAAATGATTCTGGTATCATGTGTGTTTTACCTTTGTTTTTAAAAAACTAACAGGTTTTATTTGAAATATTTTTCAATATACTGTATATTTACTAAGGTATATACAAGGTGGCGCAAAAGTCCTCACTCGATTTCCTAAGGCAGTAACTTTGTTTGTAAATGAAAAGAATTGGTTCTGTTTGTTGATTATGTTTATTTAGACGTTTAATTTTTTTACAATTAAGTCTCGAAGACAATATCGGTCAAGTGGACACCGCCAGAGTTGATGAAAATTCGGGCTCGTTTCATGACTTTTCTCAAAACTTCTGGCGATAAATTCTCCACGTCTACTCAGATGTTTTCTTTTAAGGCCGCCAAGGTCTGTGGCTTGTTCGTATAGACCCGTGACTTCAGAAAACCCCAAAGAAAGAAGTCTGGAACGGTCAAATCGGGCGATCTTGCGGGTCAGTGCAGATCTCCAAAATGAGAGATGAAGCGGTCGGGAAAAGCTTGCTTCAGAATATCCACTGTCGTTCATGCTGTGTGTGCGGTTGCACTTATAAGAGAACATCTTTAAGTCTTTCACCAAAATTCGCTGTAAAGACCGTCTACCGATGCCCAAGTGCGTGGCCCGTCGTCTGATGGATGTTTGAGGGTCCTCTTGGACATCTGCAGCCACAGCAGCGATATTCTTGATCGAACGGCTACTCCGGGGCCGGCCACGTCTGAAACTGTCCCGTATTGAGCCAGTCTCCTCGAAGCGAGTGGCTAAACGCCACAGTGTTTGCACATTTGATGCGACACGACCAGGGAAACGACAACAAATTTCACGTGCAGCCAAAAGCACTGACCGATTATTTGTCAAAAACATTGACACAAATTATTTCGCGTTTTTGAGGAGTATAGCGATCCATGGTTTGTCTATGTGTATTCTGCTTCTGTTTGCTTCACGAATGTCAAAGTCGCAATGACATAAGATGCCATTTGCAAAAATGAGAGCATGTTCCGATAGGGTGATTACTTTTGCGCCACCTGTTATAAGCCGTTCACGATTTTTTTTTGTGAAAGAGTTGGCTATGATTTTTTCTTTTCATGTTGGACTAACTGATTCGATGATGTAGCGGATACAACTTTTTTTTTTCTGTCAGTGTCTGTTCGACATTTTCTTGCCACCACATTGCCAGATTTATTATTTTAATATTCGTAAGAAAATAAATGATTTAACAAATGTGTAATAGCTATTTTTAATACTAGTGAGCAAAGTAGTGCATTTAATTATGAGTCCAGAAGTTGGGCGCCTGAGCCGTAGGCGAGGACTCCAACTGGATAAGTGATTAACTGCACGTTTGCTTGCAAGTGTAAAATCTGATTTTTTCCACAATCAAAATACAAAACATCAAACACAAAATATTTAGTCATATCAAAAATGTGACTTAACATTTTTTATTTGGGTGGATACAATTACATGTACTGTTATTAAGTGTACCAAAATGTATGTGAGGAATATTTGTTGTGATATGCTTCTTTTCCTGCATACTTATTTCACACATGGTTCCATTACTACGTTGTATTTCGTTCGTGAGCCGAATAGCATTTACACCTTACAGAACTTGCATTTTTATTCATTTCACATACAGCTATATTACTACCTTCATCTTCTTCATTCAAGTTACAGCATTTGCATGTATAGAAGTTGAACTATTAGACCTGTGCTCATTCAATGGATTGGTATGGATTTCTCCAAGAATTTTGTTGGCAACATTTATTTTGTTAGATATAGCATCATCGACATAACCTTCAGCGACGGAACTTGAACACCATCCTCCATGGCGCTTTAAACTTAGTATGTCACCTCCTTCATTTACCAAAATTGAAGCTGATGTTCTCCGGAAGCAATGTCCAGTGAATAATTTTGCTTCGGGCAATTGCAAGTATTCAGCAATAAAGCTGGGTAATTTTGAAAATGTGTTGATGCCCACAGGTTGGATTGTACATTTTCTTGATTTATAGTTAACAAATATTGGTAATTGTAAAGATCTTTTCTTTTTTGGTTTTTGTGTCAGGAAGTTTAAGAATGATTACAGAATCTTTATCTTCAATGTCATCAAATGTCATTTTGCATAGTTCTATACATCGACATGCACCACTGATTCCAATAATCAGGGCAACCTAAAAATTAAACAAATAATTATGTTTCTGCAACATTAATTAAATACGTATCATTACCTTAATCATCAAATATTTGTCGTCAGGTGCATTTAGAAGGAACTTTTCTACTTCACTTTTTGTTAACGTCTTTGACTTTTTTGATCTAAACTCTGCAGATTGTCGTTTCAAAAAGGCTATTAATTTTGCAAACGTGTTAATATGAACGTTTTGCTTTATTGCTGAAATAGCCCGGAGCATTGAATACTGTGACCAGAGTGTCGAGGGTTTTAATGATTTTTCTTTTTTTGCGAAATATGCAAGTAGAACGTTTTCGCTAATTTTACCAACTTTATGGCTTTTCATCCATTGCATAAAAACGGTGTATTGTTTTTCATATTGCACTCTGGACTTGCTAGGTAGAAGATCCAAAGTTGCGTTTTTAGCAGATTCCAAAAGGTCAGGTGGGGTATTTTTTTCATATTCTAAGTCTGTATCACTATTTTCCATTATTATTAAACTCAACACAATAATAATTTGTAGCAAATTAACGCAACAGGAGCAAAACAACACAGGGTAACAGTTTTAAGCAAAGCCGGAGAGGTTAAACACAGTTAAATACGATAATATTGACAGCAGAGAACGACATATTATTGTGATACGTTCAATAGTTCAGTACCAACACACGATCGGTTTAGCATGAATTTCCCCAATATTTCTAACTTTTCAAGAAACAATCATTTTTAGTTTTTTCGTGAAATAAAATGTTACATGACCAGTTATTATACTTTATGAAGTCGTAAATTCATCAACGCAATTATTTTAACGCCGCTAAGTAGTTTAAAATCAAATAAATTTTTTGGCGCCCTCTATTGACGATTTCTAAAAGAAGAGTGAGCAAACATTTTTTTCTCACTTGTGATTAAAAAATTTTTTTCTCACTAGTGATTAAATTGCTTACTTTGCTCACTCTTTTCAGTGAGTAAATAACAGCAAATTTAAACGATTGTGGAAAAAATTATTTTTACTTCAGTACTGCCAATACACTTATAATATTATCTACTATTAATTTCCGTCAAAGGAAAAGTCAAAATGCCCAAAATAATTGTGTTACAACAAAAAATTTCCATTAAACAATGCTACTTCCAATTTAAAAAGGACAGACCAAATTTAAAAGAACGCGAGTAGATGTGGAGACTAGCGAATATCCGGCAACAATGTACCTATTCAGAAAATATAACCTTACACTGAAAACAACCTAACCTAACACAAAAAGTGTCAATTTCCATGAGGGAGTTTAGTTGCAACAGAGGTTCTGCCAACAAAATTACTCGATGGTCATAACCTCACCTGACCCAAAAAGATCGTGAACGGCTTATAGTATATTCCGTACTTTTGGGACACCCTGTGTATCTTTTCTATAATTTATTATTTTCTCTAATTCTTTACTGTCACATCCCAAATCCCTCTTTCCATCTTTTATTTCTCTAGTTTTAATCTTATAATCCTTTTTCTGCTGTCATACTCAGTTACTTTCTTTTGAATTGATTTTTATTTGATTATTTCTCCAATCACTCTTTTCTTTTTTTCCTTCTCCATAATCATTACTTTTTCTGTGGCTGTTTGCAAATATCGTTTCATATTTTTCCACTGTTCATCTATAGTATTATCTTTTTCTTCTTCAAGTGTTCTACTTTTTTAGTTTATGTATTTTTCCAGTTTTAATATACACTGTATTTGCATTTGTCTATTTTTGTGTCACTGCTGTGATTACTAAAAAATTATCTGTATCAGCATTTGTGTCCTTTATTTATGTTTCTTTTCTCTTCACTATTAGTACATGATTAATTTGATTATCTTCATCACTTTTCCTACTTGATATTAACCAAGTTATTTTGTGACTCACTTCCATATTTAATGATTCTGAAATGCTACATGAGTAATCAGTGTCTGTCTCATCAGTAGTATGTTTTCCAGCTATTTCATGTACAGTTGCAGCAAAAAAAATGGGACAGTTACGTCTATTTTCCTGATTATTCCATTTATATGCGGCTAAATTACTTTGTCATATTATTTTTTATTTGGAATTGTTTGGAAGATGTCAAATATTCAATGTTGCAATATATCGTATACAAAAAATTCAAGTAGCTAGAATTAGACAAAAATCTGTTATAAGAGCTGTTCCATTTTTTATTGGCCCCAACTGTAAATTTTTTTTTTATTTGGGCATTCACATCTCATATAATGCACAGTGTGTCATATTGTGGTACCTCTTCACTTAATTGTAGAGCAGCATGTAGTTTGACAAATTTGGTGGTTTTTCCTTGATTCTCTATTCTGCCAATTTGAATTGTATTAAATTTTCTTATTCCGTTGATCGTTTATTTATGGGTTTCGTTAATGTATAGAGAATTGTCTATTAATGACCCTTGTTAATGAATGATTTTTTATTAATGTACAGTGCCACCAACATAAACAGTGCCAACCTACACAACCATTTATGGTCACCCAGTATCATTAATGTCAAAACTTTTCATGGAATAAAATTAGATTTTGTTCAAATTAATAATATACAATCAACGGAAAAATATTGTAACTAACTCATATGTTAATCGCCGATTAATAATCTCTACAATTAAAGCACTCGCTGGCGCTCGCGCGTTAAAATGTCTCGATTATTAATCGCTCTCATTAACATACCTGTTTGTTAAATAACTATTAATATCTTCATTACAAAGAACGTTACAGGATTTGTACGTGTTGTACTTGAGCAGTGAAATAATTTTCGTTTACTTTGTCTTGTTTTCTACCCTCTACCTCGTTTTCTGTATTACGGCCATAACTATTGTATATGCTGTTGGCTGTTGAGCTGTCTGCTTCATTTGTTCTTACCAATTTTAATTAAATGTTTGTTACTTCTTTTCCTTTTTTCTGTATTGTTTCTGTTAAGTTTTTGGTTTTTCTTCAGGTGTGCATATACTTTGTATGTAATTTCTGTTCTTTATTCCATTTGTATAGTTTGCTATTTATTGTGGTTTGCTAATACTTTAATTTTACCTTTTCCTATACTGTTTCTTCTCTTGGAATTTTCTTGTTATTTTTTGTCAGACCATTGTCAATTAAAATCTTCCAATTTGATCATCTATCTCTATTTACTCACTTTATTACTATATTGTTTCTTCTTTTTACCTTTCTTGTTCTTCTGACATTCTTCTTTTAACGTATTAAACTCTTCTCTATTGTTTTTGAAGTCTTCCTTCGGGTTTTGTCTTCTTCATTGGATTTTTTCAATGTTGTTTCAATTTCAGTGTTTTTGTCTTATCTTCTGGATTTGGAGATCTTAAATTTTCTCCGCTTCTTTGAATTGCTACTTGTAGTTCTGGATTGATGCTTGTCTTTTTGAAATTTTTTATTTTTCTGCTGAGTACTTGATCTAGATCTGATTTTCAAGGTATAGTCAGCGTACATAAATCAAACAACTAGAGAGACTCAAGCCAAATGGTAAAACCTGTCTAGAGTGCCTGGGGCAGTAACTCGGGGGGTATTTCTAAGCTTGACTATCAGATGGCAGCACAAAGTTCTACCAATTAGAGTTACTAGATTGAGAGAGTAACGCGAAAGTCGGCCATTGTTGGTCCACAAATTGGCAGGACATTTGAATGTGCATAACCACGCTTTCCATTTTAAAAGTTTTCTTCCATCCTGTCTGTCGGATTCAAATTGGTTTGTTTCAAAATGTGCCTGTTATTGAAGAACAATTAATTAACGATTCAGATTAATTGCAAATTTGTTGTAATCTGCTAATATATGTGGGTATATATCGACTTACTTCACAAATACGAGCTCCTGAACATAAATGCCAACCATTTACGCCTTTTTTGTTCATTCTTTTTACCTTGTCATAACTGAAACAGTAGAAAACCAGATTCGCTGCGATTTTTACAAAAAGGCACACAAAACCCTGGCATTTTACGATTCACCGAAGCTCAAAAAGATAACGAAGACCGAAGGTTAACAAATTGACATAACTGAAAAGTGAAGTGACAAGTATCCGACGTCAAATGTCAAAATTTAGCCAATCACTTGACGGCGCAAAATCAGGAAGTTGAGAAATCACGTCTTTGGAAGTGGCTAAAGTTACAAACCGCCATTTATGAGCCAAATACATTGGCGATACCAATCGCGTTACTCTCTCTATCTAGTAACTCTACTACCAATCAGAGCCAGTTACTAGCTCTGCTACCAATCATGTGTTAAAGGAGTGGCGCTATCTGTTAGTACCATCGGAAAGTACCCCCCAGGAACCGTTCAAGGTAATCCAAATCGGTATTTTGACATCAAAGGAGCCGACAGTGAGTGTCTCTACTTGTTTGATTTATGTACACTGGTATAGTTATTGTTATAGGCAAGTAAAATCAAAATCTACCCAAATTTAAAATCTTCTGAAAATTTATAAAGCAGTCACTGAAGCTTTTTAGGTGCTTATTTGCTTGTAGCAACAGTGTTACATGGAAAAATAGTTGATAACTTTTCAAACAAATGCATTTCTGTGTGCAAAAATATGTATTTGTAATTTAATTTTACCATAATGTCACCGAAATTGGGTTTAGTTCTCTTTTAAGCTTCACTGGGACTGTATTTGATTTTTTTTTTAAATAGTTTATTAAAATACAAAATTTTCTATTCACTGTTCTTCTTTTATTGTACAGTTTTAATGTGTGCTTTGTTTTTTTCTGGTTTTACGCAACAAATGTTTTTTAATCCACACTTTAGTTATTATACACTTTTTATTTCAGACGAATCTTCTGCTTTTATGTGCGAAAAAGTGTCAGTGGAGGTGGAAGTGGACAGAAAAGCCGATATGACAGTAAACGACATGATTAAGACGAAGAACGTCTTGTACATTTCACGGGGGCAACTAAAGAAGCACACAAGTACAATTCTAAACTTCAATATCGGTGAGTGTAATTATTCTACAACAATAATACGGATATACAACACTTTCATTACAGGAGTGCGATTCATTGCTCAAAGGGTGAACATGCCACTGCTGCGTTTGCTCCACCAAATAACCAACATGTACCAGAACGTGAAAGAAACCCAGAACGAGCTGCGCGAACAGCTTCCCGTCGAGATACGCCGACCGAAAACCAGTGCCAGCGACCATACCGACATCAAGCACAACTCCAGTTCTAGTGAGTTTTAGCCGAATTCGCATGCTTAAATTTTTTATAGTGCATTCCTTTGCTGTTGCAGCTTCAGATCTGCAAGACACCACGGTAATGGACACCACGAAGCGGCTGAGCCTAAAAATATCCGACCCTGAGTCTGTGCTCTCGCAGCAAAAGCCTGCCATTTCTCCGTCGCCCAGCGTACGGTCACGGCCACAGAGCTTCGCCCAGAAGCTGAGATCTACCGGGAAGAGTGTAAAAGGTACGTGCATGCAGTAAAAGTAGACATTTTGTAACTGGTGCCACCGTCTGTAGGTTATGTTAATTTAAGCGAAGGTGCAGGTACGCCCATTTTTACCAGCAGTCCCTCCGGCTCTGCGCTAGAGCGCATTTCACACATTTCGTCGGAAAAGAGCACTGGACGGTGCTGGAAAACCATCTACCACCTGCTGGATTTGTACGCTGCCATGCCCGATACTAAAACAATTACTCATAGGTAAATAGTTCTGTTAAGTTAGACCATGTTGCAGTTGTTTTTGTGCAGATTTTCCATGGGAGCGGCAGATATTTCCGAGTATTACAAGGGGAATCGCAAGTATGATATTTTGACGGAAGTTAAATCCACCGAAGATATGGAAAAGACAGACGGGACAACGCCTGTACCTACAAGGGAGTCTAGTAAGTTTTAATTTCCTTAATTTTTAATAACGTCCTTAATTAGTACTACCGTCTCGACTTTGATGCCACATATTTCTCTTGCGGCAACTAAAGGGGTCTAGAGACCATGTGTACGCACTCATTCTACGTTTCTTCGTCTTTTATACTTAATTTACCTGTGAATCTACCTTCATACTTTTGTCTTGTTTGAGTATTTTCAAGTACTTCTAGTTTAATTCTGTTATGACTTGACTTGTATAGACCACATTTGCTCCATAACCACCATATGCGGCAAGCCGCTAGTAACTCGTTTGTTATTTTTAAATTTGTCATTGCAGGTGTATCTACCGAACGCACCAAACTAATCATGCTGGGGGTTGCAAGAATCCACAAAACCAAACTGCTGGCTACTCTGTCGGGTTTGAAATTGGATGCCGAAATAACAGGACTGCACTCTAGCGTTACGTGTCGCAGCAAATCAAGGCCCGTCTCATTAGAGTGCTCCATCACAGGACAAGTTGGCAGGACCAACATCAAACTACTGGAAGGAATTGCCTCAAATCAGCTACAGTAAGCAACGCAAGCGTAAAGAAAGCAAAAAACTAATCTTGCATTTTCAGAACCGTAGTGAAGGCCACAGTTGGCAAATCACAAGCCCTGTACTCAAGCATGAGCCGTAGAAGCAAGGACAAAAACTCTGCCCTCCTAACCATCGGTGCTGTTGTTATTGAAATACCTCAACATCCCGTTGCTCTGCACGGTATGGTGACGAGAAGCAGCAAGCAGTTGAGTTCGACCTTGCAGGAGTTGCGTGTGACGCGGACATCCAGCAGGCTCTCCAGGGGCGGAACACAGATGGAGGAAGAGCAGACGCAACAGTACACTCCAAGCCACCAAGCGAAGAACATGCACCACAGAACGGCCTCATTTAACAGACACCACGTGGGAGAATCCAGCCTTCTTCAGCCCTTGGTTGTCCAGTTCTCTATAATTCTGCAAAGTTTAGGAATCACTGCCGCCCTTCTCCCCTCGTTGCAAGCGCAATATAAAATGGACCAGTTGAAGAGCATGGGTACCACTGGCCATAAAGCGAAGTTTACCATAGATTTGCCAAAGCATTCCCTAAGTTTCACTACTAAATTACCGGTAAGTTACTTAGGTTAAGTATGTCATTCCACTTGCATATATTTGTTTTTCCCAGTTAACCCAAGGAACTGACGTCAACCTACCGACTGAGGCGTGCATTGATCTACCGGTTGTTCACGTATCGGCAGAGTATGTGCCTGAGGGTGCCACTGGCTCGCTGAGGCCTGACGGGCACAGAGGTGCTGAAGGAGTTGTGTTCAGACAAGGCGGCTATCTAAGTGCCCAAGCAGATATTGGAATCTTCGAGCACAGTCTCACTACTGATTTACTTAACCACCTAGTTTTTGTGCAAAATATCTTTATGAAGGTATGTTTTTTCGATTCGTTGTTGTGATTGTTTATACTTTGATCCAATTCAGGAAGTGAACGAGGTGATTCAGAAAGTTTACGGAGGCGAACGGCCCGTACCCATATGGCTGGAGGACACCGAGGAACAATCCGCCCTCAACAGACTCCTGTTTTCGCTCATTATTAAAATTCAAAGGATACAGCTGACAGCTACTACCGCTGGCAGTTCAGCTGTTCGATTAGAAACAGGTGATTTAGTGATGAACCTAAACATTCACAAACGACCTTGAATTTTTTTTAAATACTAAATTGTTTCAGGTGCTGTAACTTTGGAATTGTCAAACAGAGTACAAAACGTGTCAGGTTGCACACAAAGCAATTCAGCGGCACGGCTATTTGGGCGTGCTCAAGTGGACTTAAACTTGTCTCTCGGCCAGCTGCTTCGAAACGCCTTGTTTGAAGAAGCCGAAGCCGAGTTTCAGCAGTTTGCTTTCTTCAATACAAGAATAGGTTTACGTAATGCTTTTCAGGTCAGTCACAATGGGTACTGTAAGATATATGGCCTTTGGGGTGTTATATCTTAAAATGCGTGTTGCTTTAAGAAACCAATATAATAAACTGTCTATAACTTTGTTTTTGGATCGTTGCCTACACAACATGAATAAGGCAACTATGATCCGTTACATTACTCCCCCTAAAAAAAGAGTCGAGGTCACCATTATGTAAGACATCGTGGTCATTACATATATAAATAAAGAATTGTAGATATAAAACGAATAAAATTGAATATGTAAATTTAATTTGCATTGTTTACATTTTGTATATTAATATTCTACCGTTACCGTCACAACTTTGTAGTGGTCCAAGGCCACTACAGTACTTGTTCACTTCTTCAAGGAGTGTAACCTCAAACTTTTATTTACATTTTTTACAATTTTAGGATGAACTGGTAGAAGGCGACGACAAAGAAGTTGTCTTAATTACCCTGAAGCGACCCTTGATTTACGTGCAACCCATTGCTGTCGATAAAGCCATACTTGTCTGGCTGAACTATAAAAACGCCTACGATTACTGGAACGAAAAGCGTTCCAGCTTGAACACCTCCCTGCAGCAAGGCTATGAAAAGCTGCAGATTGGGCAGCTCACCAGCCAGTTAAGTGCACAACACTTGGGAACATTATTCTTACAATTGACCGTCGAAGACATGGGGATATGTTTGCCTCTTAATCCGTTGCCGCTTGCAAGTTGGGGCCAACGAAACATCTATGAGGAAAGTCGAGGTGCTGTAGTCGTTACGTTGGAGAGCACAAGCATTTCTGGTAATATTGGAACTAGTTAGAATGAAGTACTTACCATTTTTGCTGTAGCTTGCAGTTCGGGTTCACTGGTCAGCAAGGGAAAATTTTCCAATTTGTGTTTGAGGTTTGCCGAAGATTTTGAAACTTCTTTGGATGATTGGAAGCCAGACATGGGTGACTCTAGTATAATGAACCTGTGTGTCGTGAGCGAGGGAACCTACGAGGTCTGCAGTCGTACAATTACTGGAAAACAATTGAATGGTATGCACTGTCTTTACTACGTTTATAGCCTCAGTTCTGTCTTACATACAACATAAAAGTTCCCTTAATAATTTTACTTTTGTAGAGAATGCAAAATGGTTCCTAAATGTGCAATGGCAAATGGAGGGTGTCGATATTCAATTAGACACAAATGTGGGCAAGCAGTTGTCTGCGCTGGGCCACACTTTGACATCGCTAACTGGCGCCGAAGATCCGCCCTTTCATGTCGATTATGACAGCGACGATAACGAAGCCACCGATGGTACTAGAACATCACAGGTGCTATAATTTTTTAACACTTACATCACATTGACTGTACTTTTTCACACAGGAAAGTATTTTGCCGTCATTTATGTTTGATCCCTCCTTGGACAACAAGCAACGGTCCAAACTCATAGAAAAAGAAATGAACGAGCAGGCGAAAATCATCAATGACTTACGCTCTTTAGGAGCCTCGCATGGAACGATCGAAATGGAACTGAAACGTTTGCACGAGTTGGAAGCAATGGTCTACAAAGACTTCCGAAGGGATATGATACAGAAGCTCAGGAGGCAGAGCGTAAAGGCGTCAACCATTACAAAGGGCAAGCTGGGGTTGGGCAACAATGCCTATCGTTCGAAATCCTTCGTGGTGCCCAGTCCAATGGCGGAGCGGCGTCGGGAGTTTGACAGGTAAATTGTGCGATCAACACACTTGCTGGCATCACTCACTTTCCTTATAGCCCTGAAGATGGACAAGGAGGCGCTACTAGTGGGAATTCTGGCAGCTACGAGAGCTCTCCGCGCTCTGGGCCTTCCAGATCGGCATCTCTGCGTGTGCGGAGCAACCTGGGCCCCAGAGTGACTTTCAGTGATACTCAAACGATGTGCAGGTTAGCTTCTTAAGAAGGGAGGTGTGCTGTCTATGTGATGTCTTCTCGGCATGTCAGCTGCAAGGGGTTTCTGTTCTCTTCAATTTGTTTTTCTTGCACAATTTTTATATACTTTTTGTTGTCACCATTTTATTTAAATGGTTTCCGCTTGCAGTTGTGATTGTTAACATCGGACTCTTTGCTTTTCACATGCAGTTAAATCATTCTGCACATTGTGTAGTGCTAGTAAAATAGTAATTACTTTTCTTTTTCTTCGTACTCTCTCTTATATATAGTTACTGTTTTACTTTCTCATACTAAAATGTGGGAAAAATCTGCTTTGATGGGTGTATTCGTGCATACATAGTTTTAACAAGTAAAGTCTTCACTGGGATCAGACAATTCTACCTGAAAATAATAGTTTTCCCCCAGTTTTTTCATTATAAGTAAAAAATTTGAACGACTACATTTTTAAAAAACTACATCGGGGCACAATAATTAAATCTTTTTTGTGTATCTGTGCACAGTTGAGAGATATTCAGAGTTGTCTGTTCAATACAGTATAAAGTTTTATAATTTATGTTTTGCATACTGTCACCGCAACTATTATAGTTGGAAAAAACGGTATATCCATGTTCCTATTTTCTTTAGTACAGTTTGGTTTAGTACAGCTTTTTTAAGGAAAGATGTTACATGGTAGCTAATTTTCTTCCAACTATAATAGTTACGGAATTACAATTTTGCCTATGAAAAGAAGATATTCTTACATACTCACTGAATATCTCCCAACTGCAATAGTTACGGAGCTAAAATTTTGCATATGTTACCAGAATCATACTCAAAGATAAGAGGTTGTTACATAGTCACCAGTTTTTTTCCAACTGTAATAGTTGCAAAGCTAGAATTTTCTTTATATTGCAAAAACTACACTGAAAGAGAAGAGATTGTCATATGGTCAATAATTTTCTTCCAACTGCAATAGTTACGGAGCTAGAATTTAGCATATGCTACCAGATTTAACTTCAAAAAGAGAAAATTATTATATGGTTACTAGTTTTCTTCCAACTATAATAGTTATGGAGCTAGAATTTTGCATATGCTACTAGAACTATCCTCAAAGAGAAGAGATTGTTACATGCTCACTAAATTTCTTCAAACTGCAATAGTTACGGAGCTAGAATTTTGCATATACATCAAAAACTACACTGAAAGAGAAGAGATTGTTGCATGACCACTCTATTTCTTCCAACTGAATTAGTTATGGAGCTAGAATTTTGCATATGCTACCAGAACTATCCTCAAAGAGAAGAGATTGTTACATGCTCACTGAATTTCTTCCAACTGCAATAGTTACGGAGCTAGAATTTTGCCTATACTACAAAAGGTACACTGAAAGAGGAGAGGTTGTTGCATGACCACTAAATTTCTTCCAACTGAATTAGTTATGGAGCTAGAATTTTGCATATGCTACAAGAACTATCCTCACAGGGAAGAGATTGTTACATGCTCACTGAATTTCTTCCAACTGCAATAGTTATGGAGCTAGAATTTTGCCTATACTACAAAAACTACACTGAAAGAGAAGAGATTGTTGCATGACCACTAAATTTTTTCCAACTGAATTAGTTATGGAGCTAGAATTTTGCATATGCTTCTAGAACTATCCTCAAAGAGAAGAGATTGTTACATTCTCACTAAATTTCTTCAAACTGCAATAGTTACGGAGCTAGAATTTTGCATATACTACAAAAACTACACTGAAAGAGAAGATATTGTTGCATGACCATAAAATTTCTTCCAACTGAATTAGTTATGGAGCTAGAATTTTGCATATGCTACCAGAACTATCCTCAAAGAGAAGAGATTGTTACATGCTCACTGAATTTCTTCCAACTGCTTTAGTTACAGAGCTAGAATTTTGCCTATACTACAAAAGCTACACTGAAAGAGAAGAGATTGTTGCATGACCACTAAATTTCTTCCAACTGAATTGGTTATGGAGCTAGAATTTTGCATATGCTACAAGAACTATCCTCAAAGAGAAGAGATTGTTACATGCTCACTGAATTTCTTCCAACTGCAATAGTTATGGAGCTAGAATTTTGCCTATACTACAAAAACTACACTGAAAGAGAAGAGATTGTTGCACGACCACTCAATTTCTTCCAACTGAATTAGTTATGGAGCTAGAATTTTGGATATGCTACCAGAACTATCCTCAAAGAGAAGAGATTGTTACATGCTCACTGAATTTCTTCCAACTGCAATAGTTACGGAGATAGAATTTTGCCTATACTACAAAAACTACACTGAAAGAGAAGAGATTGTTGCATGACCACTAAATTTCTTCCAACTGAATTAGTTATGGAGCTAGAATTTTGCATATGCTACCAGAACTATCCTCACAGAGATGAGATTGTTACATGCTCACTGAATTTCTTCCAACTGCAATAGTTACGGAGCTAGAATTTTGCCTATACTACAAAAACTACACTGAAAGAGAAGAGATTGTTACATGGCCACTAAATTTCTTCCAACTGAATTATTTATGGACCTAGAATTTTGCATATGCTACCAGAACTATCCTCACAGAGAAGATATTGTTACATGCTCACTAAATTTCTTCCAACTACAATAGTTACGGAGCTAGAATTTTGCATATAGGTACTACAAAAACTACACTGAAAGAGAAGAGATTGTTACATGGCCACTAAATTTCTTCCAACTGAATTAGTTACGGAGCTAGAATTTTGCATATGCTACCAGAACTATCCTCAAAGAGAATAGATTGATACATGCTCACTGAATTTCTTCGAACTGCAATACTTACGGAGCTAGAATTTTGCATATAGGTACTACAAAAATTACACTGAAAGGAAAGAGATTGTTACATGGCCACTAAATTTCTTCCAACTGAATTAGTTATGGAGCTAGAATTTTGCATATGCTACCAGAACTATCCTCAAAGAGAAGAGATTGTTACATGGTCACTAAATTTCTTCCAACTGAATCAGTTACGGAGCTAGAATTTTGCATATACTACAAAAACTACACTGAAAGAGAAGAGATTGTTACATGGCCACTAAATTTCTTCCAACTGAATTAGTTACGGAGCTAGAATTTTGCATATACTACAAAAACTACACTGAAAGAGAAGATATTGTTGCATGACCATAAAATTTCTTCCAACTGAATTAGTTATGGAGCTAGAATTTTGCATATGCTACCAGAACTATCCTCAAAGAGAAGAGATTGTTACATGCTCACTGAATTTCTTCCAACTGCAATAGTTACGGAGCTAGAATTTTGCCTATACTACAAAAGCTACACTGAAAGAGAAGAGATTGTTGCATGACCACTAAATTTCTTCCAACTGAATTAGTTATGGAGCTAGAATTTTGCATATGCTACAAGAACTATCCTCAAAGAGAAGAGATTGTTACATGCTCACTGAATTTCTTCCAACTGCAATAGTTATGGAGCTAGAATTTTGCCTATACTACAAAAACTACACTGAAAGAGAAGAGATTGTTGCACGACCACTCAATTTCTTCCGACTGAATTAGTTATGGAGCTAGAATTTTGGATATGCTACCAGAACTATCCTCAAAGAGAAGAGATTGTTACATGCTCACTGAATTTCTTCCAACTGCAATAGTTACGGAGATAGAATTTTGCCTATACTACAAAAACTACACTGAAAGAGAAGAGATTGTTGCATGACCACTAAATTTCTTCCAACTGAATTAGTTATGGAGCTAGAATTTTGCATATGCTACCAGAACTATCCTCACAGAGATGAGATTGTTACATGCTCACTGAATTTCTTCCAACTGCAATAGTTACGGAGCTAGAATTTTGCCTATACTACAAAAACTACACTGAAAGAGAAGAGATTGTTACATGGCCACTAAATTTCTTCCAACTGAATTATTTATGGACCTAGAATTTTGCATATGCTACCAGAACTATCCTCAAAGAGAAGATATTGTTACATGCTCACTAAATTTCTTCCAACTACAATAGTTACGGAGCTAGAATTTTGCATATAGTTACTACAAAAACTACACTGAAAGAGAAGAGATTGTTACATGGCCACTAAATTTCTTCCAACTGAATTAGTTACGGAGCTAGAATTTTGCATATGCTACCAGAACTATCCTCAAAGAGAAGAGATTGTTACATGCTCACTGAATTTCTTCCAACTGCAATAGTTATGGAGCTAGAATTTTGCCTATACTACAAAAACTACACTGAAAGAGAAGAGATTGTTGCACGATCACTCAATTTCTTCCAACTGAATTAGTTATGGAGCTAGAATTTTGGATATGCTACCAGAACTATCCTCAAAGAGAAGAGATTGTTACATGCTCACTGAATTTCCTCCAACTGCAATAGTTACGGAGATAGAATTTTGCCTATACTACAAAAACTACACTGAAAGAGAAGAGAGTGTTACATGGCCACTAAATTTCTTCCAACTGAATTAGTTACGGAGCTAGAATTTTGCATATGCTACCAGAACTATCCTCAAAGAGAATAGATTGATACATGCTCACTGAATTTCTTCGAACTGCAATACTTACGGAGCTAGAATTTTGCATATAGGTACTACAAAAATTACACTGAAAGGAAAGAGATTGTTACATGGCCACTAAATTTCTTCCAACTGAATTAGTTATGGAGCTAGAATTTTGCATATGCTAACAGAACTATCCTCAAAGAGAAGAGATTGTTACATGGCCACTAAATTTCTTCCAACTGAATCAGTTACGGAGCTAGAATTTTGCATATACTACAAAAACTACACTGAAAGAGAAGAGATTGTTACATGGCCACTAAATTTCTTCCAACTGAATTAGTTACGGAGCTAGAATTTTGCATATACTACAAAAACTACACTGAAAGAGAAGAGATTGTTACATTGCTACTAAATTTCTTCCAACTGAATTAGTTACGGAGCTAGAATTTTGCATATACTACAAAAACTACACTGAAAGAGAAGAGATTGTTACATGGCTACTGAATTTCTTCCAACTGAATTAGTTACGGAGCTAGAATTTTGCATATACTACAAAAACTACACTGAAAGAGAAGAGATTGTTACATGGCTACTAAATTTCTTCCGTCTGAATTAGTTACGGAGCTAGAATTTTGCATATGCTACCAGAACTATCCTCAAAGAGAAGAGATTGTTACATGCTCACTAAATTTCTTCCAACTGCAATAGTTACGGAGCTAGAATTTTGCATAAGGGTACTACAAAAATTACACTGAAAGGAAAGAGATTGTTACATGGCCACTAAATTTCTTCCAACTGAATTAGTTATGGAGCTAGAATTTTGCATATGCTACCAGAACTATCCTCAAAGAGAAGAGATTGTTACATGGCCACTAAATTTCTTCCAACTGAATCAGTTACGGAGCTAGAATTTTGCATATACTACAAAAACTACACTGAAAGAGAAGAGATTGTTGCATGGCCACTAAATTTCTTCCAACTGAATTAGTTATGGAGCTAGAATTTTGCATATGCTACCAGAACTATCCTCAAAGAGAAGAGATTGTTACATGGCCACTAAATTTCTTCCAACTGAATCAGTTACGGAGCTAGAATTTTGCATATACTACAAAAACTACACTGAAAGAGAAGAGATTGTTACATGGCTACTAAATTTCTTCCGACTGAATTAGTTACGGAGCTAGAATTTTGCATATGCTACCAGAACTATCCTCAAAGAGAAGAGATTGTTACATGCTCACTAAATTTCTTCCAACTGCAATAGTTACGGAGCTAGAATTTTGCATAAGGGTACTACAAAAATTACACTGAAAGGAAAGAGATTGTTACATGGCCACTAAATTTCTTCCAACTGAATTAGTTATGGAGCTAGAATTTTGCATATGCTACCAGAACTATCCTCAAAGAGAAGAGATTGTTACATGGCCACTAAATTTCTTCCAACTGAATCAGTTACGGAGCTAGAATTTTGCATATACTACAAAAACTACACTGAAAGAGAAGAGATTGTTGCATGGCCACTAAATTTCTTCCAACTGAATCAGTTACAGAGCTAGAATTTTGTATATACTACAAAAACTGCACTGAAAGAGAAGAGATTGTTACATGCTCACTAGTTTTGTATCAACTATAATACATAGTTACGGAGGTAGCCTGCAAAACACATTTATCACAGCTAGTTGCAGAAGTGCTCCTTTAATAAATACAGAAACGCTGTAGTAACTCGAAGATTTGTACTTTATGTGTATAATATGAAATAGTTCGTTCGTTCTGGCCATTCTTTGCATATCCTCGGTGACTGATTTCATATGCAATTAGTTTCTTCCAGGCATCTACATATTTTCTTTTTTTTTTAGGTTTTTTTATTTTTCTTTTTTCTCTAGTGTTTATAATATCTCAGTTGCTTTATTATTTGTGCTTGTACATCACGTTTCATTTGCTAATTTTCTCTACTGATTTAATGGTTTTAATAAGTTCAATTTGAACGACAGGCAATCATCCCTGCCCACTGCTAGTTCCGAACTCAGTTTGCCGGAAACTCAGCTAGATTGGGTGGATCATCTCACCGTGGATGGAGAGAAGGTTGAGTTGCGGAAGAAGCTGCCACCTTCGTACGAGTCTGATGAAGGGTAGGCAGTATTACGTTGCATTTCTAACTTAGTTTCTCATAAAAATAATTTTAGATCGATACTGCTCGATTCCTTCCATGGGTCTCCTTCGAGCTCCATGCAAGGACCTGGCACCAACTTACCCCAGTCTGGTCTATCCCAGAAACCCCAAGAACCAAACATCGACTTAGAGTTGGACGTTAAAGTGTTTATCAACAGCGGCAAATGCGTGCTGCACACCAAAGATAACGTTCGAGATGACGAAATCAAACTGTAAGTATCAGTGCTCGTGCAAACCCCAACCTAACTAAACAATTGCAGTAGTAGAATGCGAAAAGACAGGAGCTGCTCGGCAGGTCTGCTGGAATTCCCCGTGGCGACGGGCAGTCCGGATCCTTCCAGACGCAATAAGGAGAAACTTACAGCAGCCGCGAGCACGTCGCGACTTCGCAACAACCCTCACGCCTCGCTAGTCGATTTAACTATTTTCCACATTCCTGGGATGGACGTGAAGTTGCATTACCAGTCGAAAGTAATAATGGAAATTCCCAATCCTGAGCAACAAACTCCAGGCCAGTTTGGCGATTTGAACGAAGAGTATGCGGATATATTCAATAACTTGGGGCAAGGATTTGGGGATGGATTTGGCCAGTTCAACGCTGCCTACGACAGGTCCGAAGAGGCACGTATAGATAATGCCTTTAAACGCAAGGATAGTAGGGGTAAAGTTGACAATCTCGATGGCAAAACCAGCGATTTAGGAAGTGGAAAGCACTATAAGGGGAGCTTGGCACATGCAGGCGATTTCGGAGCCGATTTTGGTGGTAACAACTTGAGGTGTTCCACCTCTTTGCATGGAATATCTAATCCGAACTATGGGAACAGCCCCACTTCTAGCAGAACCAGTCTGGAGAACATGCCGCAATTCCAGATGAGCATTACGCCGCCACACGACACTCACAAGATTGGAGCTGGGATTGGGTCTACGTTCAAGAAGCCGGGCGTGAAGAAAGCTTCGCTTTTTGCGTGGATGACGCTCCAGAGTGTGCCCGAAGAGACAATCATTAGTCCGCATATCTTGGAGTTTCTGGAGCAAACGCTCGAGCCAATTCCTGCCAAAACTACCTTTAATACGACTGGTAAGTGTGTTGCTCAAGTGTAAAAGGGACCTGGACATATCGCCGAATGGACAAAACGCCGAATCGTATTTTAATGCCCAAAACGCCGAATCGTGCCCAAAACGCCGAATTCGTTTGAGTGGACAAATCGCCGAAAATTCCCAAAACGCCGAATGCTGTCGGTGGACAAATCGCCGAAAATGGACAAATCGCCGAATTAGTTGGCGTGGACAAAACGCCGAAAATGCCCAAAACGCCGAATTTTCTCGGTGGACAAAACGCCGAAAATGCCCAAAACGCCGAATTCTGTCCGTGGACATATCGCCGAAAATGGACAAATCGCCGAACCGTGTAAAATGACCCCACATGGATCGGAAAGTTGACAACGCTCGATTTTGTTCAAAACCCCCGTTTGTGTCGGTGGACATATCGCCGAAAATGGACAAATCGCCGAATTAGTTAGCGTGGACAAAACGCCGAAAATGCCCAAAACGCCGAATGTTGTCTCGGTGGACACAACGCCGAAAATGGACAAATCGCCGAATTAGTTAGCGTGGACAAAACGCCGAAAATGCCCAAAACGCCGAATGCTGCCGGTGGACACATCGCCGAAAATGGACAAATCGCCGAATTAGTTAGCGTGGACAAAACGCCGAAAATGCCCAAAACGCCGAATGCTGCCGGTGGACACATCGCCGAAAATGGACAAATCGCCGAATTAGTTACCGTGGACAAAACGCCGAAAATGCCCAAAACGCCAAATTCTGTCGGTGGACATATCGCCGAAAATGGACAAATCTCCGAATTAGTTGGCCTGGACAAACCGCCGAATTCTGTGAGTGGACATATCGCCGAAAATGTCCAAAACGTCGAATTAGTGGGCGTGTACCAAACGTCAAAGATGTCGAAATCACCAATTCCTGTTAGTGGGTATGGTACAAATTAAGGATGCAGAATATTTTAAGGCCAAACAAATAGCGAGAATTGTTTTCAAGTTGTTATTTCTAAGTTACAACAATAATAAATTCAACTAGCAATTGCTGCCAGCATAAACAACAACTGTAAACTAATAGTTGATATTCTAACTAGAATTTTTGATACCCCGTGTGCATTTTTGTGATTGAGTATTGAGGGTGGTGTCATTTTGTTCCTTATGCTGGGACCCGCGACTGGGATGAGTGAGGGGGCTATTTGGGGATAAGTTATTATTTTTAAATATAAATAAAGTAAATATGTTTTAAAAACCAGAATATCTATTTCATATTCTATATCGCGCATATACTGCAACTTATAATCTAATAAAATAAAGTGATAATTGACCGTCATTGAATCCAAAATGGCAAACTTTAATTTTTTTATTTAAAAAACTCTTTGAATATAAAACAACAGGAAGGAGCATTTACCAGATGAGGTTGCGTCGAGAATGGAGGTTGCATATGGCGGATAGTTGTTTCCGTTTGACACTGGCGTACTGTCTGTAAAGGATATATTATGGGTTTATTATATATCAAGGATCAACATTTTATGTATTTCTACACATTTATATCGGGTGATTATAAATGTTTTTCCATCAAGCTACTTATATGAAGTTTAAACAAATTCCTGTGGGCAGTTTTTGAGAAATGATTTTTAGAAAATTTCCAAAATTTTGAAAATTTGTAATTTAGGCCCCTTAACATTTTTCAAAACACTTTTTATATCACCTCATGTTAGTCTTCATATACTATTCAGAAAACAAAAATCAATTGAATCGATTCATCCGTTTTTGAGTAATAGGGCGTTAAACTCAAAATTTTCAAAAAATCATAGCGCCCTTCATTTTAAACCTAGCGAGTTGGGCAAAAAACTAACAGATTTGTCTTATGACCCTCTATCGTTATCCGCGATAAAATTTTCAAAATTTTAATCACGAAAACAGTCGTACCAAAAAAACATGCGTAACTTCCGCTTCCGGTTTCGGATTTTTTTGAAAAGCTTATTTTGTCGATGAATTTTCGATACACCCCCGCATTCCAAAGCGCATCAAAATCGGAGCAATACTTTCGGCTGTAGGAGCGTCACCCACCCACCCACCCACACACACACCCACACACAGACAGACATTTTTTAAAAACCACTTTTTTGGGTTCCTAGAGGCCCAAAACGGATATTTCTGTGAAAATCTCGATTTCCAAAATTTTCATGATTCCAAGACTTCCCTATACCTATGGATATGGGAAAGTAAAAAAGTGCAGTCAATATAGAAAAGCTTAGAACAATTCTAGTAAAATTTAAGGTACTGTAGAAAAAGGCCAAGCACAAGAATGTTTCCTTATGTAGTCTATTTACTACTTTTATTAAAAATGTATATCTAAGTCAATTTATAATTTATTTTTAAAAATACATATATTAGAAATATTTATATTTGTCTGTTGGAAATAAATAAATTTAAGAAAAATTAAAATAAATAAATTTGTTAAAACTCCAACTTATTCTATATTTATCACCATATAAATTTTGCGATTGTAGCAGCAACTCGTTAAATTAATGTTAATGTGAATTAATTTACATGTTTTTTTATTAAAATTTGTTTAATACAAATAACGACAATTTTTAAACTCAGTAAAACAATTATAATATAATAATAATAAATAATAATTTATTTAATTCATATATATACAGGTCTGTCTCAAAAAGAATGGGACACCGATTAGTCAGAGATTCCTTAGGTTATAATAAATCGATTAAACCTAATATACCTTAGTACAAAGTCCCTCCAGTAAAAAGTTACAGGGCCTTGAAGTTCAATTTTTTATTTTTTATTTTTTTGTTAATTTCCGCAAATCTAGAGATATCAATTTAAATTTTCGTATACATGCTTACTAGTATTTAATGCACTAATACAAAAATTTTCATCAACTAGACTTAACTGTAAGAGGCACTTTACCTATCTTTGAAAACTTTTTTTAGCTTTAACTTCGTTATCTGTAATATTTTTTGAAATTTTAGGTTATTATCTGAAAGAGAATTAAAATACACAAAAATAATGTACTCTTAGTTCATAAGCGTAAAAGCAACCGTTTGCCTTAAAATGCTCATCAAAAGTTTTTGGTTGTCATTAAGACATGCAATTATCAAGTAGCCATGATCACAAAAACAATGGTCATCTATTAAAAAACAATTATAAATCAATTAATGACATTAGTGACATAAAAATTTGTTCTTTTATGTTTAAGAAAATGCCTTTACATAACGAATTCTCCAACGCTGCGAGGTTCGTTATGTTGCAGCATTTTCGTAAGCACAAAAGACAAAAAAATGATAACACCAAAGTCATTAATTGCTTTCTTGATGTTGTTTACTAGATTACAATCATTATCCATTGTTTTTGTGATCATGGCTACTTGATAATTCCACGTCTTAATGACAACCAAAAACCTTTGATAGGCATTTTAAGGCAAACGGTTGCTTTTAGGCTTAAGAACTAAGTGTACATTATTTTTGTGCTCTTTTATTCTCTTTCAGATAATAACCTAAAATTTCAAAAAAAGTTACAGATAACGAAGTTAGAGCAAAAAAAAGTTTTGAAAAGTAGGTAAAGTGCCTCTTACAGTCAAGTCTAGTTGATGAAAATTTTTGTATTAGTGCACTACATAATAGTAAGCATGTATACCAAAATTTAAATTGATATCTCTACATTTGCGGAAATTAACAAAAAATAAAAAATAAAAAATTGAACTTCAAGGCCCTGTAACTTATTACTGGAGGGACTTTGTACTAAGGTATATTAGGTTTAATCGATTTATTATAACCTAAGGAATCTCTGACTAATCGGTGTCCCATTCTTTTTGAGACACCCTGTATATATAAATTCCAATGTCTTGTCTAGGCATTAATATACCGGGTAATTTTATAATCAAGACTGACGCAAAAGCTAACCTGCTAACTTCGAATTTGACATAGACTTACAGTGCCACCTACATATTATTCATATAACAAATATTTCATAAGTAGCTTGATGGAAAAACATTTATAATCACCCGATATAAATGTGTAGAAATGCATAAAATGTTGATCCTTGATATATAATAAACCCATAATATATCCTTTACAGACAGTACGCCAGTGTCAAACGGAAACAACTATCCGCCATATGCAACCTCCATTCTCGACGCAACCTCATCTGGTAAATGCTCCTTCCTGTTGTGTTATATTCAAAGAGTTTTTTAAATAAAAAAATTAAAGTTTGCCATTTTGGATTCAATGACGGTCAATTATCACTTTATTTTATTAGATTATCAGTTGCAGTATATGCGCGATATAGAATATGAAATAGATATTCTGGTTTTTAAAACATTTACTTTATTTATATTTTAAAATAATAACTTATCCCCAAATAGCCCCCTTGCTCATCCCAGTCGCGGGTCCCAGCATAAGGAACAAAATGACACCACCCTCAATACTCAATCACAAAAATGCACACGGGATATCAAAAATTCTAGTTAGAATATCAACTATTAGTTTACAGTTGTTGTTTATGCTGGCAGCAATTGCTAGTTGAATTTATTATTGTTGTAACATAGAAATAACAACTTGAAAACAATTCTCGCTATTTGTTTGGCCGTAAAATATTCTGCATCCTTAATTTGTACCATACCCACTAACAGGAATTGGTGATTTCGACATCTTTGACGTTTGGTACACGCCCACTAATTCGACGTTTTGGACATTTTCGGCGATATGTCCACTCACAGAATTCGGCGTTTTGTCCAGGCTAACTAATTCGGCGATTTGTCCATTTTCGGCAATCTGTTCACAGACAGAATTCGGCGTTTGGGGCATTTTCGGCGTTTTGTCCACGGTAACTAATTCGGCGATTTGTCCATTTTCGGCAATCTGTCCACCGACAGAATTCGGCGTTTTGGGCATTTTCGGCGTTTTGTCCACGCTAACTAATTCGGCGACTTGTCCATTTTCGGCGATGTGTCCACCGGCAGCATTCGGCGTTTTGGGCATTTTCGGCGTTTTGTCCACGCTAACTAATTCGGCGATTTGTCCATTTTCGGCGTTGTGTCCACCGACAACATTCGGCGTTTTGGGCATTTTCGGCGTTTTGTCCACGCTAACTAATTCGGCGATTTGTCCATTTTCGGCGATATGTCCACCGACACAAACGGGGGTTTTGAACAAAATCGAGCGATGCCAACTTTCCGATCCATGTGGGGTCATTTTACACGGTTCGGCGATTTGTTCATTTTCGGCGATATGTCCACGGACAGAATTCGGCGTTTTGGGCATTTTCGGCGTTTTGTCCACGATAACTAATTCGGCGATTTGTCCATTTTCGGCGATATGTCCACCGAGAGAATTCGGCGTTTTGGGCATTTTCGGCGTTTTGTCCACGCCAAGTAATTCGGCGATTTGTCCATTTTCGGCGATTTGTCCACCGACAGCATTCGGCGTTTTGGGCATTTTCGGCGATCTGTCCACTCAAACGAATTCTGCGTTTTGGGCACGATTCGGCGTTTTGGGCATTAAAATACGATTCGGCGTTTTGTCCATTCGGCGATATGTCCTAGACCCGTGTAAAATATTGCTGATTTTTTCTTTAGCTGTTGAGAACGTAAAAATGTTTTATTATTGTGGTTCCTTTTCCTTTAGATTGTAACTATTTTTTTGGTTTAAAATCTAGTTGGTTATTTTTGTTTTTTGAACAAACATAATGAATACATAATGTTTTTAATACCGGAAGAGACTGTAACAGATTTGGTGCCGGATTTCTGATTAGTGAAGAATCGAAACATTCACTTATATAATTTAAGCAAATCAGTAAATTTTTCCATTTTACTAATACCTAATATGTGTGCTGTATAGTTCGTCATTTTTTTCTATAATTTCTGGTTCTTTTCCCACTAAGGTTCTAGTGTTCCATGTTCCTATTTTGATTTTTTTATTTTCTACTCCATTAATCATTTCAGTCTTTTTTTATTTTGATATTTCTTGTTTTCACTCATTGATCTTTTCATTGCTGCTGTCATTATTGAAATATTCTAATCTTGCATAATTAGTTTTTGGGATTTCCTGGAGGCCCCAGAGTTGGTTGGCGCCAATATTCTTGATTCTTATCTATTTTGCTGTATGTCTGTTCTGTTTATGCTAATATTCTTCTTAAATCTTACGTGTTTACCTGTTGCACTTCTTTCCTGAATTGTGTTACCTCTCTTCATATTGTTTTTATCAAAAGCGCTTACCGTTATTGGTTTTTTGTATTATCGTCCTCTTTAATTTCTTATCTTCATTTAATTCCTTCAATGCATAGATTTCTCCTTTTACCCTTGATGTGTCCTACTAAGTATACTCTGTATCCTCTCCTTGCTACTTTCATATTTTTTGTACGTGTTTCCCTTTGCTCTCTTTAATTTTTTGTAAAATTTTCTGAAATTCATGTACTTGCTTATTTACTCTATGATGCCAAATCTATTAATGTTGAGCTTGTTTTATCTATGTTGAATTTTCTTAGTCCCATTATTCCTTGTGTTTCTTTTTCTGTATTTATTAGAACTTTTACATCTCTTGAGTATTGCCTCAAGCTCTGTCTGTAATTCTGAATCGTGTATTCCGTGGACTATTATTTTTGTCTTTCATACTTTTTTCCAATATCTCAACTCTATATTCTTCTTCAGTCACATTTACTTGCAATTGGTGGTTTTTCTCCCTTAATTTACCACTTGCAACTGTGATTTTTTTTATTTCCATCTGATATTTGTCTATTTTTCTAAGTTGTGTAGTTGTTTGTTGAGTTTTTCTAATAGTTTCTTTTAGTTATCTTCTATCCATTATCAGATACATTCCTTCCGTTTTTTCTTGTAAATTTCTCTATCTTTGGCCCTTTGTTTCCACGTTTTTGCTGCTATTCTTGCTTTCTTGACTGCATTTAAATTATTTTATCTACGACCACTACTAAAAGTAGGCCTTTTAGCGCTAGCTTGTTTCACTAAAAGTGACGTTTTATAGTTTACCGTGTTTAAAGAAATCAGCTGTTTACTTTTAGCACATGTGCTAAAAGTGAAGCGAGGTTCAAAACTACAATTTCGAACTGCAAGTGAAGTTGTAAAGCTATTCTAGTTGCTTCTTGCGTTACAGGTAAAGGGTTTTTGAAATAATTAAAGCGTTATGTAATGAATACAGTCATATGTGGAGTATCAATAATTACATTTCGTAACTCACCTTGACAGCACGGGCGTGGCCAAACAATCGCCACCGCGGCGCAGGCCTACTATTCATTATGACATAAATTAAAAGCGTCGCAGATGCGAACCTTTCTTAAATCGATATTTATGGATTAATAACGGTAAAATTAAGGTCGTAGATAAAATATTGTATGCAACGCGTGCTAAAAGTCGTTTATGCGCGAGACATGTTATGAAACTCAGCCTTCGGCTTCGTTTCATAATTTTCATGTCTCGCGCATAAACGTCGACTTTTAGCACTTGTTGCATAAATAGCTATTACCAGTTTCAGGATATTAAGGCTTTGTTGACATAACTGTTTTGTACGGTAACAGTCCTTTATCGTACATGGCAACCATTACCATACTGCAACCGATAAACTATTGAACACACCATGGATGTTGAGAATCATAACAGCCTTAGATGTCTTAAAATCCTCGCTCTCCAAGCTCTGATTTCAAAACAACGTCTGCGGCAGTAGATATGTTAATAGCTATAACATCTTTCCCATTTCATCCATGTTTTTGGTAATTAATATCTAAGATTTGTAAGAAATTTGCTGTTTAGATTGATTCCTTTGTCCACTCTATTTTTTTTTAATTTTCAGGGTAAAATTAATAATTTCTGCGCTAAATTATTACTTTGACGTACTTCTGTTTCTAATAAGATTTTATTTGCTTTTCTAAACAGGTCTACGTGTAATGTAGCCTTCTTATATATTTGTTCGATTAACTTTGAGTACCGGGAATCAATAGGGTTGTCTTTCAAGGCGTTAAATACTGACATTAGCTTGATGTATCAAAAGCCCTTTCATAATCCACAAAGGCTAGTATTAGTGGCATGCATATATTGAGGACATCTCTGAATCCAGCCTATTTTGTTAGTTGGTTTGGGATTATCTTTATAAATAATTGGTCTATCATTTTAATATCTTCTTTGTCACCTTTCTTATGTAATATAATTATTTCAGAATTAGGTACTCCACTCGTCAGGTATAATGCCTTTTGCTAAACACATATTAAATAGCTTCTCCTTCACTTTTTATACCGGGTGATTATAAATGATTGTGATTTTTTTTCTTAGGTTGGCACTGTTTATGTTGGTGGTACTGTAAGTCTATGTCAAATTCCAGGTTAGCAGGTTAGGTTTTGCGTCATTCTGTGTCAAAACTGACGCAAAACCTAACCTGATAACCTCGAAATTGACATAGACTTACAGTGCAACCAACATAAACAGTGCCAACCTAAGAAAAAAAATCACAATCATTTATAGTCACCTGGTATATTCTATTTTTGGTACAGGCGCCAGGGAATTTTTACATGCAAAACTTGATAACGGCATTTTGTGTTAATGGGTGGTGGAGGGCTGTGCTCTGAGTCTATCTTTAAGTTTTCTGAATGATCGGTTTTTTATTTATTTATTTATTTAATTTTAGCTGAATAGCTACATAGAAAAAAACATTCATTATAAATTATAATAATACAAATTCATATCAAAATTGCACTTATTAAAATAAACCATTCAGATATAATTATGATTATCTTAAATTAATTATCCATTTTACATTTTTCCCAAATATATACTGTGATTCTATTTGAAAAACACCTTAATACCCTCACAGTTGTAATTTCAATAGGAAGCTTGTTGTAGAAACATAACCCATTATAAAACATTGACTTCATTGAAGCGCTCTTGTTCACTCGGTTGGTATTATAGAAACCACGAAAGATGAGCCCTGCGTCATCAATGCTATCCGTATGATGTAAGATTTTACTTGCTAGTCAAATTAGCGTCAGTTGTATTCTCAAGCAATCAGGAGCCAATAGGTGGCGCTTTATTCGGGAAACAAACAGCTGTCAGTGTGATTATTTTCGTTTTGACTAAGACATGTAAAAATCCATTTTTTATTATACTGTTTTAGTTATTTGCGTTTATTAGCTTTTATGATGACTAAGGTTATATGCAACTTAAATCATTTACCAATACACAATTTCAAATGATATAATAATCTAACCAATAAATATACAACTGCATTTCTTTCGTAACGCAATTCTACAAAAAATAATTCAATTAAACATAGGAATTTAGATGACTAAAATAAAATAATGTAAACATATTAATAATTACAATTCTTAATCACTATCACTACTTAAACTAGAGTCACTTGAGTCGTTGCCAACATGAATGATTAGTTCATCAACAGTTACATCTAAAATTCTTTCACTCTCATACCAAGTCCTAATTTTTTCTTCAGTGTGACGTACACAATTACTCCACACATCTTTGGTACATTGTTCTAATGCTTCCTGCCACATTGCAAGAACTTGATCATCACCTGCCGATGTGATTATTGTAATATTGTTTTGCATGTGCCCATATTAATTCAATGGCATTGAATTCACAATGATATGGTGGTAGACGTAAAACATCATGACCATAACTTCTCAGTAATTCATCTACTTCATAGCGCTTTTCTTTTCTGTGAGATTTGGCTAGTACGAGTAATTCAGTTTTAAATGAAGTTGGATCGTGATTAATGGAATTTGTATTCAACCATTCTATGATATCGGCTTTCTTCTAGGAAGTTGATAGATTTCTTTCTATTAAAACAGAATGGCAAGAAGCATTGTCCAATATTATCAATGAAGGTTCATTCAAATTATTAATTAAATGGTTGATGAGCCATTTTTAAAGGTTTCTGAATTCATCTTCCCATGATAGTCTTCTTTTAAAGATTTTGTTGCAAATAATAGGGATGCGTTTTCGACAAACCCTAATTTAGACCCAGCATTAACCACAATAAAACGTTTTCCTTCATGACCTTCGGGTTTTTAACACTTCGAATATTTGAATCTTGTCAGAACTTTCCAAGATTTCCTTTAGAATAAATCCACGTTTCGTCCATAAAGACTACTTGCAGTGGATGAGGTGAACGTTTTAAAAACTGGAGCCGCATAATAGTAATATTTTCTTTTTCAGTTAGTGTTCTACGGTTATCATCTTTCTTGAATTTAAAACCGATATCATGTAGAACTCGATTTAATTTTAATTTTTAATTTTTTAATTTTAATTTAATTCGCACTCAGCCAACAGCCGTTAGGCCAATTACAGGCGTCGCTGTGCAGTTATGAGGACTTCCAACCCCACTAACGACTGTCATGATGTTGTATGACCGCCGGGACCACCTTTTTTCCGTGATAGCCGTACCACGAGGCGCCGAGAGAAGCAGCCGTGGAACTCCCATCCAAGTTCTGACCAGAGACAGCGTTGCTTAACTCTGCTGATCGAACGTGGACGCTTGTTCAAGCTACACCACTCGGGACCCAAGCTGGTGTTACTGAGTAAAATATGACTTTCTTTCACTTCAGTATTCAGGGAATTGATGGTAACATGCTTTTTTCCGAATACATCGTGTATATGGTGTCCCTTATAACCATTTTCGAGGAATCCGGTAAATCAGTAGATTTTAACCTTTTATGTGGTCTTTTCTTGCCAGGGCTACATAAAACTGGATTCACACCAGAACGACTCTTAACTCTTTTCACAGTGAAACACTAATTGCCTAGAGCTTCCGCTGCCCTCTACAAATAAACGATGGATGTGAAATATAATTAGGTAAATTATGTTTTATTTACCTCTTGTACACATGACAATGGAATTAGATGACCCCCATTTTCTTTCTCTCGTTCGAAGTAATTCAATAAATTTAATAAGAGCTGCTGAGATTGCGAACGTAACGTTTTACCTTTCATAGACATAATTTGTATCATATCGTAAATAATAACCTGAAAACGTATTTATAAAACGCCGAAAAACGAACAAGGCTTCACAAGTATTATTTGACAGTTGACGTTTTAGTGACGACGCGCGTATGTGACTTAAACTACTTTAATCATAACACACGCTTATTGTAATGCTATCACTGTTGTGCGCATGGAGTTTGTGAACAAATGTACAAGCATGTTTGTCGTTACTAAATTCAGCATGTGATGACGCAGGGCTCATCTTTGGTGGTTTCTATAATATTAAAGTTATATGACGTTTACGATCTTTTCTCAACAGAGCAGGCTATGATATGTTTTTATTAGGTTGCTTGCAGGTCTTTTTGATAAAAGTCAAACTTGACAAGACGTGAACTTCAAATATTTCACGTCAAATATTTTGCCGTTGTTGCAATTACATTGTTTTGCTATATTATTCAAAATACCAAAAATCATAAACGCAACCATAAAAGCAGCTATAAAGAAGACGTATAACAGCTACGAGAAGGACACGAACTTGGAGAAAAAGCAAATTATAAACAGAATCACTGATATTTTTGGTAAATATTAAATATCATCTTTTGTTAATTGCGACTTATTTAGGTTTCGGATTGGATGGTAAGAGTAATTTTGAAAGGAGGGCCTGACAATTTGAAAACTTCTATCTCTGGAAAACAATCAAAAACTGACAAATTCGCAGATTATATTTTTAGAGAAGATTTGAAGCGACTGATTTGGCATTATACTTCGAAAAATGAACATTTTACTTTAGATACGTTATTAGCGGAAGCGAAAGCAAATTTGGAATTTACAGGGGGAAGAATTACTTTATTCAAAATTATCAAATCAATGGGTTACAAACATAAAAAAGTCCATGGACGCAAAATTTTATGTGAAACGAAACATGTCGTTGCAGCCAAAATTTAATTTCTACGAAAATATTTGCAGTTTCAAAATTCTAGTGAAAACGTGGTCTTCGTGTACCTTGACGAAACGTGGATCTACCAAAATGGGTCTTCGATTCATCAATGGTTACATGAAACAGATTTGAAAAGTAACCCAGCCAAAATTAAAAGTAAGGAGAAACGTTTTACGGTTTTGCACGCGGGAACAAAATTTGGTGTTTTGGAGGGATGTGACTTGCTACCCGTACCATTGTCAGTTTAACCCAATTGAAATGGCTTGGGGGCAATGTAAAGGCTTTTATAATAAGCATATAAATTCCCAGCCTTCATCTAAAGATAGGGTTTCGAATTTATGGCGTGAAGCTCTATCAAAATGTACCCCCGACATGTAACAAAATTATTGTAATCATTGTGCAAAACTAATTTCGGAAGACTGGGCAAAACATATGGGAACGTGTTCGATTGAAAATGTTCCTCCTTTCATTATTTCACTAGGAGAATCAGATTCGGAATCAGATAGTAATGATGAACCTGGAAGTACTACCTGGAGAATTGACACTTGAAACTGTGTTTTAAAGAAACAATACTTCCCTTACGGGACATACGGTGTTGACAAAGTGTCTCCACTCGTCTCTGTTTCTTGCCATTCCCCTCAGTTGCTGGATTGATTTTTCCCTCTTTCACGCTACGTCTCCATGTTATCCTTGGTCTACCTGGGTTTCTTCTTCCTTGCGGATTCCACGTTAGGGCTACTCTGCAGGTTTCATCTTCGCTCTTTCTTGCGGTGTGGCCGATCCATCCATATTTTCTTTTACGGACCTCTGTGATTACTTCTAGTTGGCTCGTTCTTTCCATCAGTTCTTGATTTGATACCCTATCTTGCCACCTTATCCCAAGTATGTATCTCAGGCACCTGTTGACGAAGATTTGTAATTTTGCTATGGTCGCACTGGTAATACCCCACGATTCGCACCCGTACTATCTATAGAATCGAAGGCTTTTTCAAAGTCTATAAACAGCATATATAATGGCGACTGAAATTCTCTGGATTGCTCTGTTATGACCCTTGAGGTGGTAATCTGGTCTATGCATGAGTGGTTTGCTCTAAACCCTGCTTGTTCCTTACGGATCCCCTTGTCAACTGCGTTTGTTATTCGGTTCAGGATAAATTTGTAAAATATTTTATTGGCTGCACTCAGTAAATTTATTCCTCTTCAGTTTGAGCAATTTCTCAGGTCTCCTTTTTTTGGGATCTTTATTATTACTCCTTTCCAATCGTTTTCCTCAATCCAGATTTTCTCAAATGGTGGATGCAGTATATTCAGTGTTGTGGGCTGATCCATTTTTAGCATATCTATCGTGATCTGATCCACGCCTGGTACTTTTCCAGATTTCATCTGCTGTATAGCCTTCTGTATTTCTTCTGTCGAAGGGGGGTCGATATTTATTATCATTTCTTCCTGTCGTGTTTCTTGACGATGTCTCTGGTTTGTAGTCCTCCTGGTTTGTGCTACTTCCTTGAAGTGGTCGTGCCATCTTTCTAATTGAGTTTGAGTTGTCCGTCTCTTCCTTTCACTGGGATGTCTGCCTTGATTTTATTCTTACCCGCTAGTTTGTTTATTATCCTATATAACTCTTTGATGTTTCCATTACTTGCAGCTAATTGTGCGTTTTTTGCCAAGTTTTCTATTTGATTGCGCTTGTCTGCTCTAATACTCCTTTTAATCTCTTTATTTTTCATTTGATAGAGCATCTGGATATCCGCCTGTTTCTCTACAAGTTGTGCTTGAAGGCCTCGTATCTTCAGCTGTTTTCTTTCCTTTATCTTCACCCAAGTGTCATTACTCATCCAGTTTGCTTGTTGATTTATTTTTCAGCCCTTAGCTTCCTTACATGCGTTTATGTACATTTTTTTGCAATTTAGCCACATGTCCTCTACTGACGCATTTTTGGAGTCAATTCCTTGTAGGCTTTGTTTTGGTTTTGTGGTGAATTTCTCTCTTTCTTTGTGGGTGAATGCATTTCTCAAATTGACTTGATTAACTCTATTGTTTTCCTTTTTGCGTTTGCTTTTCTTGTCATTGATGCCTATTTTTGCAACCAGCAGGTAGTGGTCTGTCCCTAGGTCTGCCCCTCTTCTATTACTCATGTCCAGTAGCATGTTTCTTTCTCTTCTACTTATGCAAAAGTGGTCGATTTGACTTTCCGTTTTTTTATCTGGTGAAATTCATGTTATTTTGTGACATCTTTATTGTTCGAAAGCAGTCCCTCCTATTTCTAGGTCGTAAATTCCGCACAATTCTATCATGAGTTCTCCATTTTCATTTCTTTCTCCTACCCCTTGTCTGCCCATTATGTATTCTACTCATTCGTTTTCTGCCCCTACTCTGGCATTGAAGTCCCCCATTAAAAATATTGTGTCGTTTCTATTCACTTTCTTTAAGGTTTCGCTTAGTGAGTGGTAAAATTTGGTTTTTTCATCGTATTCTGCTACTTCTGTAGGTGCGTAACATTGAACTACTGAGATTTTCTTCTTTCCTACTTGAAACCGGGCAGTGATAATCCGTTCAGATACTGGATTCCGTTCTGTGAGCAATCCTTTAAAATCTTTGCTAATCAGGATACCTACCCCGTATTCATGGATATCGTTTTCCTCCGTTAACCCTGAGTATATGAAGTGGCAGTCTTCGTATGCTACTTCTCCACTATTTTTCCATCGTGTTTCGCTTATACCTAGTATTTCTAGTTTGTAACTTTTCATTTCTCCTCTTGCTTGTTGTAAGTTTCCTGCCTGATGTAACGTCCTCACGTTCCACTGCCCTATTTTAATTACTATTTTATTTCCGTGTTTGCTGCCTTTACTGCTTCCCTTGCGTGGAATACTTCTCGTTCTCTTCCTGTCTGCTTTAATTCTTAGCTCCTCTACTTTGGTTTTCCATTCCTTTACTACCTTTTCTCCTCTATCCTCCATCGACAAATGCATGAGTTCGTCGGATGAGTATCTTATTATCGGTTTGGTATTGTCGGGCTTAGATTTATGTAGCTTGTTGTGTAGTGTCGCTAATTGTTGGTAAAGCATTTTCCTCTCCTTGTCTCTTTCCTCTTCTCTCGACTTTACTAACGCTTTTAGGTTGTTTAGTTCCCTTACGATCTGCTCTGCTTCCGTCCTTGTGTTTTGAAGTTCCTATTCTAGTTCTTCCTGAACAAGTTGTAAATTTGCTTGGAGTTCGAGTAAACTACAGTGTAGCGCGTCGTTCTGCATTTCCTCAGTTTTATGTCGCGATTCGCGTTTAGATAATTATTTGTATTGCATTTGGTAACCGCCCATCTCTAATTTTACGTACGCGCGCGCTCCTCTATTAGAACCGGTCGGCCGCGTTATTGCGATGCGGTGCCAGATGTTGATTGTTAGGACTCGACTCACACACAAACTGCGGTTATTTACTCTAATAACTCCTTTTCTAGTTTTAATTTTTATCACATCTGCTTCTCCACTCTAAACTGCGTATTCTTACGCTAACTCTGAATTTACCTCGCGTTTGTAACTCGTAAAAATTCACTTCAAACTTTCCGTGAAGTGGGCCGCGTTTTCACGGTTATCGCGCTGTCACTCACGAAACAATAATTAGCAATATTAGCGTAATAAATCAGATTTTACCGAAAATTAAATACAAAAACGTATAATTATAATAATTTTTAATTTTAAACATTAGAACAAATTTGTACTGTGAAGCATATTCAAATTTTATGTAAACAAATCGATGTTACAACATGTCTTTACTAATAAATGTATTTTAAAACTTTAAAATAGATTAGAAAATACTAAATGAACAGCACGGTGTTTGTAAACTTCAGTAAACTTTTATAAAAAAATTATTTTAGTATATTTCCAGAACTATTTTTAGAATTGGAAAAACAAGAAGTGATCCTAATAAATTCTGCAAACGTAATAAAGAATTTGAAAAGAAACATCAACGTTTTGCCGGGATTTGATTGAGCAAAAATATGACGATTCACAACTTACCTATATACAAAGTTGCTTAGTTTAGCCGCTAGAGGGCTTTAAGTACGATTAACTTTTTAAAATTTTTTCAAATAAGTCAAGATAGATTTTATTAATTTTTTGGCCATGCGTTTGTACCAGTAAACCACAGCTTTTTGAAGAATAAACCCTAATTTTGAAAATTGCAGGGTGTTTAAAAACTTCCTCAAAATAAATTATCCATCCATATTTTTTAACCCCCTGTATAATCACTACCAATTTTTTTCTTCTGAATAGTTACTTTAATTTAGAAGCTATTTTCTCTCTTACAAAATTTTAGTTGGGTAAACGGTTTAGCCACAAAAAAATATTTTCTAAATTTCTACAACCCTGAAAACTATTTCATTTTCAGGTAAACTACCCTTTTTGTTCATGATACGGCAAAATGTTATTGAGAAAAGTTGTTCAGAATGAGTAATTATGACCCAATACAAAATTTCAGAAAGATCTGAATAAATGCAATTTGTTTAATCTAAAAAATAATGGTTTAATCTAAATCGACAGATATTTCTGAAATTTTCTATTGGGCCATAATTTTTCATTTTGAACAACTTTTCTTAATAACATTTTGCCGTATCATGAACAAAAAGGGTAGTTTACCTGAAAATGAAATAGTTTTCAGGGTTGTAGAAATTTAGAAAATATTTTTTTGTGGCTAAACCGTTTGCCCAACTAAAGTTTTGTAAGAGATAAAATAGCTTCTAAATTAAAGTAACTATTCAGAAAAAATTGGTAGTGATTATACAGGGGGTTAAAAAAATATGGATGGATAATTTATTGTGACAAAGTTTTTAAACACCCAGTAATTTTCTAAATTAGGATTTATTCTTCAAAAAGCTGTGGTTTACTGGTACAAACGCATGGCCAAAAAATGAATAAAATATATCAAAAATTTTACGACTTATTTTTAAATTAAAATTTATAAAGTTAATCGTTTTTAAAGCCCTCTAGCGGCTAAACTAAGCAACTTTGTATATAGGTAAGTTGTGAATTGTCATATTTTTGCTCAAGGAATATGTGGTTAATGGATTGACCTCCTTTTCAGGGACACCCTGTATAGAAGAGCAATTAAATGGCAACAGTGAAGCTCTTTCAAAATTATATCCTGAAATTGAATATGACAACCTATTTCTGTCATAGTTATTTATTACTAAACGGTACCAACAAAAATTGCACCCTGTCATAGCCTGCTCTGTTGAGAAAAGATCGTGAACGTCATATATCTGTAGTTCTGAGATTGTGGCTAGTAAATCTAGCTCTAACATTTAAATACTCAATTAGATAACGTGGAGCAAGACCATAAGGCAACCATTTCAACTGATTCAACATTGCATTAATTGGCATAATTAAGTTACAATTCAACAGTATTCGCATTCCTTTATTTCTCAGTACTTGGAGCCTATGTACAGGGTTATTCATTATAAATTACCCACCCCTTATCACCGTTATTATTGCCTCTAGAAAAAAAAAACTCTAAACAAAAGTTGTGTGGTTATGACTGAATTGTGTTAAAATGCTTTCAAAAGTACAGTAGCGTGCAGATTTAAGGGGATACAAAAAAATAATTTTTTTTTTAAATGGGATACCCTGTATATTATTAAATTTTTGGAATGATCTTTTTTTCTGATTTCAAAAGTATACCATATGTTACCCCTACCTTATACCGTTTTTGAGTTATTAAACGTCGTATATATGTTTTCTTTTTGTATACAGGATGTCCAAAAAATGGCGGATTAACTCTACGGTGCGTTACTTGGAGATGCTTAGTGAACCCTGGAAAAATAATAAAAAAATTCCTTGGGCCGTATTTTTCGAAAAATTTTTGGTCAAAGGTGAGTGATAAAATCCATTTATTTAAATAACTGGTGTATAATCATAGTGTCAGATATATCCATTTAATGTTTAATATGTCCCAAATAATCTGACACTATAATTATACACCAGTTATTTAAATAAATGGATTTTATCACTCACCTTTGACCAAAAATTTTTCGAAAAATACGGCCCAGGGAATTTTTAAAATATTTTTCCAGGGTTCACTAAGCATCTCCAAGTAACGCACCGTAGAGTTAATCCTCCATTTTTTGGACATCCTGTATACAAAAAAAAACATATATACGACGTTTAATAACTCAAAAACGGTATAAGGTAGGGGTAACATATAGTATATTTTTGAAATCTGCAAAAAAAGATCATTCCAAAAATTTAATAATATACAGGGTATCCCATTTAAAAAATATATGATTTTTTTGTATCCCCTGAAATCTGCACGCTACTGTACTTTTGATAGCATTTTAACAAAATTCAGTCATAACAACACAACTTTTTGTTTAAAGCTTTTTTTTCTAGAGGCAATAATAACGATGATAAGGGGTGGGTAATTTATAATGAATAACCTTGTACATCAGCCGTATTGCACATAAACAGCAGCGTCTGACAATAATAGTCCAAGAGCCAGCAACGGATTTCTTACAGTATTTTTAACAAGTCTGTAACTGTTATGGAAGGTCCCTTTGAATATACTGAGAAGGAAACCCGAAGTCTGGCAAGGCTGCGGTGGTGGTTTTAGCCCCCTTGCGTCCTTGAAGGATGGAAAAAATAATAAGAAAAAAGTATAATAACAAGTCTGGCTCTTTGCTATGTTAAAGGTAATCATATCTTATGTAAGTAAAAAGATTGACAGACGCTTTCGCGGGTGGTAAGTTTACCCCAGATTCACATAAAGTTGCATAAGAAACTTAACCATTTACTGTAAAATATCGAGAGATCCAAAAAAACTGATCCTCAGCGGGCTGTGGAAATTCAAACGTGTGAATAATAAGTTGGCAGCACTGTTAAGTCTGTCAAATTCGAGGTTACCAGGTTAGGTTTTCCGTCAGTTTTGACACAGACTGACACAAAATCTAATCTGCTAACCTCGAATTTGACATAGACTTACAGTGTTACCAACATATTATTCCTAGATTTTGTGTCAGTTTTGACACATTATTTTTTTCCGCCCTTCAAGGCCGCAAGGGGGCTAAAACCACCACCGCAGGCTTGCCAGACTACGGGTTCCCTTCTCAGTATATTCAAAGGGATCTTCCATAACAGTTACAAACTTGTTGAAAATACTGTAATAAATCTGTTGCTGGCTCTTGGACTATAAGTGAAGTGTAGCTGAACAGTTACATTAAAAACTACTTGTCTGGCCCACCCTGACATTTCCCTTGAAACTCTTCTTTAAAAAAAAAAACAAGTTTTTTGAAAATTTTTCTACAAAGTTCATCAATTTGATTATCAAATTTAACTTGTGAGTTAATAGTAACTCCAAAGTATTTAATTGACTTAACAAGATCAATATTACAGTTGTGTGCAAATAATTCTGGGATAATGTTTTTTTCACATGCATTTCCTCTTATCAGAAAGAGTTACAGATTTCATTACCTGTTAAAGTTTAATGCAACTCTTTCTGATAGCAGGAAATCCATGGAGATATTCTTCAATTCCTAACTGGTCCTACATATAAAAATAATATTGTGCCAGATTTATTTGAACACGACTGTACATCCATTAATAAGATCACATGACGCAAATTGAATGTGCTTAGTACTTGAACCCAAAAGCATACATTTTGTTTTGTTAACCTTTAGTCTTAATTTTAGTACATAGCTATTTGTATAATTTACTAAGTGCATTATCGAGTTTTTCAGTTATTTCAGTTAAAACATAACCAGATACTGATAACAAAGTATCGTCTGCAGAAAGATTAACAAAACAACTGTTGAAACTTAAGTAAATATCATTCACATAAATTATAATTAACAAGGGACCAAGGACACTTCCTTGAGGAACGCCATATACACTGTCGACAACATCAGATAAATTACTTTCCGCTGTATTGCAAAAGGGGTGTTGCTCTGACGCTGAAATTACTTACTTACTTAATTGCTCCTCTTTCTACATTAATTCTGGTGTAGAGGTTCTCTTCTTCTAATTCTTTGTAATTTGTCTCCATTCTTGTCTGTTTCTAGCTATTTCTTCAGCTTGGGTCCATGTTAGGTCTCTGTTTTGTATTGTGTTGGCCATCTGATCATTCCACGTGTTCCAAGGTCTTCCTATTGGCTTCTTCCCCTTTACCTTCATCTGCCAGATTGCTTTTGTTGACTTTTCAGAGTTCATTCGTATGAGATGACCCCACCAGCGAAGTTGACGTTGCTCTATTATTTTATTGAGATTTGTTCCTAGTCTTTCTCTAATCACGCTATTTCTGATTCTATCCTTTATTCGCACCCCTAGTACCTTCCGTAGATATCTCATCTCCATTGCTTGTAGTCTACTTTTATGTCTATTGTTTAACACCCACGTTTCACTCCTGTACATTAATGTCGGATTGAACACTGTTTTAAACACTTTTATCTACGACCACTACTAAAAGTAGGCCTTTTAGCGCTAGCTTGTTTCACTAAAAGTGACGTTTTATAATTTACCGTGGTTAAAGAAATCAGCTGTTTACTTTTAGCGCTAGTGCTAAAAGTGAAGTGAGGTTATAAAACTACAATTTCGAACTGGAAGTGAAGTTGTAAAGTTATTCTAGTTGCTTCTTGCGTTACAGGTAAAGTGTTTTTCAAATAATTAAAGCGTTATGTAATGAATACACTCAGATGTGGAGTATTAATAATTATATTTCGTAACTGACCTTGACAGCACTGGCTTCGCAAAACATTCGCCCACGCATGGCCTACTGTTTATTATGACATAAATTCTAACTGTCACAGATGCAAACATTTGTTAAATTGATATTTATGGATTAATAACGGTAAAATTAAGGTCGTAGATAAAATATTGTATGCAACGCGTGCTAAAAGTCGTTTATGCACGAGACATACACTTGTTACATAAATAGCTATTATTTTAGTTTCACGTGAGATTTCTCTTTTACACAAAAAACTTTTTATCTAGGGCGTAAAATAGTTTATTTGCACTTGCAATGCGGTTGTTTATCTCTCCATCAATTTTTTCGTTTTCTTCTACTGTGTGGCCTAGATACTTGAAGCTTCTTACTTGTTCTAGCTCTCTATTGTTTACGGTGATTTTTATTGGGTACGGATCTCTAGCTATTACCATGGCTTTTAATTTGTTGCCGTTGATTTCTAGATTTTTCTCTTGTATGTTTATATTATGTTGTAAGTTTTCCTCGTTGTCTGCTATAATTGTTCTAAGGTCATCTGCATAAGCTAGGTTTGGTAATCTTATTGGTTTTAGTCTATAATATCCCCATGTTCGGTTTTTAATTTTTTCTGTACATTTGGTGTTTATTTCGTCCATTAGTATTCTAAATAGATATGGGCTCAATGCTCCTCCTTGTCTAATACCTGCTGTGGTTGTAAACTCTTCAGATTCAATATTTTGTGTCCTTATTATGTTTCTTGTATTTTTGTAGATACTTGCTATACTTTGTAATGTTACATGCAGTCTGCATGTCACATGTATTTATATAAAAGATATCCAGATAGTTAATTTCAAAAAGTTTGCGTACAGTCGTTGGGTTGTGAATGGTTACTGGTAACCAAAGAGAAATAATAAACAGAATGAAAAAAAAGTTCAATTTGAAACTCGACTTGAGACGGTCATATTAAAACCGATGGTGGTTCAATCCCAACCAATTGGTATTTTCAACTGAATTTAATTAAATAGTTATTACACAGAAAGTATCTGGTAATAATATAAAGTAAAATTCAGCAAATCAAACTGTCTAACGAGTCGACATAATTCAAGTGCTTTCATTTGCATATTGAAGTTATATTATATATATATATTAGCTCTGCAGGCCTAGTAGGCCCATGGCTTCTTTAGTTAATTTTGCCCATTCTTTCCTATTTTTCGCCTTGTCTTCCCATCTCGCAATGTTCAGGTAGCGTAGGTCGTCCTGTAGTTCGTTTCTCCACTGGCTCCTGGGTCTTCCCCTTCGCCTCCTTCCGCCTATTTCTGCATTATATAATTTGCTTGCTGTTCTTCGGTTATCCATTCTTATTAGGTGTCCTAACCATCTCATTCTCTGAGCTTTCACTACCCCGATAATGTTCTCATCACCGTATAAGTCGTATAATTCTTGGTTTGTTCGTCTTTCCCATTGACCTTCCACGCACTTACCACCAAAAATTTTTCTTAGCATTTTTCGTTCCCACACTTTCAGCATCTGTTGGTCGTACTTTCTTAGTGACCACACTTCACACGCGTATGTAACTGTTGGTCTCACAATTGTTTTATACACCCTGATTTTCATGTTTCGGGAAAACATGTTACTAGAAAAAATGTTTTTTATCGCGGCTGCACTTTTAGTACCTGCTGTAATTCGCTATATTACAAAGTAAAAAACTTACAATATAATTAAAGTAGAGCCAGTGGTTACGTGTGTGTTGTGCAGTTAAGTGAGAAGTGCTATCTGAAAAATAGCAATCACATCCAAAGAGCTTTTTGGAGGGGAGTTAAGGTTTCAACCAGCCAGGTTACTGTTAGCTGTCCTGCTTCATTTGCTTGCTACATAGTCTGCTGTTCAGGTACCCTAAAGCGACGTTAAGGTCAGTGATTGTTTAATAACTTTTACGAACAACATTTGGAATACTTCAAGAAAGATTTAAATTGTGTATGATATATTAGTAAACTTCTTTTTAGAACTAAGAATTACTATTAATTATCCAAATTGAATAGTGTTCTAAGTACTCGGCGAATTTAGATCATTATACTTAGAAATTCTACCTTTTGATTTAATTTGATTGGGTATGTAAATTAGGGATTTTAGGTTTTAATATTTATTAAAAGTTATCCAAAACAAACTAGACTATCCTTACGTCAATGAAACGTCAGTGAACATATCTAAATGTCATTGAGATATGTAGAGTATCAGTAAGGGACCTGAAAGAAACTATAACAATCACTTTATAGTAATCAATTATTTAAGCAATTAGCTATACTTGTTATAAGAAGCACCATTCAGCTGAGGGTAAGGAGTATTCAAATCAGTTCTACTGACTAGCCGGAGCAATATTTAAAATAATTAGTAAAGATATAACTTGACAATATTTGTATGTCAAATATTGACGTTTGTGATGAGGTAAGTTATTATTATTAATTTATCACAACTTGTAAGCGAAATATTACAATTGGCACCTCAAGAGGGCCGGAAATATTACAATTTGCTATTAGTTCTTCATCTACTTTTTAGTTTCTCAGCGCATACCATATGTCTGTATGTCTCACTCTGTCAAATGCTTCGATTAGATCTATGAAGCCTATACGGATTGGTTTGTCGTACTCTATCATCTTCTCTATTAATTGTTTAAGGGTAAATAAAGCATCTTGCGTTCCTCTTGTAGGTCTAAATCCATATTGTAAGTCGTTTAGTTTGTCTTCTACGCTGTTCCTTAATCGGTTTTCTAGTATGGCTTCATATATTTTCGCAGGTACACTTAGCAGTGAGATTCCTCTACCGGGTGTCAACGAATTTATTAGACAAGTCATATTTTCTAGAGTATTAGGTGTATTAAAATGAGATTTGGTATAGGTAAATGGTATAGGGAGAGGAGAGTTTTCGCATATTTTTCACTTTCTGGTCACTTCCGGTTTCACCGGAAATGGCTCCGATTTCGAATTTTTAAATGGAACACCCTGTATATTTTTGCATATTTGGATTTCTGAGACAATTTTGGATCAGAATGTGTCATTTTAAAAAGTTTTTAAGCCTACTTGATTTTTTTAGAGCCACTTTTAATATGGCATCTAGGTGGCCATGATCAGACGCAAACTAATCTAAAGACCTCAGGTGATGTCAGAAAATTACAATCGCAAAGTTTTAGTGATTAGTATGATAGATAGGAATAAGACAAGTTGGCAAAAGCACGTTTTCTTGTTTAACTATTTTTTTTCAAATGGCGACCCTTTTTTGACAAGCACTTTCCGAAAAGAGGATTTTTTGGCGAATCTAACGATACTAATTTATTTGCGATTGGATTAAAAATAAGCTCATAAGTTAAATATTTCTAAGCAAAATACTGGATAATAATTTATTTACTTTTGCCAAGTGTGCCATGGATAAGTTTTTAAAATGTCACATGCTGATCCAAAATCGTCTCAGAAATCCAAATATGCAAAAATATACAGGGTGTTTCATTTAAAAATTCGAAATGGGAGCCATTTCCGGTGTAACCGGAAGTTACCGGAAATTTAAAAATATGCGAAAACTCTCCTCTCCCTATACCATTTACCTATACCAAATCTCATTTTGATACACCTAATACTCTAGAAGTTATGACTTGTCTAATAAATTCGTTGACACCCGGTATAGTTGTCGCAGTTTTTAGTGTCTCCTTTTTTGTGTATTGGTAGTATAATAGCAATTTCCCAATCTTTTGGTATTGTTTTTAGCTTCCGTATCTTATTTATAAGTCGTAGTAGTACGTCGAATCCTTTTTCTCCCATGTATTTTACGTATTCTGGGGCGATTTTATCGTAGCCTGGTGCTTTTCCAATTTTCAGTTTCTTTATTGCTTTTTCCAGTTCGCTTCTCGTTATTTCATTATTTGCTGGCACTAATTCCTCATTATTTCCTTGTGTTGTCTCTTTGTACTAATTGTCTTGTTTATTTTTATTATCTGTCAGTAGTTCCATATAGTACTGTCTCCATCTATGCATAATTTCTTTTTCGTTCGTTAGAGTATCCCCTGATTTGTCATTTATTTGAGGCAATGACCAGTTCTTCTTTTGGCGCATGTTTTTCAGTACCCCATAGAAAAGCTTTTGGTTGCAGGTGTTGTTTTCTTCCATTTTGTTGCCGAATTTTTCCCATTCTTCCCATTTTGCTTTTAAAACTAATTCCTTTACTTTTTTCCTTTCGAGTTTATAAATCTCGTAATCTTCTGTGTTTTTTGAAGTTAGGTATTTTTGCCATTTTTCTTTCTTCTTTTTTACTTGTATCTTTATTTCCTCATTCCACCAAGAAATTACACCAATGCAAATTTATACAGTGAAAGCCAAAATGATTTGTTCATTTTTAATTAACAATAACACAATAATTACTTTAAATACATAAATAACTATAATGGAATCTTAAACAGTAAGTATGGGAGTTTTACTTCTTGAATATTGTATCTGTTAAATGTCCTCCTCCCTTCTCCACACATGCACACTTCTAAGCGTCGGAAAAAAATTACTCATAATTCGTTGAAGCATGTCCTGCGGAATAGCTTCAATTTCTTGCCTTTTGAGCTCCCCTATATTTCTGGGTTTACTCTTGAAGACTTTGCCCTTTAAATATCCCCAGAGAAAAAAGTCTAGGGCAAATATCAGGAAATCTCGAAGGCCAATTAAGATCACCGTTTCAAGAAATTAGTCGATTGGGGAATATCTGACGCAGGACTTCTATACTTATCCCTGTAGTATGACAGGTCGCCCCGTCTTGTTGACAACTGTGAAAATATCTCCAAAGCCTCCTCTTTCAATTATTATAAATAGATTAGCGATAGGTAAAATATATATTTAGTTGTTGCTAATTAAAAATGAACAAATCATTTTGGCTTTCACTGTAGTTTATGAAATTCCTCACAACTTCTCAAAATACCTTTTTCACGTGCTCTCAACAATTCGAGAGTTGTTACCTGACCATGCCAAGAAATTAAGAGTTGAAATAAATAAATAAATAAACGTTTATTTAGCACTCGGCTAGCTTAAACTAATTACATAAAGAATGCTAATATTATTGAAAAAATAGTTCAGTTTCTTAAGTAAATATTAAGATTCGTGCTAAAAGTTTTCAGATTATTTGCATTTTTTACCCATTCGGGTAAGAGTTGTATGAGCGAATCCCACTATAAAACAATGATTTTTGAAGCGCTGTTGTTCTTATCCTAGGGATATTAAAATGATGATTCGATCTTAAATTGTGATCGTGAAAGTTTTCACGAGTCACAAGGTATGATTTCAAATACGCCGGCTGTAAGTTAAGTTCAATCTTGTAGATTAAAATGTGATTTGCCCGTTCAATACATTGACCTATATTAAGCCACTTTAACATGTTCAACATATTCTGTATTGGAGTGTATCTATCACAGTTCAGTAAGATGCGCATCACTTTATTTTGTTGTACTTGTAGTTTATAAATATTTTCCTTTGTACAAGAAATTAATAATGAGCAAGCATATGAAAAGTGCGGAAAAATTATAGTATTATACACTATCATTTTTGTCCACCGAGACAAACATTTTGAAACACGATAAAAAAATCCTATTTTTTTACCAATTTTCTTACACATATAATCAACGTGATTACTAAAAGTTAATTGCGGGTCTAACATAACTCCCAAATACTTAATGCGAGAAACAAAATTAATATCATCTCCATTTATGTTAAGTTTATATCCCAGAGCACAATATTTTTGGCACATTATCTTGGAACCAATAACCATACATTTTGTTTTAGAGCTATTTCACTCTAATGAGTTTTACGCAAATATATAACTTTCAGTTAATCCTACGAAAATAATTACTCTTGTATTTTTTGTAAAATAAATAATTTGTATAAAATTGATATGTAAGTGTTTTTTCATTTGGACAATTATTTGCAGTTCTACAGCTCCGCAAAAGTCGGCAAGTCTGTACATTTAGTGTGCACTCTACCATATCACGATAGAGAAGATGAAGATGTCGTTAGTTATCTCGCAAATTCGCTAAATTTCGCAGAAAGTACTAGAATCTTAAATTATCCTGACAGGTTCCATACGCTGTTCTTTGAATTCAGTTTGGTAATTGTTGCCCTTGCTTGAATTTCTTGCCAAATTTTGCCCAACATTTTAAAAAAGCATTGAAGGTATTTGCTAGTTCTTTGCCTTTGTCAATAATATTGTTGCTGTCTTCATTTAAATATTTTATTTGGTTTTCAGTTTTAATTTCATGTTTGCTTTCACCTCTACCATATGTTCTAAGAACCTTTTCTCAGTTTCTTCTAGCTGGTGTTTTTCAACATGTAAACTTTTAATATTTATATTCAACCTTTTCGTTTCTCTTTCCTGGTTTTTCTACTTAGCTTCCAGGATTGACATTTGTTCTTTCGGTGCTTTTTCCCATTCTTTTTTTTTAATTCTTGCAGATTTTTCAAATTTCCTTGCTTCTTTTTTAATTCTTCAAGTTCTTTTTTATTTTAAATCTTTTGCTTCAGTCTGTTTTTAAATATTTGTAAGAGAGCTTTTTGTTTTCTCTTTGCTGTTCCCTGAATCACCAGCTACTTTTACTAATATTCTCAGTATTTTCTGATTTCTCTTCACAGTTACAGCTAAGAGCTGTCTCCTTCTGCTCAAAATTAAATTAATATTTAATTGTTATATATCTCATAAACTATTATCAATTAAACTACATAGCTCATATTCTTACAGCCAACACTTCATTACTATCGGGCGACCATGACCTAACCAACTACGGAACCTATGTCTATGCCAGCTTCCCGGTGGATGTCATAGTCTACTTCCACATGCAGCCCAGCACCTTCAGGTTCAGCTGCCTGCCAGTCTCACGGGTGGAGTGCATGCTCCAGCTGCCGTCACTAGACATAGTTTTCAGCTCCAAGCGAGCTGAAGATGAGCTGCTCTACAGCGAATTCGGAGACGACACGTCCAACATAACCGCAACCGCTGTGGGCGGGCTGAGCGTCACCGGCTGCCTGTCCGACTTCTCCGTGTACATCTTTCATCCATACGGCGGCAAAAAGTCGGCCCTGAAGGAGGCCCAGTGGTCCCCCTTGTCAGACAGCGAGAGAAAGGACTCCTTGTCCATTAACGTGGAATTTGTTAAGTTCCATCTGTCGCGGTCGAGGATGCTCAATTTCCAACAAGAAGTCAAGGGGAAGTCGATTCCGGACCAAAGCAGAGCTGTGATACGTTTTTCCAGTAGGTTTGTTTTTGGCTTAGTGGATGACGTAAATACGGTGATTTTTGTTCCAGCTATAACTGACATTGGTTCTGCGTCGTTTAAGTATGACATGCGAAGATTGACGGAAATATTGGCTTTTCCGAAGGCGTGGTATAGACGATCCATTGTGCGGCGGCTATTTTTGGGCGATCTTAGCATGTCTGCTGCTTATAATGATGATGATGACGGCTTGCCAACCTCTTCTCCCAATTCATCTCGTAATTATGAAAACAGGTAATGTTACTCTTGTTTTAATAGCTAGCTTGTAAGATAATAAACTTATTCTTGTATTTGTTGGCTTCGATTTGCTATAGAGCTAGTTGCCACATTATTCAAGCAATCATTTTTTAATTTCTATCGGCCACGGCCTCTTGATGTTTTGATTTTTGTGATCTGCTTAAAATTTGTGATAATAGTACCTTAGCGTTTCTAGCTCCTTTGCGGAGCAAAGAGCATCGATAGGTGTTTCGTAACATGGACCATATAGGTGCTAGTCCTGCGCACATCTAATAAATTCTTCTTCCATTCCTTTCAACAGTTTTCTCCATTTTTCATTATTTCCTGCTATGCCCTTGGCCTGATTGCATGTTATTTCATACTGCCTTAATTTCCTTTCCCTCGTTATTCTCCATCGATCCATTGATCATGTGGGGTTTCTTTATATTCGTAAACTCTGAAAGCATTGCATATTTTAGACGCCTTAAATACTCATTCTAATTGTATATTATCTGTTGTAGATTTATGTCGTAGGCTTAAGATAATTATGCACTAAAAATCCTCAAAATATGCATGCAATATGCACTAAAAGCACTAAAAATATGTACTTAAATATGCACTAGACTTTTTTTACGTGATAGAATAGTATACTGTTTTATAATCTAATTTTTATTTTTCAATTAAAATACATACAAGACATAACTAAAACTTAACTTAATTAAAATTAATTATTATATTTTTGAATGTAAATTTACGCCTGAATTTGGTACAAATTCAAAATTTACTAAAGCATTGATACTCAAATGTTTATTTTTTGCATTAAGGGATATTTTATTTTGCAATACTTTGCTTACATTTTTCAGCTGTTGATAGCGCATATTTTTTGACAGTACTTCGTTTAACTTATTGATGAAATCTTTCTTCTTGAGTTGACGTAAGTCATTAACCATATTTTCTATTATTTCAACGCTGTCTTGTAGGGATAGTCCTTTCTCTTTCAGTATAGAGATTGCGGTTGAAATGCAAGCCAAATGAGTTCGAATTAAAGTTCATTGTGAACATATCACAAAACGTACCTAACCCTACTTTTATAAACATACTAGCTGACCCGGCAAACGTTGTTCTGGCCAAAAATAATTTTTCTCTTAAACCCCGTTTCATCACTATGGGATTTTAATTTTATGCCATGTTCACCATCTTGGACTTAAAAATAAATGCCATTTTCGCAATCAACGTCCCAAAAAATCTCAATAACGACGCCCATATCGATTTTTAGGCTTATTTACCCCATTTCACCTCCTAAGGAGTGTTTGCTTATTTGTTTTTAGATGTACTCCTACAAAGTTTCAAGTCGAAATGTCTATTTAACATTATTTTTCCATACAAAATTGGAACCCCCATTTTACCCCTTTAGGGGTTGAATTTCGAAATATCCTTCCTTATTCCTTGTATACATCATAAAGGGAACCTCTGTGCAAAATTTCAGCTTTCTAGGTCCAAGGGTTTGGGCTGGGCGTTGATGAGTCAGTGAGTGAGGACTTTTCTTTATATATATAAGACTAGTGAATCACGTGAGCTACACTTCGGTTCGTGAATTTATAGCCCAGTTACATTAGACGGAAAAAACGCAGCATCTGCCGAAAAAATCCAAGTGAGCTGAAATTTTGCATACACCTTTATTTTGACATTACAAATAATGTCTCAAAAGTCCCCATCGATATCGCGCTTGCGTTTTGAGTTATTCAAGGTCAAATGTCACAGAAATAAGTTTTTCGCAAATATCTCGCCTTCTATGGGTCGTATGACTTTTTTAGTTATTGCAAGAAATGAAGGCTAGGAAATTCTCTACAAAACAGATTATGCAGGTTTTTTACGTACAACTAAGCATTCAGTAAATAATATACTGTTAAGTTTTGCAGACGGGTTTTACTTCCTTTTATGATAAAGGCAGTATTGGAATCACCCTAAAAATTTGATGTTGAGTTTTCAACAGATCTTCACGTTTTAGAGTCCCTTGAACCCACAAAAACATGTTTTTTCTCATTGGTCTGTGTGTCTGTGTGTCTGTCTGCCTGTGAACAGAATATCTCAAAAACGAAAAGAGGTATGGCGTTGAAACTTCATATATAAGTTTTGTGTATTATTTAATGCAACAGCAAGCTTTTGAAGAAAATCGCATAACCGGAAGTATGGTGTTTATTCTTGTAATTTTTCAGTTTTAAAATATATTTAAAATAGGAGTTAATAAAAAAAAACAAAAAACACAAAAGAAACCCATTTTAGAGGTATTCAACTGGAAACTTACCTATATCACATCAATACACATTAAAAATGTAATAGAAATGTAAAGTTTGAAAACAATTGTTAGCGCCGTTTTTAAAAAAATCGAAAGAAACTGCAAAACCCGTCTGCAAAACTTAATAGTGTATTATTTACTGAATGGTTAGTTGTACGTAAAAAACCTGTAGAATCTTTTTTGTAGAGAATTTCCTAGCCTTCATTTCTTGTAATAACTAAAAAAGGCATACGACCCATAGAAAGAGAGATATTTGCGAAAAACTTATTTCTGTGACCTTTGACCTTGAATAACTCAAAATGCAAGCTCGATACGATGGGGGACTTTTGAGACATTATTTGTAATGTCAAAATAAAGGTGTGTGCAAAATTTCAGCTCACTTGGATTTTTTCGGCAGACGGATTCTAATGTAACTGGACTATTAAGGGAAATTCATTAATATAAATTTAAAAAATGATGCATCGGCCAGGAATCAAATCCGGGTCGCCCACGTGGCAGGCGAGCGCTGTTATTTTTTTATTTATTTATACAGACAGATCAGTAAAAAAACCAATTAAGGCAGGCTGTGATATGTGTTATACGTTTGGCAGTACTGAAGTGTATTGTAAGTCTATGTCAAATTCGAGATTTGCAGGTTAAGTTTTACGTCAGTCTGTGTCAAACAACAAACAAAACCTAACCTACTATTCTCGAATTTGACATAGACTGACAATACACTTCAGTATTGCCAAATGTTTAACATATATCACAGCCTGCCCTAATTGGTTTTTTTATTGATCTGTCTGTACATTGAAGGCAGACAGCTATCAGCTGTTTATACTACTGTATAAGGGTTTGGTTGTATAGTCTATTTTTTGATTTATGATTCAGAGCAGGCTTTGCATTTATATTATTTTAGCAGTGTACAACAGTTTAGTTACAAATTATACCTAACGTCAAAATCAAGGTCGCCAGAATCGTCAAGTTGACACTTCGATAAAGCAGTATTAATAGTACAACCAAAGAGGCTATAAAACGCCGTTCTACTAATACAAAAGATACCTATTAATGGTAACTTAAGAAAAAGAGCCATCATTGGAAGAGTTGGTCAAATCTTTGATGTAAGTATTAATAATTAAACAGATATACCTAACATTTCTAACAACTTTTTATAATGCTAAACTTCAAATGCAACTATGTTTAATATTCTAAACGAAGCAAAATCACAACTCCAGCATTAACCGAATGATAATAAGAATAAAGAAAAGGAATTTCTAACTTGGGGAAATATAGATTGGGGAAGATATTAAGAACAATTTAGGATTTTTTTACTTTAGATAATTTATTGCGATGTGCAAGGGAGGAACTAAATTATACTGGGAGTCGTTCGAAATTATACTGGACATTAAAAAATATGGGATATAAATACAAAATTGTGAATGGAAGAAAATTGTTGTGTGAGAAGAGTCATGTAATTTCGGCGGATTGCTTTTTTAAAGATATATTTACAATTTCGAAATTAGTGAAAAATGTATGTTCATGTTTTTGGAGGAAACTTGGATATTTTGCAATGAAACCAGTGTGCTTAGGTGGACCCACACCACAGATTTGAAAAGTAATCCATCTAAAGTTAAGGCGGAGGGAAAGAGCATACAGGATGCACATCAAGTTTCTTTTTCCAGGAAGTGACTTACTGTTGGACTCTGACAATAATAACAGAAACTATCATAAGTGTATGAACGGTGACAGTTTTAGACAATGTTGAAAAACTTAATCCCTGCTTTGTCCAAATTGGATGAAAATTGTGTGGTAATTATGGATAATGCACCATATAATTCGGTTCTTATCGATAAACGATCCAATTTCTTGTCCAATAAATGACAAATACAGATGTGGTTAATTAAACATGACGTACAATTTGATAAAAAAAAGCGACAATTACGGAATTTAATTTTACCTGTACATAATGACAAAAAGCAATACTTAATTGACAATATTTTAAAACGACATGGACATGAAGTTCATAGATTACCTCCATATCACTGTCAATACAATTCAATTGAATTGGCATGGAGTTTATGTAAGAACTATTATAATAAGGACATAAATTCTCAGCCTTCCTCAAAGACATAATTGCTAATTTATGGCTTAAATCTCTATCATTGTGTATAGCAAATATATGGCAAAAAAACATTGAACACTGAACTACTAATACAAAGCGACTGGACAGAGGACAATGTTAAATTGGTGTGGATGATACCTCCTGTTATTATTAGGTTGGAAGAATCTAATACACGAAAGACGAGATGTATTCCTCTTCTGAATTAAATTCTGGGTGATTATCCATCTAAATTCTGGTAAATTATATCACTGAAAATGGTTCTACCAGAGTATTTTGTATTATCTCTTTATTTTGAAATGCCTGTTATATGTATAGCATAAGTAATAACTTCTACAACACAGATCTGCAACAAAAATCAGCAGCAAATTGTTAATATTATATTTTTACATCAGTACATATGAGATCGATGTCTAGAAATTTTATGACGTTTCTGTACAGTTAGATAATAATCATGTTTAAATAAACGTACTTAAAATAAAGCAATACCTTATTTATTGTCAATGGTTCAGTAATTTTAGCTCTTATTAAGTATAATAGTGCTTATAAGTTAACACATTGACAGTTGTAATAGTTTCTGACATAACTAGTGTTTTTACTTCCTTTTACAATAAAGGAAGTATTGGATTCACCCCAAAAATTCGAAATTGAATTTTCAACAGATCTTCACGTTTTAGAGTCCCCTGAACCCAAAAACATATTTTTTTTCATTGGTCTGTGTGTGTGTGTGTGTTTGTCTGTCTGTCTGTCTGTGAACAGAATATCTCAAAAACGAAAAGAGGTATGGCGTTGAAACTTCATATATAAGTTTTGTGTATTATTTAATGCGACAGCAAGCTTTTGAAGAAAATCGCATAACCGGAAGTACGGTGTTTACTCTTGTGATTTTTCAGTTTTTGTAGATTTTTTCAAAAACGGCTCTAACGATTTTTTTTAAACTTTACATTTTTACTACATTTTTAATGTGTATTAATGTGAAATAGGTGATTTTCCAGTTGAATACTTCTAAAGTGGGTTTCTTTGGTTTTTTTTCCTATTTTTTTAATTAACTGCTATTTTAAATAAAACACCCGGTATGTTATTACATTTTTGAATTCACCTTAATATTCTAGAGAAAATTTGTCTCTTTAACTAACGCTCTATTTTGTACCGTTTTTGTAGAATTTGTAATTTTTGAAAAATTTTGACAAATGCTTAAAACTTTAAAATCAAATTTTTGACTAATTATAAGATCACTGTAAAAGGAAGTTGTGTGAGTGTATCACACCAGATTTTTTTCTTTGTGACCAACTACCTTCACTGTTACAAAAATGCAAATGCAAAGCCTGCTCTGAATCATAAAGCAAAAAAACAGACTAAATGCCTAAACTAAACGTAATAGATGTTTCTAATATCATTGCATAAAAAAAAACAAGTATTATACAGTGTTATAATGATATATGGAAATACTACCTTTCGGGGAAGGTTGAAGGCGGTCATAGTGGGCGGATGCACGTACTATGTAATGCGGCTTTTTACTTAGCCCTTTACTTTACTGTACTATTAATTTATATTGCCCTGGGTTTGCTAGCTTAATCAGTCGTAGAGAAATGGCTCTACTAACATCGTTACTGCGGCTAAGGGAAAGCTAATATTGTCTTGGAGTTGCTCGTTGTCACCTGGAATGCTGAAATGATGCATGCAAACACTGCCATCAATAAAAACCCAACAGTTTACATAAAAAGATATATAATCTGTAAGAAAAACACAAATACAAGAGGATACATGTACGTAAAACTACAAGAATGAACGACGTCTAAACTTACAGTGAAGCTGTTATAATACTTTAATTATCTACGAGCAACAGCTGTTTCTACTCGTGTTATTGCATGAAAATACATGTAAGGCTGCACAATACTCATATAAAAGGGCTGTACGCTACCTACATGAAAACACCTTAAATAGTGCGTTAATGTTCAACTGTAGACGCAAAATCAAACATCAATAGCACGAAATGTATTTGAATTCCGCGCACAGATGAACTGGGCGAAGTGGTCTATTCTTGAAATACGCTGAGTATGCGGATGACACAATAAATTTGCATCGGTTTGCAGGTAAGCCCCCGTTACCTCGATATGCAATCTTTCATTGAAGCAATTGCCAAAGATGTTGCGATCGTTTCTTATTTCGTATCATGATTTCAAATAGAAACTAACCTTGCATTCGGTTGCTCCCAAGGATGACGCTTCTGCGGCGTTGACATAACGGATTCCTTCTGGCAGCGGCAGCAGCCTTTGGTTTTATAGGTAGCAGGATATAATGAAAAGATACCAAATGTATTTAAAGGTGACATGAATTAGTCCGTCACAACTATTGTGAATAAAAGCTAGATATGTCTTGCATGTGTTTCATATGTTTTAGATGTTGCCTTTGTAGTCCTAGTCCCTATTTATACTGCTTTATCTATTAACTATTTAAGCTTAATATTGTTTTTCCTATTTTTAACTTGTTACTACTTTATTTTTCGTTTCTCTTTTGATTTGTAATAAATATTTTCTAAAAGTAACTACATTTTGTTCATATTCACTTCATATTGTACATCATCTTTTTCATCTTTGATGATCATATTAGGTTTCTTGTATTTTTGTTTGTTATGGACAAGGTCTAGGTGTGCAGAGTACCAGGTAGCGTAGACTTTCGACTGTTGTGATCATATGATCAAACTCCTACTTAGAATTTTGTCGAGATTAAGGAGTTCTAACCCCTGCCAAGCGACTTTGTACATGTTGCACATCGTAGCAACATGGGACCGACAGCTTTATATCGCTTCCAAATGATCGCATTCTGTGGAGGTCTTACATTTTCGTTTGTATCTATATTTTTTTCATTGACTCTTCTTTGTTATTTTATTCTTTACTTCTACCTACCACGATGTTTTCTTGTTTTCTTTGTTACTCTTCTTCATATTTTTGTTGTGTGGTGGCTCTATTCTATTGTTTTTGAAGTGTATTCTTAATTTTAACTAATCCTAAGCTCCAGTTTCTATGAAGTTAAATTGGCAACTGCGACTCTAAATTCTCATAATTTAGGTTAAAAAATCGCATTTAACGTTTTTCTTAGCTTTGCAAACAAACTTACGCCAAATAAAATTTTTAGAATGTCACGATCAGCTGCCGAAAAGTCCCCACTGCTCAACAAGGAGAAACTGAGACTAAACCTCGACGCAGAGTCGCATCGCCACGTAAAGCTGAAGGACGTCGGCAGGGCTTTCAGCGGGGACTCCGGAGCGACAAACAGCCCCAGCCCGTCCGAACACAAAAACTCGACCTCCTGGGAAACGCTGGTGCTCTTTGCAGTCAACTTCAAAAAGCTGAACGTCCACATGAACATGGGCAACGTGATGGGAAACGTCATGTAAGCGTACAAACGGCAACGCTTCAAGATTGACATCTCAATTTTTCGACAGGTGGCTGACGAAGGACTTCAGGAGCGAAGGACGACTGAGCATCGGCTCAACTGGGCACAAAAACCTCTACATCGCTCTAGGCCTCGGAGGCTCCAGCTTGGACGCCAAAGGTGGCATTGTCGGTGGCAACATTGAGATTGCAAACATCGACACTTACATTCACATCCACGAGGAGCCCAACATGGAGCCCGATCATACTGTGGGGTTGCGGTTGTACGCCCTCGAACTGAGGTTGGACTACATGGCGACGTCCGTGCTCATGTGCAGAGTTAGCGATCTGAGCGTTAATTTGAGGGATGAATGGAAACTGAACCGATCAGCCTCAGGAGGCTTCATGCCAACAAGGAGGTATGTACCCGTTGTATTATTTTATTTGTTTATTTCTAATAGGAAATCGGAATTACGAGAAATGTCTCCTTGCGTAATTGTACAAACATAAATTATAGGCTGACAAAGAAAAAAATTCTAACAGCCAGTTTTATAAAGGCCACTAATCTGACGTTAACTTTAATTCGCTGTTAAAATAAACAAATGTGCATCAACATTTGTTTACTAATGAATAAAATGTCCTAAGCACTGACGTTTTGATGCGCTTTTGTTTATTTTAACAGCGAATTAAAGTTAACGTCAGATTAGTGGCCTTTATAAGACCGGCAGTAAATAAATTAATTGCTTAAGGCTGGTTTATCAGTGTGAAATTTTCAGGGTTAATTACTTTTATGATTTCGAAGTGCGACTCAGGAGTATTTTTTTAAGTGTCCGGAAATTTAAAAAAAAATTAGATACTCAGTCGTGATTCAATTCATAACGTTAAGATCATTACATATGATTGTAAAATCAAATAATAAGGGAGAAAAATTAACAAAAAGATGACAATATTTTTGAGTGAAGGCTTGCCCGAACAGCTTAGCATGCTATAAACGTGGGAGGAGCTGAGCATACGCTGCCTTAACCTCCTGTGTGCGCTGCACTACTATGATAAATAAGGAATTTTTTTAATAAAGCGAAAAGGAACGAAAGTTTATAGGCATACACAATGTAGGCTTGAGCGCTCTAAAAAACAGATTACAAGCAAACTTGAAAATTAATTTTACGACGTTTTCTTACTAAGTTAGAAACATTTGAGGGTAAGCAAACCATTGAATTGTTATTTTGAAGATTTTGAGTGGACACTTTTCCACCCTGAATTTCTATTGCAGAATAATTAAGTGGGATAACGACATCGACATGCTTGTTTTATGGACCAACACCAATTTACCATAAATTATTATGTTAATTTTATATTAAATAGTGTGCCCCACTTGGTTATTGTAGCAAGACAAAGTTGAAAATTGTTGACATTGAAAAATAGACAAATTGACGTTACTATGTCAGCCCAAAACAATGAACTTGAAGATCTGTTGAAAACTCAGTCGAATTTTTGGGGTGAATCCAATACTTTCTTTACTGTAAAAGGAAGTAAAAAATAAAGTATTATCCATTTACTTCACATCCGCACTGTTAGTGCCCAATTTTTGAAAAATTTCTTGACTACTTCCAAAATAATGTTTTTTTTATTAGTTTGTACATTAATTGTATTGTTAAAATGTGAAAAATAGCAGTGGTGCCAACATACTGTCCCTTTGGCAGTGCGGATGTCAAGTAAATGGATAATAATTTAATCTATTTACCATTATGCTTTGTATAAATGCAAATTCTAAGTGGCTGAGGTGATCTGAATACAGCTCAAAACTTCATATAATGATACCGCCACTTATTAAACAATAGAACTACGAACTAACCTCAACGCTTCAAGAGTTACGTGACTGCAACTAAGCTTTTTCTCGTAACTGGCGATAACCGGTGAATGAACACCTATCCACCACGTGTCTTAACTCGCATACAAATGTATTTATTGCATAGTATAGTTGGTTCAGCAAACATAAAAACACAAAGTGGCCTTTGATTTCCAAAAGTTCACGAGTGTACTTCCAAATGTATCTTTGTTTAGGAAAATTTCCATATTTTTCGTTAGGAGTTACTAACATGTGAACAAATGAAAATGAAATCAAGCTTGGCTTTGAAATATTTGTTGTATGAATAATATGTTGGTGGCACTGTAAGTCTATGTCAAATTCGAGGTTTATTAGGTTAGATTTTCCGTCAGATTTATATTTGGTTATGCCATTGTCAAATATAAAATTAATAGTAAGTTTAAAATAGCTTTGCATATATTTTATAAACACCAAAAACCACAAAAAACTTGAGTATCTTTCTAATCAGTGGTTTAGAATCCAAATTAGTAGAAGTTTGTACCCGTTCGTGTTTTGCAATAACTGCTAAGCAGAGGTTCAATCGATTTTTATAAAATTCTCCACATTGAAAATGTGATTTTAGGGGGTTTATTAATAAAGATGCAGTAATCTTCACAGCATTTCCTTCCGGTGGCAGACATGGAATTATCTCTATTACAATGTTATTAGTATTATTGTGGGATTTGAATCATACAATAAATATGTAGAAAATTTAAACCCTGATGATTCCAGCATCTGGAGGGCAACCAGGAGGATTCTAAATCAACCACTAATAATCCCTACCCTTCGAGTGAATGATCAAGTATTTTCAGAAGACAAGGACAAGAGCGAATTATTTGCCAACCACCTAGAAGAAGTTTTCACTACCACCATAGACCATAATATAGAACAAGCCCAACAGATCGCCACAGAAGTCAATAACAACTCCAATAACAATATAATTCTCACAGACCCAACTTCACCTACGGAAATCAAACAATACATTACCAAACTGAAAATCAACAAAGCTCCAGGAAATGACATGGTACCAAACATAATTCTGAAAAACCTGCCGGCAAAATCAATATCCTTCCTAACGGCAATATTTAACGCATGCTTAAGGGTAGGCTACTTTCCAGAGGCCTGGAGACAATCTCTTATTCTAATGTTTCCCAAACCCGGGAAAAAACACAGTGATCCGACCGCATACCGACCGATAAGTCTACTTTCAACTCTTTCCAAACTGCTGGAACGAATTATTCACCACCGCCTAACCAAATTTATAGAGGACAAGAATTTAATACCCCCATCACAGTTTGGTTTTAAAAGGGCTCACTCAACCAACCACCAAATATTAAGACTCACAGAAATAATCGAACGAGGGTTTGAAAACAAGACACATACACTCATCACATTCGTCGATGTAGCTCAAGCTTTTGATCGCGTCTGGATCAATGGACTACTCTACAAAATGCTAAGGATGCAAATTCCAACATACCTTTACCAAATTATTCAATCATTTCTAACCAACCGAACATTCCAGGTGAGAATAGGTTCATTCACCTCAACAATCAAACAAGCTCACGCGGGTGTTCCACAGGGATCTATATTGGGTCCAATTCTTTTCAATATATTTATGTCCGACATCCCAACCATACCTAAAGTACACCTAGCCCTGTACGCCGATGATACGGCCATTATTACGCAGGATAGTGATATTCACCGAGGAGCACATAAACTACAAGAAGGTGTGGATCAACTAAATAATTGGTTTAAAAAGTGTGCATAAAAATAAACCCCAATAAATGCGAATCCAAGATTTTTACCCTCCGTAGACCAGTAGACCCAGCAAGAATAAGGATTAATAACATACCAATTGAATGGAACCCTAAAGATAGAGCCATCCGATACCTTGGAATTTATTTGGATCGCAAACTAAACTGGAGCTACCACATTAACCAAAAGCTGTCACAATCCTACGCGAGACTAGGAATGTTATACCCCATTCTCAACAAAAAGTCTACACTTAAAATCAAATGTGGAACATTACTTTACACAACCATAATTCGACCGATACTCACCTATGGTTGCAGCATCTGGAGTTCTACATCCAAACCAACATAAACAAGCTGCAAGTCTTACAAAACAAAGTGCTGCGCACCATAACCAATGCAGAATGGTATGTCAGAAACTCCCAGTTGCACAGAGAAACAGGCATCTCCACCATACAGAAATTCATTACCAAAAACCTCAAAAACCTTTTATAACAACATTGACACTGCACTGCGGCAGTATTTTATCAGCTAGGTACTAGATCAATACATACCAGGCTAAAAAGAAGGCTACCCAGGGATCTCTTATCCAGCGATAGCGAATAATGGAAATCCACCATACCGAACAAATAAAAACTTTCGTGTAAATAGTACTCCATAAACATGAGTGTAAATATAAATCAGTGCAACAATAAAAACTAGTGATGGAGGCCTATTGGTCCTCTATAGTGCGGTATATAGTGACAAACTTTATTGAACACTACCATGAATAGCAATTAGTGCTGAACTGGTAAAAAGAATGCTGAAGAGAGTATTATTGTGGATGTCTTAAAAAAATTACATCTAGTATGCTTTGAATTTCCCATAATGCAATACCAATAACCATCTAGTGACACCATATATGTATCATACATATATTGCTAGTAGGGCCTCGGAACGCCTTACGGCGCCGTTATAGTCTCACTTAGAGTATAACGCTTCTCGTGCGCATGCCTGAGAATTCGAACTCCGCCTTTAGAAGCGAGTTTTAAACTTGACTACTTCCCCAATCGGCGGACGACGCCGCCCCGCTTGCGCACAGCTCACTATTATACATTGAAGAGTTGGTTGTCTGTCTCACTTCCTTCGTGAGTTTATCACTCATAGCCGCTAGCAATATAGTAAGTATTACATATATGAGTGACACATCAAAATTTACATGCAAACAAAATTCAAAACCTACTAGATGTAATTCTTTTTAAGACACCTAGTATATTAAGGAAATGAAATATCGACTTAGATAGGCATTACGAAGATCCTCTGTCTAGTAGATATATTAAGCCTAATAGTGCTGTCCAGATATTAACACTAGTCAATGTTTCCAGACAAGTACAATCGATTCGTTCTTCTAGAGTGTGAACGGTGTATTCTGCAACCTGAACACTATAGCTGACATTATACCAAATTTCACGTTCTTTGTCACTGACATAAGTTTTCAATGTTCTGTTTCATTGGATTAGGTATTTCTGATGTACCGGTGCACATTCACAGTTTCCTGTAACACCAGAAACCCTGTATATAGCTATGTAACACGTAATTATTGAGTCTAATAAACTGATAAATATCTAGTACGTACAATAGCTTAATAATATAAAAACAACTTTGAGAATTCGCATCCGGGCAGTAATGCAATATTTTCAAGCAAATATAATATGCAGCCTGAATTGCATGTACGACAACGCCTCTACGATCACAGAAATAATGCCTGGAACTACAAACGCGCCAAGCCGTAATAGAGACGTTTAGTCTCGTATTAATCCAGGAAGCCGTGGTGTAACTAAACTCCCCTAATGGAAATTGACACTTTTGTGTAAGGTTATATTTTCTAAATAGGTACCTTGTTGCCGGATCTCTGTTTAAATTAAGAATGAAAAATTTAAATGATTTGACAATAGACGACAGAAACGAAAATGAGAACTAATGCCAATCGATGCCAATAAGTTATCGGTAGTTGTGCTTCTGGACTACTCTAAGGCATTTGATACGATTAACCACACTACTTTGATTGCTCTATTACATTTTATTGGTTTTAGCAATAATGCTATTTCTCTTATTAAAAATTATTTAAGTAACAGATCTCAGAAAGTTATTTTAAATAAAAAATACTCTACTCCATGTGCTGTACTTGCTGGTGTTCCACAAGGCTCAGTTCTTGGTCCTCTTTTGTATTCAATATATTCGTGTTGTGTTTTAAGGCTCTGAGATATTGCAGATGATATTGTATAGTTTCTTCCCGAACGATGTAGATGCTTTTAATCAAAACTTTGGAGGCACATAATTTAAAAATTAATGCAAATAAAACTGAGTGTTACTTTTTGGTAAAAAATAAAATAAGGGAAACATATGAAGACAGAATTTCCATTAAAGTTAAAGATGTTAATATAAAATTTCCAAATGCCCTAAGAATCTCGTATTATTTATCGATTCCCAATTATCATTTAGCGATCACATCGCAAGTACTATTAAAAAAGCATTTTCTAACTTGAAACTGATATATAGCTACAGACATTGTTTAAATTGTTAAATTAAAATATTACTTTGTGACTCATTGGTTCTATCGTAATTTAATACTGCAATTCGGTGTATGGACCCTGCCTTGATAGTATGGATTCTAAAAGGATTCAAAGAATTCAAAATTCATGTTTGAGGCTTATTTTTGCCATTAGAAAATATGAATCTGTTTCTTCCAAGATAAATGAGGTAAAATAGCTTAACATGAACAACAGAAGAACTCTACATGCTTTATGTTTATTCACAAAATTATTACTACTGAAACTCCTCCATACCTTGTTTAATAAAATTAAGTTTACTTCTACTAGTCATTCATTTGATCTTAGAAATAAAAATCTAATTGCTATTTCATTGCACAAGTCTCAACTGTATAATCGCTCATTTAGTTATAATATTGCCAGTTCTTATTATAGTTTACCTAAAAATTTAAACCTTTATCATTATCTAATTTCAAACTGCGTCTCTATCGCTTCTTAATGGGTAGACAATAATGTTTTTTTGCTGAGTATTATTTGATTTTTTCAGCAGCTCTCAACTAAACTAAACCACTGAACGGTTGTCCTTGCTTCTCTTTTATTTTCATTCTTTCTTTCTTTATTTTTTTTTTAATTTTAATCTAATTTTATTTTTATTTTCACACTTTGTATGGGGTTAAGTGGTAGAACAGACTGCTATTAATTTAGCATGTCTGAACTTCGCCCCTTTGAACCTTGTTTTACTTTTACCTCAGTTACTATGTAAATTATGTTGCTTATATTTTCTTTGGTTGGTTCAATAAACGGCATTATTATTATTATGCATAAGAAAAGCATTCAATATTTATGTTTATTGCAATTTGGATAAGAATTGTGTACATGCTATGAATATGCCACTTTATTTACATGCTTGCTGGTGTGGAAGAATAAAGACGTCACAAACTGATGCCAAATAAATTACTAGAGCAATTGAACAATAATAATAATAATAATATTTATTATACCTCTGGTAGTATAAAAGGTAGGATTCATCTACACGACAATTCCCAACCCTACCCACACAATCACATACATATACTGCACTAGCACTACATTTAGATAAGAAAAAATTGACAATATCACATTCAGATAAGCAAAACAAAGAACAGTATACAATATAAAATAAAATATGCGATATGGCACAAACAAATAGGTAATCCAATCACAATTTAGACTTAACCATTTTTTTAAATTTTTCAACAGAGATTGTTTTAATTACTGCATGTTTATTTAGGATCTTTGGTGCAACATAAGAGAATCCACTTGTATTATGCTGAGGTATGTCCAGTTTATATTGGTAGCGTGTATCTCGTTCATGAATTTCCCTTCGATGTTTTAGCCTTTTATACAAATATTCTGGTCTCTTTGATATAAAACACTATACACGAAGCACGCAAGGTGAAGTTCTCTCCTCTCACTCATCCTCAACCAACCAATGTGTTTATTAACACAAGTTGAGTACGGTACAGCAACATTTTTTATTATGATATTTCCACTTTCCTTTACATGCGCTACAGAAAGTTTTGACCCAAATACTATCACTTGCATTTTATTTGGATTTACAGATAGTCCATTATCCTGACACCAATCGACCTCTAGATTAATAGAATTGATAGCTGATCCTACATCTTTTGCGTCAATAAAATATAAGTACTGCATATCATCCGCATATTGTACCATTCTTGATTACAGTTGGAACATCTGCAGTAAATATTGGTCTTATAGAAATTAACATGTGAAAAATGTAAATATCTTGTCAATGGATGGCTTGCTGATTTTACTTCATGTTGATTTCCACATCTGCTACATAACACTAAAATAGTAATAAGTAGGTAGGTAGTAAATTATTATACATTACGCTGCATTGTTTTTCCTTTCCAAAATTTCATTTTTAACTCGCGTTCTTTTAAATCTGGTCTGTCCTTTTTAAATTGGAAATAGCATCGTTTAATGGACATTTTTTGTTGTAACAAAATTATTTTGGGCATTTTACTTTTCCTTTGACGGAAATTAAAATTATTTTTACACACTTGATATAGTATTTAACGATACAAGTTTGATTATGAGCATCTTAACAAAACGAAGCGGTGAGCCGAGTTTTGCGGCAATCAAACGAGTTTTGTTATGTGCCATAAGCAAACGTGTATTGTTCAATATTTTATCTTCATCAATAAACTCTGGTTCAATGACTGAGTGCGGTAATATCTATCCATTACTGCACTCAGTGCGGTAATGAAGCTCTTAACGATACTAAAATTAATTTGGTTAAGAGTCCATAACAACACCGATGAAGATAAATACTATTACAAGTTAGTAACTTGTTAAAATAAACTTTCTTGATTAATACAGCGACTTAATAAATTGATGTTTACAAGTGAGGAACAAATAAAATCATTTATTTTTTTACTAATATTAAAATAATAAATCTGGCAATGTGGTGGCAAGAAAATGTCGAACAGACACTGACAGAAAAAAAAGTTGCATCCTCTACATCACCGAATCAGTTGGTCCAACATGAAAAGAAAAAAAATCATAGCCAACTCTGTCCCAAAAAGATCGTGAACGGATTATAGGTCCCTGTATAATTCTTAGTATTTTTTTATATGGATTGGTTTGTGATGACATTTTTACTTTTTACTTCCTATTATGATAAAGGAAGTATTGGATTCACCAAAAAATTCAAAATTGAGTTTACAACAGATCTTCATGTTTCAGAGTCCCCTGAACCCAAAAAACAAGTTTTTGTTCATTGGTCTGTCTGTCACTCTGTGTGTCTGTCTATCTGTGAACAAAATATCTCAAAAACACAAAGAGGTATGGCGTTGAAACTATGTAGATGCGACAGCAGGCTTTTGAAGAAAATCGCATAACCGGAAGGTATGGTGTTTACTCTTGTGAGTTTTCAGTATTTTTTTTCGATTTTTGCAAAAACGGCTTCTACGATTTTTTTCAAACTTTACATTTTTATTACATTTTTAATGTGTATTGATGTGAGATCGGTGATTTTCCAGTTGAATACCCCTAAAATGGTTTTTTTTCTATTTTTTTTTTTTATGAACTCCTATTTAAATAGAACACCCGGTATATTATTACATACTAGCAACCAGTGAGACAAATGTCTCATTTAATAAAACAAAAAAGACCGTTTTGCAAATAGAACGCGTATTCACCACACGTACGTATATGACGTCATTGTTGGTAGCAAACTACCAGTCGCATTCACCTTTCAACTGTTTTGAGCAACGATGTTCATTTTTTATTTTAAATGGAACACCCTGTATATTTTTAGATATTTGGATTCAGGATGAAATTCTGCATGCAGTAGGATGCTTCATTTGTTTTTTGGACACTTAAAAATGTTTAAAATATTTTTTTAATATTGCATGTAGATAGTCGTACAATACCATAACATTTTCAAGTGTGCCGTGGAAAACAATCAGAATGTTGAAATATTTTATTGGAAACAAATTTAAACAACACTACAAAACGTATCTACAAGTATTGCTCACACTGAGCGCCACTTTGTTGAACACACAACTGACATCTTCTAGTTACTCCATTGGTCTCATTCAATATCGAATTGGGAGGTATTTCGCGACAAGCATTGATAATCCTCTGTCTCAGAATATCTTCGTTTTCTGGACGTGTTAGATAAAATATTTCAACATTCTGATTATTTCCCACGGCACACTTGAAAATTTTATGGTACTGTACGACTGTCTACATGCAATATTGAAAAATTATTTTAAACATTTCTAAGTGTCCAAAAAAGAAATGAAGCATACTACTGCATGCAGAATTTCATCCTGAATCCAAATATCTAAAAATATACAGGGTGTTCCATTTAAATAAAAAGTTGAACATTGTTGCTCAAAACAGTTGAAAGATATTTACGAATGGGCGATGTCAAAAGGTAGCTCTTGTCTTGCCATTTAAGAATGTATATAGTTTGTTGGGTCTAAAATTTAAAACAACGGAGTTATGGTTTGCGGCGTTTTTTAGGAAACAGCCTGTATATGGATTATTTTTGTAGAATTTGTAATTTTTTAAAATTCTTGACATGCTTAAAAATTAAAAATAAAATTTTTGGCTAATTATAAGATCACTGTAACAGGAAGTTGTGTGCGTGTATGCCAATAGTTTTTTTCTTATTATGAGTTGTATTGCTTCGGCAAAATTATACAATATTTTTCTATTATGTCTCACGTGTAGCTGTTTTTGTTTGCGCATAGTATCAGGGCCGTATTAGTAACGAAGTAGAAGAAGCGATCGCTTCTAGTGCAACATTTTTAAGGGGGCAAATTGTGGGTAAAGAACAACAATTGTCACAGAAAATTTTAGTCGAAGAGCCGGCTACAATATGAACTTCGTCAGAAGGAAGGTAAATGAGTAATACCTTAAACGAAAGGTTGCTTTGAGATCAATTCAAAATGCCAATTTCCGCCGGATATTCTGTCGAGAAATGAAAAAAAATTGCTCATTTCGGTGTCTTCTTTTAAACATTTTCACATGATAAGGAAGACAAATGAATATAGGACAATAGGTACTAACGGAATGCATCGTTGTGCCAACTGCCAATCGACGAATAATCGACGGCACAACAGAATTATTATTACTATTTCAATAAATCACGTCTGTCATGCGTAAGTTAATTGAAAAACCTATTAAACAAAAGCACGAAGCTTCCCTTTTAAGAAAATATCATTGTGCCGGATATTAACCTGCAAAAAATTCGTTGTACTGACCTTTCTTTGACGTTAATACTCAGCTATTTCCAGCGCGCCTTGTTTGAATGCCGCTCCGCAGTTTCGTTAATATTCTACTTGTTTTATTCTTAAAACAAGCATTTTTTTATAAACCACATGCCTCCAATGAATAGCATTTGCAGAATATTTTTAAATAAAACTCAATCATTTACATCTTTCAAACTTCTTTTTGCCGTCTTTCATCGCGCATAAATCAACAATGAAAATGCATCCTTACACAAAATCACAATTCTTATGTGGCGATTACATACAGCTTACAGATTCTAGATTGAAGAGCGCTGAAAATCAGAACTAATGTTAGAATCTAGTAATTTCCAAGTTTCGTATTGGTAACACTTTTGACATCTACCATATTGACATTAAATTGTTAACCTTATTTAAGCTAAATGACACAATAAATCAGAGGCGTACGCAACATTGTGGTATGGCACATTTCAAAACAGAATTAACACACAAAAATAGCAATAACAAAATAACAGAATTAACAAAATCAACAGCAATTTTCAACTTTAAAACACAAAGAATCTGTCAAATGATGTTAGTCCCTGCGCAAACGAAATCCCTCTACCCACCGCTACTGATTACTTGTCATTTAAAATATAACCAAACTTTGTATGTTTGACATTTACTTCTTTCCGCATATTATTATTGCCAATTCAGTGAAATGAAATATGATCACAGTGCCTTTCATGGCCTACCTTGAGAGTCAATCTAGACTCTGTCAGCTGTAGTAAATGAGCTCCGTCGCTTTCCCACCACTTTATCCATCGTTTGCTTGGATGCAAGCTTATAGCTGTCAAGCTGTACAGATTTTGCTTCTAAAAAAATCACTTGTAGAACTTTCACTTGCAGAAATTTGAAGTTGTAGAGTTTTCAATTGTAGAACTGATGCCCCCTCGTTAGAGAAGTTTAGCTTAAATCACTACAGGTTAAAGGCTAAGTTCTTCTTGCATTTTCAACTTGTACAAAATACAAAGAATAAAATGTCAAACATTAACGCTAACATGCGAGTCCACACAAATATGTTCCTCGCACTCCGCCAAATTCACTTTAATACGGTAGATGATGCAATCATGTGCAATACTCAAAATGTGGTAGCAGTTAGCACTGTGTTGAAGATTTCATCAGATATATTGCTTGCAAACGAACAAACCTGATTTCCTCTTCAGCTGCACGCAAAACCTGGATTTGGGCTTCGTTAGTGTCCTCGGTAGATCAAAATGGCACGCAGTGTGTTCACTGCTAAACTCGGTTGTTGCTGTAACTGCTTCTTGCTTAGAATTATATGGACCTCGGGGATGCTTTCCAAAGTCGCACTACACTCATGGAGCTCTGATGTTAACACCCAGAAAACAAGTGTCACCTGCGGTTTTTGCAGACAACCCTTCGCTGCAGCAACGCGACTGCTAATGTGCTCATTTCCCGCACAAAATCACTCACCGCGTCTTTCCGTTCTAATTTTAGATGCATCCGGCCAGCCTTGCTAGGCACGTAAACTCACTTGAGCGCGGAAATTCACATATACAGATTGGTGGTGGATAATGTATGTAATCAAATGAGTTAGAAGATTGAAATAGACCATTATGCGATTAACATCTAGTACCTGTAAAATCAAGGTGTTTTGTTTTTAGAAAACACTGAATTCTAGGATAGGTGCTAGGTTTTAAGTCATATATGTCTATTTCTGTCTCACTTATACAAAGTTTATAAACTGTAGCTAGCTCATTTGACTGCCTATGTTTTATCTGCCACCAATCTGTATAATGCATAGTTAATCTAATTACTACATAACAAAAAGTTACAGTTCAGCTTTACTCTAACGTGTTTGGAAAAAAAGAAACTCCGGTGAAACGAATCAGGCCCATTACAATGTTTATTATTTTTTATCTTTTTTTGTCATTCCAAATTCTGTGCCATTTGATCCCCGTTCTTCTTTTCCTGAGTAGACCAATACAAATTCTTCTTATTTCTCTATTTCCGTGCCTCTCTTGTATTCCAGCTATATTTTTTCAATTCTGCTGCTTCCATCATCTTACCCACTCTTGGTAACATTTGAATATTTATTTTTCTTATTGTCCTAAAAATTTTCTGTTTCTTAATTCGTTTTTTATTCTTGAATGTTTTCTCTTTTTTTGGGTTTTGGAATTCCTTCACGTGAATTGACAAAAGGGCTTTGTGTCCAATAGGGGGTTCTTGGTTACTCGTCTTTTTTTCACTAGTTTTTTCAGGCCACTTTCATTTTGATTGATTAATTCTGCATATTCAAATTGTTGTTCTTTTACTGCCCTTTTTTATTCCTTCTATTTTCCTTACTTTTTCTCTTCGATTATGTTTATCCTGCACATCTTCCATCTTTTTCTACTCTCTCATGTCTTTTCCCTTCTTTTCGCCACAGTTGATAGTTACAAATCTTTGAATATAAAATCTTATATTCAAAGTTACAAATTCATGCTTTAATTCCATTTTGTAAATTTGTCTAATATACTGTAAATAAAAATACCCAATAGTTACTCGTTTCATAGTTATAGAGTTGCTAATTAAAAAAGAACCATTTCCAGACCAGCAAGCATATTCGTGCACGGTGACTTGAGCTGGGACCAGCTGCAGATAATGATATCCAAGTCATCAACGGCGGACCTGCTCAAGATGTTCAACAAGCTGGAGGAGTTCTTCTCCCAACAGTTCAACAGCAGCAAGCGAGCCTTCAGCGGGCTCTCGCAGACCCCTCGGGCGCCCCGCATCACCCCGCAGAAAAGTAAGGGCTCGAGTAAAGGTGTCCAACGCCCAGTTGTCACGGCAGTTTCAGGCAAGGAGGCCTGGGCCAGCCAGCCGCAGCCGAGCACCTCCCAAGATGCACGCCACCACAGGCACTGGCAGCGAGTCCTGATGCAGGTGGCGGGCCTGCAGCTGACGACCATGCACTTGCCCCTCCCTTCGTCCGGCACCGTCCTGGGGGGCACGATGGAGCTGCACGGCAATAACATATCGTTGGCGTGCTTCCACGGCATCAATTTCAAGAGCAAGTCGTGGGCCCTGTTTAGCCTGAAGGAGCCGTGCATTACTTTCAACACCGAGGCTCAGGAAATTCCTTCAGGCGCAGGGGCTGTACCGACGCAGGATGTTCATATAGTGCAAACGCTGACGTGCAGTCTAGGATTAAGCACTTACAAGACACATCATTCGATGGCAACAGTTTGTAAAGTGTCTCGCAGCGTCATTTTCCCACCTCAGTTCAAGTCGCTTCAAGAATGGTTCCAGTATGCTTTTGCTAATAGCCAAATAGATGGTGAGTTATTTCTCAGTTGCCCACACATGCTTTTAATTGTCTTAACTTTTTACAGAAGTGGACAGATTTCCATCATTAGAGCGCGAAAAGCAAGATGGCACCAATTCCGTTGAGCGTGGACGAAGCAGCACCAGCACAGCCAGTTCTCCGAAGCTAACGGATCCAAACCACAACAGGGAAGTGATTTTTGCCCTGCCCAGCTTGCAGCTACACCTAAAGACGGAGCACTTGCAAGCTCCCACTACTCCTGACATAGCAAGCGAGAAACCCATGGTCGAGTGCAGTTTCATCACGGAGTTTGAGGACCACATATTCGTAACGGTGGATGCTGAAGCGTTTTTCTTCCTGCACGATCTAATTACCTCCTATTTAAAGGAAAAGGAACGAATGGTACGAACTTCTAGTGTCCTCATAGCGTAGTAAATCATAATATTAACTTTTTAGCTGGGGAGCTCGTCGTTTAACGAGAAACGAAGCGTAACAGAATCGGAGAAGTCGAGGTCCTCGCCGTCTTCGTCCAGCTCTGCCTCGTCTGAGCAGAGCAAGGCCAGCAAGAATTCGTTTGATGACATCTTCACAAAGGACTGGCGTAATTACAGTTGCAAGACGTGGCATTTGGAGCCGACGGTGCGCTTGTTGAGCGTTGCCGGGAAGTACATCGAACCGTACGGCATAGATTACATACTGCAGAAGCTGGGTTTCTCCCATGCGCGCACTACCATTCCCAAGTGGATGCAGCGAGGGTTCATGGATCCCTTCGATGCCATTTTGGCCGTTCTCACCCTCAAGATGGTGCAGGTCGTTAAAGGTGACGGGAACAAGAACGACAAGGATAAAATAGAGCCAAAGAAATAACAGTGCAGACTGTAGAGACGTATTTTAGCAAATTTGTTCTAGGTAAATGTATTTATTGAAGTTTTTTAAATGCAAATCCTGCTTTTATTGTTATCGCATTAGTTAAGAGTATTTAATAGGTTAATGTGGAATAAAAACAATTAAACTTTGTGTTATAATTATTTGTTAACAATTGAAACAATAATTGTACAGCCTGTGACACAAACAAATATACAAAGTTGTTTAAAACAGTGAACTGGCGTGCCTACAAAATTAAGTATAAAATAATATATTCGACTTGATTGGCACCTAAAATGCTTTCGCCTAAATTAAAACTAATAGTACAATACAGTTTTGGTACGAGTAATGCCCTATTATCATTAAAAACATGCAACTTTAACATTAAAACATTAAAAAATGATCGCAAGCAGCTTTCAAAATTCTTTTCCATTAATATGATGGTACAAAATCTAAGTAAATTGGCGGACTAGGTCGTAACATAAGCAAATAACGGAGATTAAATCGGGTCCTTACATATCTTCGATGCCATTTCTGCTAATGGCTCGAGCTCCCTCTGACTAACAAGTTCAAACTCCGTCACGAAGTAATAGAAGTGCTTGTAGCATGTGTTGACGTGTGCCTCCTAAAATTGCAAGATTTTAGCATACCAAACCTACACAGCCAAGCTCGCATACCGCCGCAATAGTGACCACATTTTGAAAATGGTGTATATAAACATGTACAAACACTCTGTGCAGCCTTGCTAGTATTTTACTGCAATGGCTGGGAAAGTTCTTTGGGAATGGAAGATCCGACGTGCAGGGGAAGAGTGCCTGGTTGTTTATCTGTGCCTCTATCCAATCCATCAGGTTGCTCACGTATTCCCGTGCCGGCAAAGGTGTTGGCCTTTTGTACCTTAAATATAGATATTAAACTTTTGAGTGCGATTGATTTTCTACTTACTTATCGCCGTCTGCCCACAAATATTCGAAGCGGGGGCCTCCTGACATTGTAGGGCATGTTTGGTCCGTGCAGTAGTCGGATATGGTCCCGTATATGAGGTTTATTCGATTGAAGAAGTCCACTACGTGGACGGCGATCCAGTCGTTCAGGTCTTCGCCGGGAGGCAATCTTACGGCAACACGCAAGTTTATGCCCGAATTTAAACTGGCGCACGCTTGCTTATGCAAGCTGTATCGAATTGTACCATGTGCGAATCTTTTCTTAGGCCGAAAAGTCTGAAAAATAAGAATGCAAATAATATTACAAATACAGTTCTTTGCAATTTGAATTATTGGCACTTACTTTTCCCTTTTGGAAGAAATCTAAAAAACTATTTAGAGCCATTTTACTGGAAGGCAAGTATTAAATTTACGGGAATAAGTTTTTGTTTGTTTATCAAATTTAGATGGTTATGTCATACACTGTCAAACTACGGGCCACAATATCTATACAACCCGAATTCCACATGGGATATTAGTCATACTGCCCAACAATCCGAAATTCGTAAGTTGCAGGATAATATATTATCAACAGTAAAAACACAAGAGCTTTGTTGTTATCAAATAAATTTCTCTTTGTAACTAAACAATTTTTGCTAATCAGTAATTTTACGAGAAAAACTGATATAAGAAGACCGAAGGTCGAGCGATTTTTTTAAATGTCAGTTTTTTGAGCGAAATTACTGATGGAAAATTTTTGAGTTACAAAGAGAAATTTATCCTTAAAAGAAAAGCTTGAGTGTTTTTTGGCAAGATAAATTAACCATATAATATATGAATGAACAACAATAATAAATTATCACTTATAATCTCATAAGAGCATTAATTCTTTCCGGTAATTTTTTAGAGTGAACAGAGACAACGTATTAATAGGCACGAGCGGGGATGAATTAATGCTAGAATGTAGATTTGACAAGAAAATCGTAGCGACACGGCCGTAAAAGTAAAATTTAAACTTTACTCGAAAATAAAATATCAAGGGCCGGTTGCAGAATAGTACTTTATGTAACTAGTCCTCAAAGCAAGGCTTTAGGGGACAAGTCGTAATGTTTCCGGATGAGGCGGAGCGAAGCGCAGCCGAGTCCGTAATATGAAGATGAGTCCTCTAAAGCCATTTGAGGACGTGTTGCATACAACGTTTTTTTGTATTAGCTCTCCAAACATTATAATATGAAGTTTCAATTACCATTAACGCGGCATTATATTAGGAGGCCGCGCGAAAATGTATTTTTTGCTCCCCAAACTGGTTACTTTGGAAACTGTCTAGGATCCTCAAAATGGCAATTTAGAGGCCTTGTACTTAAAGTCGTCATGGCAACTAATGTTTGAGTCCTCTAAAATGTTGCCATGACGACTTTAAGTACAAGGCCTCTAAATGGCCATTTTGAGGATCCTAGACAGTTTCCAAAGTAACCAGTTTGGGGAGCGAATACAAAAAAGCAATGTTAAGTCTGGTGTTAGCTAACATCGCGTCAAAGTGAACAAATTCGCATCAAATTTTGTTTACTAATGTATTAGTTACCATAAGCATTTGAGATTTGATTCGTTTTTGTTCACTTTGACGTCGCGATAGCTAACACCAGACTTAACATTGCTTTCTGCAACCGGTCCTAAGTGATATAAAAAAAAGTATCCCTAGTAAGTTGTTATTATGTTGGTGGCACTGTAAGTCTATGTCAAAATCGGTGTTAGTAGGTTAGGTTTTGCGTCAGTCTGTCAAATTTGAGGTTAACAGGTTAGGTTTTGCATCAGTTTTGACAGAGATTGACGCAAAACCTAACCGAATTTGACAGACTGACGGAAAGCTAACCTACAGTGAATGTCAAAAATTTACCGCCTGTTAATCACAGTTATAGTCCGGTCAAGTTAGCTCGAAAACTAGTGGTAGGCTTACAAAAATTCGCAAGAAGCTAAATATTGGTACAAATGTTGAGAACACCATCATAAACAAATTGTGAAAAGTCCCCATCGATCCCACGTGTGCAAAAAAAATTATTCAAGGTCAAAGTTCGAAAAACTAGATTGTTTGAATTTTTCAGCCAAACGGTCAGTTTTATCATAAAAATATGTCATACAAAAATTGTAGATCATACAATTATCTATAAAAATTGTTCTTACACTTTTTTTCCTAAGATTTGCCATTTCTGAGATATAGCGATTCCAAAAGTTGAAAAAGTCGTGTTCTCCATAATATGTAGGTACGAGTACGCCGCCTAGATACATTACGGGACCTATAGTATAAGTTAAAATATTGATCTGCCAAAAAAATGTTGCAATTTTGCTTCATTTGTAATAAAGATTTGACTGAAAGTGAAATTGTTACTGTTGATCGTGGCATGAAAACTTTGATTGATGTAAGTGTTGAAAGAGATAAATGGATTTTTTCTATAGCACATGTTAAAGTGTGCTTTTATCAACTCAAAACAAAAGGTCAAGTTTTACTTTAACAGCAAGGGTAGATAAAGTAGCACTTTAACATCAAGGATAGATAAAGTAATTTAATTTTATAACTTTTGTTAAAATTAAATATGACAGCTTCGTATTATCGTAGCAACCCAATCTAGCTACTGACATTTTGAAATGTCATTATTTTCTTTTGAAATTGTGAAATTTCTTGCTATAGAAAAAAATATTGTATTATACACGACGATAAAGTTATTTCTATCCACTCTTGAATCATTAACGTCTCGACTTCGTCTCGACGTTAAACGATTCACTCGTGGATAAAATTTAACTTTATCGTCTTGTATAATAAATTACTATTTCTGAATACTTGAAAGACCAGAAATATGTGACAATCAGTGTTGCCAACTTAGTAGATTTTCTACTAAATCTGGTAGAATGAAACAGGTATTTAGTGGACTAATTTTCAATCTGGTAGATAGTAGAAAATCTGGTAGATTACACAAATTTTTTAGTGAATTTCTGGTATTTTTCTTTAATTTTATAAACTAGTAGTCAAAAGCAATGCCAACACTACTGAAGCATGGCTAGTTTCATTCATAACCGCTGATGCGTAGCGGAAACTGATGACGCTGGCTATAATTCAAGTAATTATAATAGCATTTTGAGAGAAACAAAATCTGGTTCACATACATAATGGGGGATTTTTTAAAATTATCTGCTCGTAATTAGGGGAAAAACATGTAAAAATAGCTTATAAAAGGGTTCTCTCACGAATCTTATGTCACTTGCGCTTTGCATTTTATTGATGAGACTTTTAACGAATAAAAAAATTCAATATTTGTGTTAAAAAGTGAATTAAAGCAGCATAATTGGGAATCTACATCTTTAACAGCAACGGTATGTTTGTGTTGTAATGTTTGTTTCCTATTTTTATTAAAAATAGGAAATGAATATTTTAAATGTTAATGTAATTTTTTTTTACTTTTGTTTATCTGTGCTCTTGTGGAGTTGTGAATAAAAGATTTTTCCGTCGACCTACCTATAAAATGTGATTTTACGGACGCATTTACGTACGAAAACTGTCACTTTTTTGAACACCATTAACTTTTCGTCCGCAAACACTTTTCGTCCGCAAATGCTTTTCTTCCGCAAATGCTTTTCGTCCGCAAACACTTTACGGTCGCACTTTACAGCCGCAAACGCTTTTCGTCCGCATACACTTTTCGTCCGCAAATGCTTTTCGTCCGCAAACGATTTTTGTCCGCAAACGTTTTTCGGTCTCAACAACTCTTATAATTCGGACCCCACTTTAATTTTTTTTCAAATTATGACGGCCGACGGAAAAATTTAATATGCACCTCGGACGAAAACTGCTTTTTATGGCCTTGCCTGATTGCCTGCCTCGGCTATCGCCTCGGCCAGCAATTTCAGGCATCGTCCATAAAACGACAATTTTTCGGCCTAGATACATACATAACTAATTCTGGCAAAAAATATTATTATTATTAGTGGAATTCTGGTAGATTTTATTTGACCTTCTGGTGGAAACCGATTCTGAACTGTTGGCAACACTGGTGACAATTCACGTGCAGTGTCGTAAAAAGTACACTCGGGAGAATACTATTGCTACAGTTAAAAGACAACATGAAGAGGAACAAGCCAGTACATCTAAAATAACTCCTCCTCGTACTAGAACACGCGTAAGTGAATCAGTTTTTTGTTTTACAAAATTTTGCTTATTTTGCGGTGATGAATTGAATGAAGAGTATGACAAGAAAAAAGCAATGAAATACAGGCGTAGAATTTGTAAACTTGCTACACTTTCATTCAAAGAATCTGTTCTGAAAGTAGCTCAGACTCGTTCTGATGATGTAGCAAGAGCTGTTACTGCTCTCATTGAATTTGAATATGATTTAGTTGCTGCTCAGGGTAAGTATCATAATGATTGCTACATTTCCTTCTTGAGACCGTCCACTGGGGGTAAAGTCGGTCGTCCTGAAGATGAAGCTACGAATCTTGCAATGGAAGAAATATTTACATACATTGAAAATAGCGATGATTGTCAGTTTACATTAGAAGAATTAAAAAATATTTGCGAAAATTCAACTTTAGATAACAGAACTGTGGGGGCTCGCGCAGCTCCACGCAGCAGGAAAGCCCCCACCACGCGAAAACGAGCCAGTCCGACACGAAAGCTCCCACCACGCGGAAGCGAGCCAGCCCGAGACGCCACGAACGTACGCAGCCGGCACGAAGCGACGGCTGCCCGGCTATAAAAGCCAGCGCTCCGACGAGCAGAAGACAGACACACCGGCGCTTCTTAACAGCCTGGGAGTCTCTTACCGGCGCTATTTATACAGCCCGGCACACACCCGGCGCTATAACTGCAGCCCGGACTCACACCCACACCGGCGCTATTTATACAGCCCGGCTCACACACCCGGCGCTATAATTACAGCCCGGTCCATGGAGAAGGCTTCCACTCCACAGCCAACACATTCCACCCCACGGCGGAAACGGAAGCAAGAAAGAAACACGCTTAGGGAGTTTCTGTGTCGGCCGGCCCTACCAGCACCCATATCGCCATTGAAAGCGTCCCCTCCGAAGAGGCGGCGCACCACCCGCTCCGAGGACGCAGCAGCACCCCTGGAGGCCACCACGTGGACCACGCCAGCTCTGGTGGACCTGCAGGCTCTCCGATACCAGGGTGTCAATCCAACCACCCTCAGCCTTCAGGACCCACGTCGTTTCGCTGTGCGGCAGAACTATCGCCGCAACCAAGCCATGGCCGCATAACAATTGTACATTATATATATATTCATATTGTAAATAAAATATCTCGTTAAATAAAGGTATAATTCTGTAGTTGTACACGTTGTATTCAACCAACTGGAGTAAAGAACCCCACAATTGGTGACCCCGACGCGAGTACCGTGTACAGCTACAATAATACCTCTCGCGACGAAGTGAGGCTCAAAAAAAAACAAAAAAAACGAGAAAAATGCCTGACCCCGAGCCATCAACAGAAGTACACCGCGTCCAAGTACGCATCCCCCCATTTTGGCCCAACGATCCACAGTTATGGTTCGCTCAGATAGAAAGCCAATTTCTAATTAGCGGCATCACCAACGACAACACGAAATATGGGTATGTAGCTGGACACCTGGAGGCCCGCTACGCCAGCGAAGTTCGTGATATACTAACTGCACCACCAGATACGGAAAAATATGACAAACTTAAAAAAGAGCTCATCCGCCGGCTCAGCATCAGCCAGGAGCAGAAAACGAAACAACTGCTCGAAAAAGAGGAATTAGGGGACCGAAAGCCATCACAATTTCTGCGGCACTTACAAAACCTGGCAGGAGACGTCGTGCCCAACGACCTCCTAAAATCTATCTGGCTCGGACGACTCCCATACACCATCCAAGCAATTCTGGCAACACAGAAAAACACGGCATTAAACGAAATAGCAGACTTAGCAGATGCCATAATGGGAACCACGCCAGTACAAGCCCAAGAGATACAGACATCCACCAAAGCACCTAGCGATGAAATTTTACAAACGCTGGTGCAAGAGGTAGCGAATCTCAAGGAGCAATTACACAACCAGCCTGCCAAATGGGAACATGGCTCACGCCGCAGGCAACACAGCCAGCATCGCAGGGGACGCAGCCAGTCCAGGTCCCGCACATACGATACTTGCTGGTACCATTATAAATTCGGCGACCAAGCTCGAAACTGCAAACCGCCCTGCACCAAAGCAAGGGACCAGGAAAACGCACAGAGCGGTCGATAAAGGCGGCTAACGACGCGCTCACCCACACAGCCCGCCGACTTTTTGTCACAGACAAAGCCTCCAAAACAGAATTTCTCATTGACACAGGAGCAGACGTATGCATCTACCCATACCACCTGTGCAGACAACGCAGACCAGTTTCCACTTACAAGCTGTATGCAGCCAACGGTTCAGAAATTGACACATATGGCACAATCAATCTTAACATCAATCTGCAACTCAGGAGAAATTTCCCGTGGAGATTCATAGTCGCCAACACACAAAAACCTATCATAGGGGCAGATTTCCTCTCTTACTACAACCTCCTTGTGGACATGAGGAACAAGAAGCTACTGGACCAAAACACCAGCCTTGCAACCCAAGGAAGGCAGGCAAACACGAGCAAACTCATCACCTCAATTAAAAAATCTTCAGACTATGCTAGCATCCTAGAAGAATTTCCCAGCATCACCAGACCTGCAGGAGTTCACACGATCCCTAAGCATACCACAACACACCACATCCATACAACCGAGGGACCCCCAGTAAGCTCCAGGCCCAGAAGACTCGCCCCCGAAAAATTAAAAATAGCACAGGCAGAATTCCGAACGATGGTGCAGCAAGGAATCGCCAGACCCTCAGACAGCTCATGGTCATCCCCGTTACATTTGGTCGCTAAAAAGAACGCAGACTGGAGACCATGTGGAGATTATAGAAACCTCAACGCACGGACCATCCCAGACATGTATCCAGTACCCCATATTGAGGATTTCGCACAGCAACTCCACGGAAAACAAGTCTTCTCAACTATTGATCTAGTTCGCGCCTACCATCAAATCCCAGTGGCTGAGGCAGACATCCCGAAAACAGCGATCACAACACCGTTCGGACTTTTTGAGTTTCCATTTATGACATTCGGCCTCAGGAACGCGGCACAAACGTTCCAAAGATTTATGGACGGCATTCTACGAGACATGACCTTCTGCTACGTCTACATCGACGATATTCTCGTAGCATCCAAGACAGAAGCAGAACATCAGCAACATCTACGCCAGCTATTCCAGAGACTACGAGACAACGGCATAGTAATCAACCAGGCAAAAAGCGTATTCGGCGTAAAACAGGTAAAATTCTTGGGTTACCTAGTCTCAGGAGAGGGAACAAAACCCTCACCAGACAAAGTCAAGGCAATCCTAGAACTACCAGCACCAGACACAGCTAGGAAACTACGCCAAACGCTCGGCATGATAAATTACTACCGAAGATTCATCCCAGACGCCGCCAGTACGCAAGCACCGCTCAACGAACTGTTAAGAGGAAAAATTAAAGGAAACCAGCCCATAGCATGGACAACGGAAGCCAAGAACGCGTTTGACACATGCAAAAAACAAATCGCAGACACCGCGCTCTTAGCACACCCCATCCAGGACTCAGAAATTTCCATAACAACAGACGCATCAAATTTCGCCATCGGAGGAGTAATTCACCAATCGCAAAACAACCAGCAGCAACCCTTGGCATTTTATTCTAGAAAACTATCACCAGCCGAATCCAAGTACGCAGCATATGATAGAGAACTACTCGCTATATACGCAACGATCAAACATTTCCAACATCTACTGGAAGGACGACACTTCACAATCTACACCGATCACAAACCGATCATCTTCGCCTTTGCACAAAAACCATCCAAATGTTCACCAAGGCAATTCCGCTACCTCGATTACATTGGGCAATTCTCAACAGATGTACGGCACATCAAAGGCAAAGAGAACGTGGTGGCAGACACCATGTCACGCATAGAACAAATCCAGGCAGGAATCAACTTCAAAGCACTCAGCGAGGATCAGCAATCGGATCAAGAGCTACAACAATTCCTGGGCAGCAAAACTACTGGAATGCAACTGAGACAAATCGAAATGCCCGACGGCACTAAAGTGACATGCGACATCTCTACGCACACCGCAAGACCATTCATCACAAGCAAATTCCGCAAACAAGCGTTCAACAGCCTTCATCAATTATCACATCCAGGCATAAAAGCTACTGCCAGGCTGATAAGCGAAAAATTCATATGGCCAAAGATCCACGCAAATTGCAAACAGTGGACACGAGAGTGTTTACAATGCCAGCAAAACAAAGTGACAAGACACAATACACCGCCGCCAGCACCATTCCAACTTCCATCCAGCAGATTCACCAACGTACATATAGACTTAGTAGGACCCCTGCCAGAATCTCAGAATTTCAAATACCTACTAACATGCGTAGATCGATTCACGCGGTGGCCGGAAGCAATCCCGCTGCCAAACATAGAAACAGCAACAATAGCCCAAGCCTTCGTCGACGGTTGGATTTCGCGGTTCGGCACACCACTCCAGGTCACAACCGATCAAGGACGGCAATTCGAAGCACAGCTATTCAAAAAACTGGAAGAAATAATCGGTTTTACCAGAACTCGTACAACAGCATATCACCCGCAAGCTAACGGCCTGGTAGAACGATTCCATAGGCAACTGAAAACCTCACTTAGGTGCCAAGAAGCTACCAATTGGACCCAAGCCCTACCATTGGTATTGTTGGGAATCCGAACAGCATGGAAGACGGACATCGCCGCCACAGCTGCAGAAATGGTTTATGGGGAAACAATCCGACTACCCGGAGAATTCCTCACCGCCCAAACACAACCTACAGCCATAGAACCAGAAAACTACGTCACACAACTCAGAAGGCACATGAGCAACATCAAACCCACCGCAACAACCAGTCACACCACGCCCAAAATTTTTCAATTCAAGGAGCTACCCACAGCTACTCACGTCTTCGTAAGACACGATGCTGTAAGGAAGCCACTGCAGCAAACGTACGACGGCCCATTTCCCGTCATCTCAAGGACTGAAAAGAATCTCGTAATCCAGAGACACGGCAAACAAGTAACGGTAGCAGCAGACCGAGTCAAACCAGCGTTCGTGGAACAACACCTAGACACCGATCTCTTAGCAATCCCGACAGCATCAGAGACCCCAATACTACCCAGGAGGTCCAGCAGAGAAACGCGACCCACCGTAAGATTTCAAGCGTGACTCCATCACTGGGAAGGGGGTCTGTGGGGGCTCGCGCAGCTCCACGCAGCAGGAAAGCCCCCACCACGCGAAAACGAGCCAGTCCGACACGAAAGCTCCCACCACGCGGAAGCGAGCCAGCCCGAGACGCCACGAACGTACGCAGCCGGCACGAAGCGACGGCTGCCCGGCTATAAAAGCCAGCGCTCCGACGAGCAGAAGACAGACACACCGGCGCTTCTTAACAGCCTGGGAGTCTCTTACCGGCGCTATTTATACAGCCCGGCACACACCCGGCGCTATAACTGCAGCCCGGACTCACACCCACACCGGCGCTATTTATACAGCCCGGCTCACACACCCGGCGCTATAATTACAGCCCGGTCCATGGAGAAGGCTTCCACTCCACAGCCAACACATTCCACCCCACGGCGGAAACGGAAGCAAGAAAGAAACACGCTTAGGGAGTTTCTGTGTCGGCCGGCCCTACCAGCACCCATATCGCCATTGAAAGCGTCCCCTCCGAAGAGGCGGCGCACCACCCGCTCCGAGGACGCAGCAGCACCCCTGGAGGCCACCACGTGGACCACGCCAGCTCTGGTGGACCTGCAGGCTCTCCGATACCAGGGTGTCAATCCAACCACCCTCAGCCTTCAGGACCCACGTCGTTTCGCTGTGCGGCAGAACTATCGCCGCAACCAAGCCATGGCCGCATAACAATTGTACATTATATATATATTCATATTGTAAATAAAATATCTCGTTAAATAAAGGTATAATTCTGTAGTTGTACACGTTGTATTCAACCAACTGGAGTAAAGAACCCCACAGAACCATTAAGATACGATTAAAGTTGAAGTATGGTGATAAAATTATTATAACTGAAAAATGCACCAGGTGTCAAGGCCAGTCCTGCTCTAATGTTGAATCTCCAACAGAAGAGGATTCTTAAGACATCAGCGGCAAGACAACTGATGCTTCGCTGTTACAATAATTCACTTGCACCCAGCAGGAAGAAGCAGAAGCAAAAGCAGAAGAAGAAGAAGCATTAGAAAAAGAAGAAGAAGAAGAAGAATGAAGATGAGGAGGAGAAGGAGAAGAAGAAGAAGAAGAAGGAGAATGAGAAATAGGAGAATGAGATGAAAGAGAAGACAGCACTTGAAGTTCCATTACATAATTACATCATGGGATAGGCCTACCGGGGAAACCACGTTAAAAAAAACGAGCCAAGTACACTACCTCACAGGTGGCGTGGAAACGTGTGCATATTATGGAGAACACGACTCTTTCAACTTTTAGAATCGCTATATCTCATAAATTTAAATTCTTAGGAAAAAAGTGCAAGAACAAGTTTTATAGATAATTGCATGATCTACAATTTTTGTCTGACATATTTTTATGATAAAACTGACCGTTTGGCTAAAAATGCAAAAAACCCATTTTCGCGAACTTTGACCTTGAATAAATTTTTTTGCACACGTGGGATTGATGGGGACTTTTCACAATTTGTTTATGATGGTGTTCTCAACATGTGTACCAATATTCAGCTTCTTGCGAATTATTGTAACCTTGAATGTATATTTTGACCGGACTATTAGGTTGGTCTACCTACAAAAAATTTTCAAGAAATTTTGTTGTCTTGGTTACGGCTCGTGAATTTATTTTTCTATTGGTCATTAATGAGTGTCGTACGAATTTCTTATTAACTTCACCAAGTACAGTTGCGGACACCTCAAAGTGCACGGTTTTTTGTTACTATGGTTATTTTTGCGATTTTTCGGCTTATTAAATGAGGGTTTCTCCAGTGGCGTTGCTTGTGATTGTAAGAATAGGTATTACTTTTTTAATGTTTGTATTTTAGCAAAGTTTCACAAGTAAACAAACTATACATATAATAATATGTATTTAATAAATATGTATCAGTATTCGATTGCTATTACGCTTTGCAGTTTGTTTCCCATAGATTTGACCAATGTCTCGATATTGTATCCTTCTCTCAGTTCCTTCCAAGCATTTCTTATTCTTTCCCATAATTCATCGGCGTTTTTTGGTGTAAAATCCCTGGTATAAATTTTTGTAGTTCAATACCCCCAAACACTTGGATGGGGTTCAAGTCCGGACTTCTTGCAGGTCATGGTAATAAATTGATATTATTCCCATCAAACCATCAATGAACAATCCCTGCTGCATGCACAGGACAGTTATCCTGTGAAAATAATGTTATCAATGACGTTAACATAAACAAAATTAATTAATTAGGTAATATCTTGCCTGTTGAAAAGTAAATTGATTAGGAAAGACCTCTCTTACAGATGGCAGCATCACATTTTGCAAAATGTTGCAACAATTTTCAACGTTCAGTCGACCATTAATTCTATAGCATGCCCCAGATTCGTGAGCATTGATCCATCCCCATACGTTTACAGAGAATGGTCCACTACTCCGTATGGCCTGAACAAAATATTGCTCCTTAAATTTTAAATTTTGAAAACAGTCGTGTTCCAAAACTCTTCGATTTCATTCAAATAGTCAGTTGCAAACTGTTTTCTTCGTTCTTTGTACTCTGGTGTTAAAAAAAACTTTTCTTGCAAAAGTCTCTGCTGCCAACGATTTTTAATTTTGAAAATGCAGCTTTTGCCCACATGCAAATCAGCTGCGACTCGACTCAGCGACCAGTTCTTTTCCAGTTTTATAATAGCTCGCATTTTCTCTGCTTGTGACAAATGTCTGGGAATTTTTCGAGTTTTCAGTTCTATGACAGTTGATGACAAACGTAAACGTCAAAACTCGACGTTTATGATTAGAATATCGTAGTACAAGCTAAAAATCTGCCGTGAACTTTGAGTTGGCCGCAACGGTACCTAATTAGAACTGACAAGGCAGACATGAAAGTAACGTACGCCTACTAGATCACTAGATGTAGTCTGTTTATGAGGAACAGGCGTTTTTATCGCTGAAAAAAAGGATGCACCTTTTTTATCGCTATAGGAGTTGATTTATCAGTTCACAATTTTTTGGACAACCCGAGATCCACTAGAAGAAAACACTATTTAAAAAAAATAATTAGAAGAAAAGTTTCAGAAATGCATTATTATCAAAGGCATCAAAAGAGGGGCATCAATTTTTTCGTTTTACATCTACATAATATATACCGTAGAGATATTTTATTAAATAGCGGTAAGGTGAGATATTGAGGCAGTACGGCTGAGTGGTGTTGCATAATCTCACGGCACTTGTAATAAGTTAACCTCCAGTCTGCTTGGTCAGTACTTGGATTGGTGAAAATCTGGAGTGGGCATAGTGTTCTAGCCAGTCAGGCTCAAGTACCTCCGCCGAATTTAAAAATGCACATACCCTCAGCGGCTCGGTGCACTCGGCACTCCGACACTGTGTAAACGGTATAAGGGGTTACAGATTAAAGAGAGAGATATACACTTTCAAAGCCGGCAGTAACTACGGCTGAGTGGTGTTGCATATCTCACCGCACTCGTAAAAAGTTAACCTCTAGTCTGCTTGGTCAGTACTTGGTTGGGTGAACATCTGGAGAGCGGGCGTAGTGTTCTAGCTTACACAGGCTCCCCTACCTCAAGTCCGCCGCCGAATTTTAAAATGCACATACCCTCAGCAGCTCGGTGCGCCCGGCACCCCGACACTGAAACGGTATAAGGGGTTACAGATTATGTATCTACTAGTGAATCACCCGAGCTACACTTCGGTGGGAAAGGGTGCTACATGTCACAATCAAAACACATACAACGTTACCAATGCATCCAAAAATTTTGATAGATGAACACTGAATATTTGTGATTTAAAATTACACAATTTAATTAAATTAGATATAATTTAATTTTACTTTACTTTTTCGTACTTTTTTGAAAATAAAAACCTGCCTACGATCTACGTCTAAAAACTAGTAGAATTTTAAGCTATCATACAATTTAATCGGTCCAGTATCTTCGGAAGAGATAGCAAACAAAGATACATACATACCAAGAAAGAGACCACCGATTTTATGGTATAGATTTATTTTTATTTTATATAAAGGGCAGTGTAAATAGAATTTTTCATGACCACCCCTGACCAAGATAATTTTAGACATCCCCTTATCAGTTCACAAAACTCATTCATACATGTAACATGTGAGAAAATAAAACGAAATCAAGGTTGGCTTTGAAAAAATTAAGTCATGTGCTGTATTACCTCTGATGTTTTTTATTTAGTATGTAAATATGACAGTTATTATAATAGTCCATATCCAACACAATGTGAATTAATAATCGACATAATGTTTAAATTTTCAAAGCCAAGCTTGATTTCATTTTCATTTGCTCACATGTTATTTAGGTATAGTGTATCCAAAATGTAGCAAATTGTTACATTCTAATTTTTGAACACTTGGAGCGTCTGATTTTATGCAAAATATAGTGCATTATTGCAGATCTCGATTCCAAGCTCTAACATCCTGAGATAGGTGGCGCTCGTGTAACGAAACAAGAAAATTGTTTGTTTGGGGTGGTGTCTTTTGTCTTGCTGTTTTGGCGTCCATTTCGGGATGGAATTGTAAGCCGCTTATTTTGAGCCAAGAAATTGGGCTTTCTCTTGCCGTTTGTGCCTATTTGTGATGGAATTGTAGTGCTTGAAAGTCTCCATTGATCGGAATCCGCTAAATAGTGCTACGCAATGATTTCTGCTTGATCCTTGAGGCCTTCGTACGGGACTTCGTACGGGACTTCGTACGGGACTTTGTACGAGGTAATAGGCAGCCGACTTCTTCTTTGGGGCCAGCTCTTTGGCGTCTCAAATTCACTTGACAGCTCCGATTTAAATGGATCGAATCCTGGTGATGTCAAACTAGGCCACGGTACCCGTTCCTTCATGGAAAAGGTTTGATAGCTGTCACAGTGTTTCGTCGACCCAAGATGCTGTACAATCTATTACTAAATTTAATTAAATTGCGTTCAGTGCAACCTTTTTTGCTACTCGTTGCATTTCATGTGCCTTGTTTATTAGTACTTGTGTATCAAATCTTTCTACTACGGTCAAGCTCGTTGAAAAATAGTTATAATTTAGGAATTCAGTTGAAATTTGTAATTGACTTTATGGGAGGACTTGTCCTTGCTTAGTTAGATTCTTTAACTGAGGTTTAACATTTAAATACCCATTTCTGGTATTAACGTGACTTGAACGAGGTCATACTGTCACACGAGCGGTTTTATTTATAAGCCAATGTGGCTTCTGGTAGTGCGCTTACACAGATCTGTGTAATTAGTACAAACACCAGGTATTTCTTCTTCTTCTTTCGCTGCCTCTCCTAGCGGAGGTTGGTATTAAACGTGGGTAATATAGAGCTATGAATATATAAGGCTCTCTTTTGACGTGTACAGAACACAGAGTTTAAAGACTAGTTGTCGGGAGCTAAATTTACTTCATTACTCTTGTCATTAAATTTTGATTACATTAAGTAAAAATTGAGGTCCTAATTAAAGTCAAACGTCGAATTGCCGTAATATGTGTTTATGCTAAATAGCCTTTATGTTACATTTATCTGGTTTGCCCTTCTGGTATTAATCCTTATGTACAGACTGTATCGAATATGTTAGAACCGTTGTGGGTATTATATATACACAAGTGAAATCTGTCTTTTATTTGCTACTGCGTCGAATCTCTGCTTTCTTGTATAAACAATTTAGGTTCGCCGTTACACGTTTCAACGGGGAGTATTAATACGAAGCTACAACGGCGTGGCGCCCTAGGATCCTGGTAACTCAGGTAATTTGTTCTTTGGAACCCACTCCCATCCGCGAGCGTAAACTCCCAAAGCTACCCCTATTTGGTGGCAGAGATTTATAAGCAGGCAAGAGAGCAGAGAGACATTGTGTTAAAATACATTATTGGTCTTAAATTGTTGTATCGTAATAGTAGGGGGGTAACAATTGACGCCTAGTCGTGGGGCTTGTTTTTGTAAAGTGCCAAGGCACAGACATTAGTCGGAAGTTTTGATATTCGTTCCAAGCAATTTTTGATTTTGCTTCGGTGGATAGTCGGACGTTTGTTCGTTGGGTTTCGTGGTATTGTGTTTTGGACCATTGGTTAGTTTGAGATTTGAATCTTTGTATTGGAACCAATTGGTCGCTCGTGAATCGGACTACGCCCTAATTACGCGAACTCGTCTTTTGATATTTGATATTTGGATTTGATTATGAGAGTTATGAAGATGGAGGTTGTTGATATTGGAATATTTAGTTTTTATTAACTAGGAGAGGTATGGAAGTTTGAGTTTTGGACACTTGAATATTAATTATTGATAATTGAACACTAACCAGTATAGTGTTTTGAATATTTAGCCTTGTTTGATATTTCTTGCATTGTATGTTATACTAGTAAGATTAACATGGCGCCTTTACGAGGGGTATGGAAGAATGAGATAGGTCGTGTTCATGCAGATGAACTTGAATATGAATTGACTAGCTTTGGGTTACCTATCGGTACTGTTGATGTTATGCCCCAGTCTTTGCGTAACTTATTGAAGACTAAGGCTGATAGAACTCTTTCGGTCCCGGAGTATACGGTTGATTTCGCGACAGATAGAGAAGCGATTGAATGTGGTCTTGTAGAATTGGAATCCGCTATTGCCAATTTTTCGGGGGACACTTCATCCACGACGTTTCGACGTATGCCGGCTTTGATGATGCATTTGCTACGACGTTTGGATCGCGTTATGCCTGATGCTGACGCGGAAACGGTTGAGTTGAATGCACTTAAGTTGAGAGCGTGCACGGTCAAGGCAGAAATTGAGAGAGCTATTAAGAAGGGTGCTCGTCGACCTTCAATGGCCGCGTTGTTGGAACCTTCGACTAGTACGCCTATTCGACAATCTGTCAACGCTAGTGCAGTTGGTAATTCTGAGACATCTGATGATGACACCGATGATGAATCGCTTTCGCGTCCTTCGATCAAGTATGTGCCTGTCTCTCGTTGGAATTTGATTTTTGATGGACGTTCGACTTCTTCAGTAAATTCTTTCTTGGAGCGTGTTGAGGAGATGCGCGTGGCTCGCAACGTTTCGACCTCACAACTGTTTGCATCCGCAATTGATTTGTTTAGGGGCGATGCGTTATGTTGGAATCGATCGGTCCGTGAAGATGTACATGATTGGGATAGTTTAGTGGCTCGCTTGAGACGTATGTTTCTGCCGGCTGATTATGATAAGAAGTTGCTTCGAGAAATCGAGGAACGTTTGCAAGGTAGTGGGGAAAGGCCGATGTTGTATGTAGCTGCTATGCGAAACTTGTTTCACCGTTTGAGTGTAGTGCCTACAATGGCTGAACAGTTGACTATAATTGTGAATAATTTGCAACCTTCCTGTTCTCGACACTTACTTTTCACGCTCCCAACTTAATTTGAAGAATTGAATTTTACATTGGAACGACTCGAACAGGCTGAGACGTTTCGACCCTCGTCCTCTTGCGGAACCTTTGTTAGAACCGGACTTAGCTTGTAGACGTCCTTCTACTCGAAAAGAACAGGTTTATGAGGTTCACCCTGTATCGCCTAATGCACCTCAGTTTAACTGTTGGAATTGTTCTAAATCGGGCCATTCTTATAGGAATTGTCCTTCGCCCCTCCGAAAAAAATGTTTTAGGTGTCATAGGCCGGATGTGACCATTCCTTCTTGCCCTAGTTGTACTCGTTCTTCAGCGTCGAACAAACCGACGCCATCGTCTAGTGGATTGACTCCAAAAAACTAGTTGCAGAGAGGTTACCTGGTCGAACAATTTCTCAAGTCTCTTCGTTTTCGACCTCTTCGACTCGTGAAAGTCCCTATAAGGTTATTTTGGATTTTATTATAGCACATAGTGAAACTGATCAGAGACCTTATTTGGAAGTGTCTGTGTTTGGTGTCTCTATTTTAGGATTGTTGGATTCGGGTGCGTCGTTCACTATCGCTGGACAGCGTGGTTATCAAACTCTGGTTAACTTAGGCCTTAAACTAGATAGAAACTTCGTCCAAAAATGTCATTTCGTTAATGGAAAATCGTGTGAATGTATAGGGAGTATTGCCACCCCTTTCAGTTTGATGGGAAAATTGTGCGTTATAACGGTGTTGATTGTTACTGATGTTTCTGCAGAACTGATATTAGGTACCGATTTCTGGGTTGTCATGGGAATTGTTCCTGATCTCAAGCGTAATGTTTGGCATTTTTCTTGGAATTCTGAATTACCTGTTGTGTCTGCTATCCAAGACGAATTTTGTTTGACCTCGGCACAACATAGTAGGTTAAAAGCGTTATTGGATGATAAATTCGTTCCATTAAGTGAAGGTTTGGGGAGTGTCACCGTGACTGAACATGAAATTGTAGCTTATTCGCCTCCCATCAAGCAACGTTATTACCCGGTTTCGCCTTACAAACAACGCATCATCGATGAAGAGCTGCGTAAGATGTTAGAGGAGGATATAGTAGAACCTTCAAAGAGCGCTTGGAGTTCACCCATCTTGTTGGTGCCCAAAAAGGATGGAACTCGTTTTTGCGTAGACTATCGTAAGTTGAATGCCGTGACTCGTAAGGACTCGTACCTTCTTCCCTACATAGAAACAATTTTGAGTCGCCTTCGAGAGGCGAAGTTTCTTAGTTCGTTGGACATTAGGTCGGCATATTGGCAGGTTCCTATGAGTGAGAATTCTAGAGAATTTACAGCTTTTACAGTCCCAGGGAGAGGTTTGTTTTAATTCAAACGGATGCCCTATGGATTAACCAATGCGGCTGGGACTTGGCAGATGCTGATTGATCGAGCCCTTGGTGCAGATTTAGAACCGCATGTTCTGGTCTACTTGGACGATATTGTTATTGTCAGTTCCGATTTTGAAACTCATCTTTGTATCTTAGGGGAAGTATTTGATCGCCTTCGTGCTGCGGGGTTAACTGTTAGTAAGGCTAAATGTCAATTTTGTCGTTCGGAATTACGCTATCTAGGTTATGTGGTAGATCGAGATGGATTGCGTGTGGATCCGAGTAAAGTGGATGCGATTATGAATATTCCTGTACCGAAGTCAGTAACTGAAGTTAGATCCTTCTTAGGTATGGCATCGTGGTACAGACGCTTTGTGCCCAACTTTTCGACGGTTGTAGAACCACTGACTCGCCTAACGAAGAAACGTGTTTCATTCGTGTGGACTGCGGAGTGCGATGTTGCTTTTCGTTCGATCAAAGAACATTTGATTTCGGCACCTATTCTAAGTTGTCCTGATTTTTCCCGACCCTTTGTAGTTCAGACAGATGCTTCGGCGTATGGGTTCGGAGCTGTTCTAACTCAGAATTTCGATGGTGAAGAAAAAGTCATTTGCTTTTTGTCTAGAGCACTCACTCGTCCTGAGCGTAAATATACTACCACCGAGCGGGAATGTTTAGCAGTCATTTGGGCCTTGGAAAGGTTGCGTCAGTATTTGGAAGGTGTACACTTCACCATTGTTACGGATCATGTTTCGCTCCTGTGGTTGAATCGATTGAAAGACCCTTGTGGTAGACTTGGTAGGTGGGCTTTGAGTTTGCAACCCTTTGATTTTAATATTGTTCATAGGAAAGGAAAAGAACATGTCGTTCCCGATTTTTTGTCTCGTTCTGTTCCGGTAGTTAATCTTGTCGACACTCCTCATGAGTTTCATGACACCACCGATCCTTGGTATTTAGGTATGCTCCGCAATGTTGCTGAAAACCCTCAAAAGTATCCTCGTTGGCGAATTGAAAACAACCTTTTGTTTAAGTATGGCCGTTGCCCAGTGCCAGAACTTGCGACGGAACAAGATTATTGGAAGGCTATAGTGTCAAAAGTCATATCAAAATAACCTGAAATAAGGCATTCGAATAGCTTATGTCAAATTTAAATGTAATGTGATTGTTATATTATTTTTAAAATTCAAGTACTCCATGGTTTGTGGATCCAACCAATTACAATGGGTTGCACCAATGACTCGACTCTTTCTTATTATATACAGGGACTCTAGTCACATATAGAGTCCCTGTATATAGGTTACTAAAGGATCTCTAGTCACATATACAGTCACTTTATAGAAACAGTCTGGCCATATGAAATGTCACTGATGACAGAAGACACAAAATGGCCGCCTTTATTGGCGGGTCAAAACCAGTGGCGGTGTTGGGAAATACTAATATTTCAACTAAATATCTAAATCCTAAGTAGAAGTTAGTAAATACAACATAAGAAAAAATAAAATAAGCAATGTTGTAACGCTAGCTTCCGTTTGAATTTGATTAATTCAATATTAAATAATATTTGCAAATTTAAACGTAGCCGACCTTTAGCGTTATCAAGAACCCGGCGTGTTCCAGGGAGATAAGCTAGCGCAGACCGAAGTTCCGCCCGTGATAACAGCGCTGGACAAAGAAAAATCGCGCGCCGCCTCCCCACCTATGAACATCCAAAGCCGTATAAAAGCGGTTGCAGAGCTTATTTAGACAGATTTTCCTAGAGATTTCTCATACAGATTTTCCAGACCGATCTCCCCAGTCCGACTCCCGTTCCCAATCATCCCGTCCTGTGTTCCTGTCCGGTACGAAGAGAGATTTTTATAGAGATTTTCCTTCCAATAGGCTGTCCTCCCAGAGAGTTCCTCCGTCGACTCTACCAGTACCTGGAAAATACTGATAGCTAGTTCAATTTAGTGGTTCCGAAAGGACGCCTGAAACGCCAGCTAATTTCCCTGTAAAAATCCTGATAACTAGTTCAATTTAGTGGTTCCGAAAGGACGCCTGAAACGCCAGCTAATTTCCCTGTAAAAATCCTGATAGCTAGTTTAATTTAGTGGTTCCGGAAGGACGCCTGAAACGCCAGCTAATTTCCCTGTAAAAATCCTGATAGCTAGTTCAATTTAGTGGTTCCGAAAGGACGTCTGAAACGCCAGCTAATTCCCCTGTGAAATTCCTGATAGCTAGTTCAATTTAGTGGTTCCGAAAGGACGCCTGAAACGCCAGCTAATTCCCTTGTGAAAATCTTGTACCAAAATCCGTTTGTAAACCAGCAATAAATAACGTAATTTTTAAATCCCAGCTCCCCTTGCATTTTAAATTTGGCGCGTTGCTATTCAAGCAGAATTGGGAGCTACAAGCTATCTAAATGAAATTTATCTGTATTAACCATTGAGATTTGCAGCAGCCGACTGGCCTGGGAACTCCACGGGCTTGGCCGACATCCTTGCCATAAAACGCGCCTGCAGGTGCCAAGGTCGATAACCTCGAAAATCCCATCGATTTGATAAATCGATTTCCAAGCGAAACCCCGCCGTGCGGCGAATCTCACGGAGTGTTTTAACAACAAACTGTAGCTGCACAAATAAAGTGAGAACTCGCGTTAACAGTTTTAATTTGTTAATTGTTTACAGAAAGCAGAGCCCGTAAATATTCCGGAAAACTTGACAGACTGCACGGCGTCGCCATTAGCGCGCAGTTCGACGCCGAACGAGAACGCCGACAATCCCCGGCGCTTCCTAAGCGAAGCGCCTCCGACGTCCGCAGCTACATCCAACACGGGTGTTAAGCGGGTTGCAGCAACTGTAGGCACCAGCGACATTATTTCGTTATAAAAATGTCAATTCAATATACATCTCATTTTTCTTTATTACACGTGAATATAATTATGTATCATAGTTACACAATAGTATATTATACATCAAGGTAGCGAAGCGCAGTATTATAACCTGAGCGCATATTAGATACTGAGCGCGCAGCGCGAAGTATCTAAAGCGCGAAGGTTATAAGACGATTCGCTACCGTGGTGTATATACTATTTTTTGCACTACTAGTCTCAGAACTCAAAAAATAAATTGTTATACAGGATACTCCGGTGGTGTGTTTTGCTTATTTGAGGTATATCTGAGTGAACACTTGAACTCTTCTCCGATATATGAGCTATCCCGTGGTAAATAAATATTCGCACCGTTATAAAGAAGGGCCAGGTGTTACAATGTTGTATCAATAACAAAATATAAATTTTATTTACAGCTGAATAATAATAAATCTACAAAACTTAAACCAATTACCAAACTAATAGACTATGTATGCTTAAAATTACTTTTCATATCTTCCTACTGAATTTATTTATGCAGTGTGCATTGCCACGGATTTGCTGCTGTATTTATTTGACTTCATATTTTGCTTTTTAGTTTTCTTTGCAGCTATTTTCAAACGAAAAACTATAAATTTAGATATAATAAACCTTTTTAATTGATGGCAAGTCGCAATATGTTTAACATCAACAGTATGCATTTTCATTATATAAAATGATTTTATATTTATATTTTGATCTTTTATGCTATTCCAATAGTGTACAAATAGTCTTTCCAATTTTATAAAATATTCGAATGTTGCGTTATTACAGAAAAACAGCCCATTACCTCTAAAGCACTTGATATGTGTTAATTTAGCATACTTTAAAGATTTATCATATTTTTTGATCCTATACTACCTAAACATTGTTTGCACACAGTATAATTCTTCTTAATGCTGCTAACAATGTACCCGCAAATGTTATACAATGAATTTAGTTCTGTGTAATTTAAATCTCTAGGTTGATCACAGTTTTCTAAATTATCTGGTAAATAATCATCTTGTTGGTCGTTGGAAACTTTCTTGGGAATATAGTCCAAAAAATTTTGCTAGAAAACTTCTATCATCGTCTTCATAATTGCTTTTTGACACGTTTTTAAGAAATTGGGAAACACAAACTAATTTTAAATTACATCTAAATTGACAAGCATTAGGAATAACTTGTTTTGATCGGATAATGCTAAATAAATTTTCAAGACAGTCTTGAGTAAACCTCGATGTCAGTAAAAATATGTATCCCCTTTTTCTAAGTAATTCCTCTAGTATGGACATAGTCGAAATTATTGCACCCGCTTGCGACGGTTTCCAAATTCCTTTTTCACCAACCTTAATATCGGAAAAAATATTTATAAAGTCTTTCAATTTTCTAATAGTATTGTCGTAAACATTTGGTCGTAATTTGGTGAAACCACTCTTCAATTATGTCAATAAACCATGCAGTGGTTTCATATTCTGGTTTACCTAATTCGTGTGACAGAAATTTTAAGCCACAGTTTGCTTCCGTCGGGAACTAATACCAGCTAACATTTTAACAAGAGCGTGAGCTGCTTCTCCGGTGTGCTGGGGTAAAGTTATTTGACCTAAATATTTATTTAATGAAACATCGTAGGTTCTTCCCGGCGTTATAGTCATTTCATCTAAAGTGATTCCACAGTCTCTTTGCTGAGGTGTCGTAAAGCAATTCACTTTTAGTTGTAAGAACGTAAAGACTTCGTCTAATATGCCTGATTCAAATTTCAGATTTTGTAAACGCCTTCTCAGTGTTCTTGCTGATGGTAGCGGAATTCGTTGACGTCGAAGTTCTTCGTATCCATTTGTACCACACAGAAATTTTACTTTTAAGGCATTTTTCACTGTTATGTTACTCCACTTCATAAATTTGGTAGATTTTCTGTTAGCAGCCCGAATTTGGTCTTCGTTGAAAATTGTATTAAGCAAATTGTTTGATTTTAGATATTTCCGTTCTCGTTTCAGTTTCCGAATGACCCTTTTGTACTTGAGATTTTGAATTAGCAGTTTTTTGTAACCTTTATTACGTTGTTCTAGCTTCTCCTTCAAATTTCTAATTTCTTGTTCAAGCAGTAAACGAGAATCTACCTTAGTTGGAATGCAGTCGCTTGAACTTTTTATTGATGATGATGATGGCACATGTATATAAAAATGTTATCATTTTCTGTGTAGGCAGAGGCATTTTCAGTGTTTTTAGGCTCTAATGTGGACGGCGTGAAAGAAAATAACGTTGGCACAGCATTACTTTTAAGTTTCCGTTTCCCGTCAACACGCACTTTCTCCCACATGGATTCTTCAAAATGCTGTTCACATATTTGTGAATTCTTATTAGGATACCAATTTTCCCGATTCACCTGCTTGGCCCACAAGTCTCGCCTAGTTTTGTTCCTCGGAAAACGTTTCATTTTAATTCCATGTGCAGTTTTATTGTTGCATCCGAATGCACAACAAAACCTCATATCTAAAACTCCAACTTTGATAATATCAGTTTTAGTGTTGACTTATTAGCTTACTAATAACGAAATGTATTGTTTCCAGCAGTTTTCAAATATTATATTTGCAGATATACAAATGTTAGACAAGCCTGGTGAAAAATTATCATGTGTAAACGTCAACTTGATGTCTTCAACATGTAATTGTCAAGATGACGGAAGACACAAAATGGCGCCGACCAATAGAAAACGTGACCACGTATGGCCAAACTGTAGTAAATAAAGCAACTGTAGTCACATATGATTGGTAGCAGAGTTAGTAACTGGTTCTGACAGGTAGAATTTTGTGCTGCCATCTGATAGTCAAGCTTAGAAATACCCCCCGAGTTACTGTCTCTGGCACTCTAGACAGGTTTCAACATTTGGCATGAGTGTATCTACTTGTTTTATGTATGTACGCTGGCATTTCTCTCACTTATAATATAATCTACTATTATTTGTCATTTCGCAACGGCCTTCTCATTTAATAAACCTAACCTAAGAGTGATGTCAAATTTAATTTTCTTTTAATGCTTCGTATTAGGAAACTAGACACTGTAGAGAGATTGTGTTGGAAATTTTAGAGTTCTCATGCGTTGCCGAAGCGTGCTACCTGAAGATTTAGTGGTAGTTGCGAGACACCCTGTATTATTAGGCTGGTTTTCAACGACAGGCGTCCACTATTTGTATCGTTTCTTTATATTTCCAATAAAATGTGAATTATAATACTTAATAAAATTTTAGAAAATTTTCAACCATTTTTCAGTCTTTGACAATGTGCTACCGTAGGGATTAAAAAAGTTGAAAGTTTTTTAAGGTCAGCTATTGCCAAACACCAATTGTTACCATTCAACAACACTGGCATTACTAATAAATCCTTGTGAGTTGTCGATAAGAAATAGTCACTATATTTATTTTCTGTAAATATCGTCGTTGAGTAGTTTGTCAGTATGACCTGAAATATTTCGTTTTTATTAATTAATTCCAGCACCAAATCTATTAAATAATTATGTAACCAATTCTTGCCATTTAATGTACAATAATTTTGTATATGAAGCTTGTACAAGCAGTTAGGATTGTCATGTGTAGCTACAATATATCCTCCATTTTTTAAGATTTTGTAGTAATGAATACTATCTAGAAGAGCATTCGCCAAAAAATGTAAATCCTCAATAACTGGCCATCGACGCTCATCTGTTAATGAAATTCCAGAGGAAGTCGTATATGGTAATAAATAAAAATAATAAAATTCTTGTAATTTTAAGAATATTGTGTCCGAGAAATGTTTGTCTCTATGAATTATTTGTTACGGTAGAAAACTGATTTTATGACACCTCCGATTAGGAAGTGTCATTAACATAATATATCACTTTCAGGAAAATGTCACTGCCTGCCCTAAATACTCATGGACAGGCTAATAGCCGCAGCTGAATACGCTCAGGGACATTGGCGTAGTTCTTCGAACAGGACGCCTTAAGAACAAGCGTGACGACATATACAGGGTGTCGGTAAATAAGAGGGCGCCATGGGTTTCGGGTATGGATTGAAACCCACGTATGACAGAAACCCGAAGGACCAAACGGGGTTGGAGGGTGTGTAGCTTCGGAGCCCCTGTAGAGGGCAACCAGAGGGTCGGAGCCTACTTTGCCGCTTACAAGATTCTACCAGGATCTGCTACACACAAATCATATACAGAATGCCGCTCGGGCAATAACATGACACAGTATTACAAGTATGTAAATCGAAACACAGCATAAAACAAACGCATTGGTAACATTTAACCAATGAGGTCTATTGGTCTTTAAACGCACACAAATATATCAACGAAAATTTACAGTAATGGGTGTATCTTAACTGTTATAAATAATAAGGGTTAGTAAACGGCGACGCATAACAAAATCCTAAGCACGCTGCGTATTAGCAGAGCGCACTGGTGCTTTGACAACGGAAAGAGCTAAGCCCTACAACTTTAATCTACCCGTGAGAGGGGCAATACTTACATCTTACATAACAATGCAAAGTGCACAGTTTTAGACTGCGTGCGGGTGCCCTAAAAGGGCACCGCTTGCACGCTAAATAACAATGTGAAACACAAACAGATTTATACTAAACAAATGCTTGACCAAACGCGGGAGCTACAAACAGTTCAACTTAACAACCATTGGGATGCAAATTTGTAGCGACTGAGTTGACAAACACGTGAGGAGAGGGGGCCTACAACAACGCTCACTGGATTAACATGCGCGGCGGTATTCTAGGGCTCCGCGATCGGTGACTTCGACATGCGGTTCGTGCAGATCAAAACATTACAAGTACAAATACCTTAGCTTTTCCTGGGGGCCACTTGCTGCTAGGGCTATACTACGAAAGCGAAAGGAGATCTCTTCAAGGCGACACTTACTGAAGGGGACTCGGAACGTTGGTGATATTGGTGCCTAATAGATTCCTCGACAGAGCGACATGTATCCGGACAACTTGACAGGAAACGCCGGAATACACGCAATTTTACCAGGAATTAAGCCGTCCTCCGTTATATTATCCGCTTCCGTGAAAGGGGCTGCCGCCCTACTTCAAAACGGTACACAGAAGGACGCCTGGGATCATCGTGCTACACAATCAATACCAACACTTACGACATCGCAACCTCCACTCTCAACGTCTGGAGCTCTAGTCTGCGAGATTTTGCAAATAACGGGAACTCACTTCTCGGGCAATTACACATTCAGAAACGTAACAAACGGAAAGCCGTCTGCCCTCACGGCACAAGCCGCAAGGGGCGGCGAAAAACCACACTCCAAAAATTGCTTGCATTTACTCCGAAGTTTCGTGTTAGAGCGACACTGTAACCAAGAAATGCCAAGGAGGGGCTGCTCGTTCGCGCCAAAACAAAAACCGATCGATATCCAACTGTTGCACCAGCCAGACTAAAGCGAGATAAAACATTCATTCTCTCTCATTCCTGCTCACGCAATTTCTTAAATCGAGCGAAATCATTCCTGCTGGAAACGGGCGTTTGCAACGAGACTCGCTTCAGCAGACCGATCGATAAAAACCACGTGCACTCAGCCGTCGCGCAAGAATTCGCCAAGTCTGCACGGTTTGGAGAACGCGCTTATACAGCGGGCGTCAAAAATTAGAATGCAATGCGGAATTTTCTGTACTGTTCCTAACATATTTCCATACTTATCTCTTTCAGAGTAACAATGACAAAATCGCACCAATGCCTATATGTGATTTCAAGAAGTTCTTGGATTCTTGTTACGGTATTAATTCAACATATCGACATAGGTCGTATTGATTGTTCAAAAACGGGTACAAACTACAGGGTTCTCCGGCTTTACTAAAAAGAACACAGATCTTAATGTGCTGCAGCAGATTTTGTTGCTCCTATTACTCGCACTTAGCTCAGTCGGGAAGGCGTGGTTCGAAAGCTCAAAGAAAAACCGGCGGCACTTACCCTGATGGATTGCTTAACAGAAAAAGAAATGCCTGAGCGCCACTTGGTTCTGACTAGGGGTGGCTGACATGTCTAGAACCAAGAACAATACACGTAGCCTATGTAGAAGTCCTGCAAGTACGTTGCTGAACACCTCCGCCTGTTGTTCACCAAGCCTCCTCCGAGCAGCCGGGTGACCTTGTCGTTAAATCACTTACCTTCAAGGCCACCGTCACTAAAGAATAACAAAAGAACACTGAATGGCCCAGGGCTTGGGGCTTGCTTATCAAAAGGCGTACTTTCAGCTTTACATTGCAAATTACACTAGGCCTTTGCCACACTGGATTAATTAATGACCCAGAAGGGGTTCAGAACTCAACAAATAATCAAATTGACTTCAATGGGTTTATTATTTAAAGAATTAAAGTTTACACAAATTTTTACATTGATAATAATCACCCGGAGGTGAATTCAAGCTTAATAAAGAGAAAAGACACACCCTACATGAATATAACACCCTACATGAACATAAAAGGGGCTCCCACGCAATGTTACCTTATGGTCTAAATATGTGGTTACACAACGGACAAAACGAAATAGATAACAGGGGTGAAGCCCCTGGTTAACAACAAGCAAATCAAAACATAAGCTTAAGCTTTAAGTGAACGGGCGCAATATTTACGAACTCCCGGAAAACACATAACAAATATAGTCGCAACTTAATTAGGCACAAAAACACAATTGGAGTAATACATAGCTCCTACCTGATAGCTGTAAGCACGTTATTTGGGGCTGGCGATAGCCACGAACTCCGCCTCGGCGAAGGCCGGTGAGACGTTGCAGAGGTGTAGCGGGCTCCCCAAATGTGAACGAAAGGGTTGTACAGGGGCCAATTCGGTACGGAGGGCCAGAGGGTCGGTTTACCCCACGAAAAAGGATGGCAGCCAGCGGCGGGCGACGGGTAACTTCGAACTTTAACACGGCTTCACAGAATTCGCAACAGATTTGCCGAAACTTTTTCCACTGATATGAAAAGTATTGTAGGCTTATGAGGACATCTTTGTTGAATGTGCAAAAGGGTGCAACTTGCTTTTCCACTCCTTGCTGGAGGGCAAAAGCCGATAGAAGGCGCCTCGCCAATAATTTGAAACCGCTTAACGAAACATCGCCCTTAGCCCGCGCTACCGAAAACTTTGAGTTGCAGTCAACCAATTATTATCGGGGTCTAAGCTGAACTAACTCCAAATCAAAATTTAATTCCGTGAAGATCACAAAGTTCGCATAACTTGGACACGCAACTACACTGCGTTCACAGAAAGTTCCCCGGACCGCAGCACGCGGCCCGGGGGGCGACAAAACTTGCACGTTAGTTGTGGTTCACAGCTCGATGCCAATTCATTCAGAAACGCGCGGTAAAAACGATGGTCACCCCCGCGCAGAATGATCTCATTCCTTCAGAACAAAGAACCTGCCAGCCTTGCAAAAAAAACAAGGAACAATTAACACGAACAACTCTAGAACCTATGACAACCTAATCAGCGCTTTCAGCGAGCGAGGGGCGCAATTCAAGAAGCTAAGAAAAGGTATCATTTTACAATCTAATTTCCAGGAAAGAAACTTCACGTCGGCCTTGTGCAGGCGTTCAAGAATTGGTTACTTAAGAAAACAAATACAAAGCGCAAGCATTTCAATGCCCGCCGGAACAAATTCGAATATAACTAGTACAGGGCCGTAATCAGTAAGAATTCGGGCGACAAATAAACGTAATTTTGAGCAAAACGAAAGAGGTCGAAAATGATCTAACATTCTATAATAATAATTATGTGTATTTTGCAATTTAACGGTCTTATCTAAGTAGTTTGGATGTACTTCTAGAAGATTGAAGTTTCGTATTGAAAATTGACACTTCACGAGTCCTTCGTTATCTACTATTTCATCCGGCGTTGCTGTTAAAAAAGGATGAATTTTACGGATATGTAGTCCAGCTGCTTTATTTTTCGTATGGTTTTCGTAACTGTATGCGGTAGACTGTTCATTTTCAATACAGAACATAATGGCCTTATTGGGCAATGTTTTTTTACTAAGAAAACTTTTTGCAAGATTTTCGAGAAAGGAAGTACCATCGGCTGCATAGAAAACTGGAACAGCAAAACATTCTATTTACACGAATATTTGAAAATTTTGTTGGTGGTACTGTAAGTCTATGTCAAATTCGAGGTTAGCAGGTTACGTTTGCGTCAGTCTGTGTTAAAACTGACGCAAAACCTAACCTGCTAACCTAGAATTTGGCATAGACTTACAGTGGCACCTACACAATTTCCAAAAATATTCGGGTAAATAGATTTTTTGCTGTACCAGTTTTCTATGCAGCCGATGGTACCTCGAGCTTTAAAAAATACGTTTTGGTAACGAATCGCATTATGAAAATAAATAATTGTTTGTTCTCAATTTCTTTAAGAAATAATCTTTCCTACTTTACTTCGGGCCGTGACAAATGTTTATAATTTTGTCTAACAATATACCCTCAAATGTGTTGATTTTAGGGAACTACCCTAATCTGACTGCATCGGGCAGTTGCTAACCATCGCAATTTCGAGTTATTATTGGCCAAAATTATTTCAAAATTGTTGAGACCTTAATATACTACAGCTGATTATTACACACAACTGTCACGTGACTGATATCATCCAATGAGACCCATGCATTTTTTGAAAATCGACCAATCTCGAACTGATTGCCTGATAAGCTCCCTACGGATGATTATCAAGCGATAAGCGCCCTAGGGCTGATTATCGACCCCTAAATAGTGTCATAATTAGAAATAGAAATGTAAGAAACAAGTATATAGAAGTTTTTTGGCATTACTAGATCAATTTTAAATCATAAGTCGTATACAGGTTTTGTAACGGGTGTTCATAAACAGTCGTCATCGCAGTAGGTTTTGACTTCAGAAACGTATGTCTATTAAAATTGAGAAAAAATGCGTTATGACAGTACTCAATGACGTTTCATTGTGTTGCACGAATTAATCAACGACATAACATTTTGTTTTTCAAAGCAACTGGGATGACGACTGTTTATGAACACCCGTTATAATAAACTTCAAAATATAAACGCGGGACAGTTTTCGTTGCAACCAGTACTCGGCCCTTGGCGTGTGCAAAATTATCGGTAAGTATGTCTCGCGGTTGATATATTACTATTGATAATTTTACTTCGACTCAACCTGCCGAAATATTGCTTTCCACTTTGATTATTTTTACAAATTTCCAATTTTTGTAGTAATCGCAATCACTAACGACCAAGCCGAAATTATATAAAAGTCGTATGAAATAACATACGAGGCTAAGGTGAATAGTTCTCGGCCTTGACCAAAGATGGCGTTCCAATCTCCAAAAATTAGAGTCCCTGTATATAATTACATACAGGGGCTCTACAAAAAATTAATTTTCCTGCCTACGTGCAAGTGTTATTAGTTCGTATGACAAGTTTCAACCTGTTCTTTCAAGTAGTTTGTTTACACGAATTTTTGCCGTAGACGTCTTGCGTGTTTTTTTTTTTTTCGTTAAAATGGATAAATTTGAATATCGTGCGGTCATAAAATTCTTCGTTTTGGATGGATTAACCCCTAAGGAAATTCATCCGAAGTTGACAAAAGTTTACGGGAACTCCGCTCCTTCCATGTCAACCGTTAAAAAGGGGGCAGCTGAATTTAAACATGTTCCTACGTCCCTCGAAGATGACCCACGTTAAGGACGGCCAAAAACCGCAACCTCACCGGAAACCATCCAAAAAGTGCATGATATCTTGTTGGACGATAGGCGAGTGAAGGTCAGTCAGATAGCTGAGGCTGTGGGGATATCGGAAGAAAGGGTGCGAAACATCTTGCACAAAGAATTAGGGATGAGAAAGTTCTGCGCGAGATGGGTGCCGCATTTGCTGAATGCCGATCAAAAGCAAATGCGCAAACGAGTTTCGCAGCAATGTTTGGACCGATTCAATATGCATCCGACCGATTTTGTGCGGCGATTTGTCACCACGGATGAGACATGAGTTCACTACTACACCCTAGAAACGAAGCAGCAGTCGAAGCAGTGGGTGGAAGCCGGTGGTTCAGCGCCAAAGAAAGGGAAGTCTATCGCATCTGCTGGAAAGGTCATGGCCAGCGTGTTTTGGGATGCGAAAGGGATTCTGTTAATTGATTACCTTGCAAAAGGCAGAACAATTACAGGCGAATATTACTCCAACCTTCTTGACCAGTTGGATGTCAAAATCCGGGAGAAGAGGCCTGGCTTGAAGAAGAAAAAATCATCTTTCACCAGGACAATGCACCTGTTCACAAGAGTGCGTTGGCGATGGGAAAACTGCGGGATTTGGGGTACAATTTGCTCGGCCAACCCCCCTATTCTCCTGATTTGGCACCCTCGGACTTCCATCTGTTCCCAAACTTGAAGAAATTTGTTTCTGGGAAGCGCTTCGCGTCCAATGAAGAAGTTAAGAGGACCGTAGATGAATATTTTCACAGCCTTCCAGACTCTCACTTCCGGGAAGGAATACTGATGTTGGAGAAACCTGGACCAAGTGTGTTGAAATCAAGGGAGATTATGTAGAAAAATAAAATCATTTTTTAACTGAAAATCGCAGTCTTTCATTGTCAGGCCAAAAATTTTTCACCTTACCCTCGTAACTTTTCTGACAGTAATCGCTTTCGAGTTAAAGGAATGTTGGAAAATTAATAAAGAGCGAGTAGGTCATTCCAGTTGAGTGTAAACATTATCAAGAAGGATGCAACTTATAAGTCTGCTTCCTTGGGCAATTTGTACGGAAAATTAATGCAAAGAACTGAAAAGCCTTTGAGCGAGATTGGTCCATTTTTTCATTGTGCGTATTTGTCGATTTGAATTCGCGTTAAGAATAGTATACATTAAGCGGTCGCGTAATTAAGCTGTCAAAGTGGTGTATTGTCACACTCGTGAACTGCCGAGAGTTCGAATCTCGGTCCAAGCAAGATTTTCAGTCATTTTATAACACCCTCGAAAAACATTCGCATAATCATAACCGCAGTACTAGGGGATGTAATAATCGAAGAATTCCTGTAATTAAACTAACTTAAACAATCAGGAAGAAACAGTTTACATTTAATATCATGTTTACAAAGTCCCTTTCAACAATTCTTATTGAAAAACCATTTTATTCTCTGAGAGAATACCTATTGCTATTGCTCAGATAGTGTGATGCGATCATGTCTACTAAGTATTCATATAGAGAAGTTTTAATGTTTTACATTTTTTGATGTTCTGGTAATTTATCTTAACAATGTTAACTTACCATGTACAATTTGTTTTCTGTTTTAATTTATTATTACAATGGAAATTATGATAAAATAAGATTTTCTCTTATGTTTTATGACGAGCTATAAATAATTTGTCATTTGTACTGTGGCAAATAAATTTACTACTACTGCGACTACTACTAAATCTACTACTACTACTATTTAGCCGTCAGTCACTATGGGCCGGTTGCAGAAAGCAATGTTAAGTCTGGTGTTAGTTAACATCGCGTCAAAGTGAACAAAATCGCATCAAATTTTGTTTACTAATGTACTAGTTACCATAAACATTTAAGATTTGATTCGTTTTTGTTCACTTTGACGTCGCGTTAGCTAACACCAGACTTACCGTTGCTTTCTGCAACCGGCCCTAAGGCATATAAATGTTTAACGGTATGGTGCATTCATTCAAAATTGCAGGCAATGTTAAGATTAAAAAGTGGGATAGACATATCAAAATACAATAAGCTACATCCATTTATGAAAAGTTTGAACAAGGGACACGAGGCAAAAAAGTCTTGGGTGTTTACGGACGAAGTTTACGAACATTTTTCATCGATGCTCCTGATGCTAGCTTCTCGTTTTTAAAGGTATATGTATGAATTTTCTTTAAAAAAAAGTCAGATAATGCTTTCAATTTTCAGGTTGTTACCATTTGTGGAATTTTTGGTTCGTGTAGGAGACAAGAAATGTGTGATTTGCGGATGTCTGATGCAGGGCCGGCGGTAGTATGGGTAGTACTACCCACTCGAAAATATCCGTGTGGGTAATTACCCACTCGAAACTTTCGAACAAAACCAAGTTTTTCAAGTCTTTAGAAAATTTTGCAACTCGTAAAACGAAAGATACAGACGAAATCATGGAATTCTATCGAAAAGATTTTGACAAATCGCGACTAACAAATGATAGAGATTTTTTTAAGAGTATCATGAAGCTTGAAGGGGAAGAAGCAACTGATTTGAACACTATGGTAAAGTTTCTCAGAGAAAATGAACATTATATAAAAATCGTTCTCGAGTTCGTGCGTTTTCTGAGACTAATAATAACAGTACCGGGATCTTCTTGTTCTAATCAAAGAAGTTTTTCAGTTTTGCGTCGAATAAAAAATTATTTAAGATCGACTATGGCACAGAATCGGCTAAACCACGTTGCTATTTTGCATTTCTACCCGGATTCAGTTGATGTGCTCGATTTAGAAATCTTTAATGGATGAATTTATTGTTCGTAATAGAAAACGAACGTCTTGTTTCGCCCTACGAAAATGATTTAATTGTACCTTTAAACGAAAGCAACTAGATTGAACTTTGTGACATCTCAAAGTATATTTTTATCAATTTTTGATCGTAACCCTGTATCCCTCATCTCTTCATATGAGTGTATTGTGAAAAATCACTTGGAACTCAATGTGAAAATTGCGGTTCGCGGGTCGGGTGCGGGTTTAAAATTTCAGAAATTGCGGTTCGCCGGTCTGGTGGGGGTCCAATTTATTGGCCCCGCGCAGGTCTCTAGTCTACGTACTCCATTTCTTCAGTCCTCGGTAGCATTTTATAAAAGACAACTGTGTACATTTAACCTTACGTTTCATAATGCAGGTTCTGGAGAAGTCACATGTTACATGTGGCATGAAGCTGAAGGGGGACGTGGTGGAAATCAAATAGGTACATGTATCTTTCAAGAACTGCTTGCTTTACCTTCGGAAGTGGAGAAGGTAATTCTTTATTTAGATACGCGTGGAGGTCAAAATAAGAACTCTCATGTGGCCGCCATGTTCTTAACCGTAATGCAGAAAACGAAGAATTTAAAAGTTATCGATCACAAATTTATGGTCAGTGGTCATAGTCACATGGAGTGTGACGTTGATCATGCTCTCATAGAGAAGCAAAAAAAGATGCTATCTACGCAAATTTTCCACCCTCATGACTGGTACCACTTGGTTAGAAGTGTTGGAAGAAAAAAGAAATTTTGTGGTAAAGGAACAGACACATGATAAATTTCTAAATTTTTCTAACCTTTACAAACAGTCACTGGTCTTAAGAAAGAAAGACCTTGAAGGAAAACCTTTTAAATGGCATGATGCTAAGTGGTTTCGATATACCTCTGAACCTGATAAAATCTTCTTCAAAAATTCACTAGACGAACAAGCACCATTCAAAACATTTTCTGTGGGCAGACGTGGAAGGTCTAACGTAACATTAACGCCTGGAAAATGTTATTCGAGTACACTACCCCGTTTCAGCAGAGAAGGAAAGCAGTATGTTGGATCTTTTGCCTCTCATACCTGCAGTATTTAGAGATTTCTATCAGAACCTTCAAACAGCTGAAATTGAAAATACGTACCCAGATATAGAAGAGTTCAATGAGAATGAAACAGCCACCCTCGAAATTTTAAATTATTAATAATCAATGAACTATATCCTTTATCTAATAGACTTGTCTGTCCGGGACGCTGTTTCAGCAGCCAAACCGTAAGAGATAGAGAAAAAAGTTATTAAAGTTATATGTATAGTATTCAGCAAGCAGTTAAACAAAGCAGACGTGCTGTGTGACCGTGACGTGATAGTGCTATCATTTTATGGACGCTCTGATAAGTACTGAACTTAGTTATTTTGTTTGCTATTTATACATTTATATTGCCTGGTGAAACATCTTACAAAGACTATTCGCAAAGTTACCAATTCGCCATGCAACCTTCCGGGGCCGCTCCAGGCTTCGGGGGCGGCATGGTGCCTAATTATAATTATACTTATAATCCTAATCAAATTCCCAACTACATGCAAAATAATTCCTACTTTAATCGACAATCACCAGAAATGAGAAACCTGCAATTCTTACCACATTATCAATTTGTAAACAACATGCTGCCACAAAATTTATTGGCTTCGCACCCTAGTACCTCAACACATAACACACCTATAACATCAAATGCTGCTTCCCAACAATCTGTAAATGATACTAACTCAAACGTAGATATGTATGAATGTTGCGACTCCGAAAGCGAGGCAACTACCAAAGAAAACCCGTGGCAGAATGTAACCAGGAAATACAAACGGAAACGTGTACAAATTCCCCCAAATCCAAGCCAAGCCAAAGTACCACAAGCTGAAAGTCAATCAAATAGATTTAGCCTACTATCAAATGAAAATACCACAGTTGAAGAAACAGGCACACCAACAGAAGATAATGTAACCCCCAAACCTCCTCCAATTTTTATACACGGAGTCGAAAACTACCCAGACATGATCATATGTTTAAACTCTGTTTTAAATCCAGAAGAATATACATCAAAAGCCATGATTGATAATGTTGTTAAAATAAATGTATCTTCGATTGATAAATACCGCAAATTAAGTAAATTCCTACAAGACAAAAAAATAGTGCATCACACGTATCAGTTAAAACAGGAAAAAGCATATCGCGTAGTGATTAGACATCTACATCCTTCCATCCCTACTAATGAAATAAAAACCGAATTGGAGAAACTAAATCATAAAATCAGAAATGTATATAACATAAAGAGCAGAATTAACAAATCACCACTGCCTATATTCTTTGTCGATATCGAACCGGCAGAAAATAACAAATCGATATATGATTTAAAATTTCTACTAAATATGGTCATTAAGGTAGAACCCCCAAGAAAACGCACTGAGCCCGTACAGTGCATGAGATGCCAAGCGTATGGACACACAAAGGCATACTGTTTTAAACCATATGCGTGTGTCAAATGTGGAAAAAACCACAACTCAACAACATGTGTAAAAACAAAAGACACTCCGGCAACGTGTGCATTTTTTTTTTAATTTATTATAGCTGGCTCTGCATACAATGCAATACACGGCTGTGGTATAATATTACTACACAATAACGTATCCATATCATAATTACTAGCGAGGATTAAGTGATTCCATTCACACCTCTGGCGTACATAATAAATATCTACTTATATAATATAGTTGTAATGGGATACTAGAGTCTGTACTAGGTTAAATCTTGAGGTAACTTACGTTTAAGTCGCTTATGAATATTTTTTTTGTCCGAGATTAAGTTTGACAGCACTTGAACAGAGCACTATATTTTCGAAAAACTTTTTTGATACACTATTTATGAAGTCCATAATTAGGGGGACGCACAGTTCTTTATGGATTTGCCTATTTCGTATAAACCATGGTGCCTTACTTGCCACTCTAAGCACTTTATTTTGTGCATTGTGCAGAGGAAATCACCCCGCAAGTTATAAAGGGTGCAGAATCTATCAAGACCTCTTCCAAAAGAGAAAGAATATTGTACCAATATATCAAAACACCACCTACGCTCAAACAGTAAAAAGAAACATTGAATCAACTGCAACCCATTCACAGCCACAATCACAAACAGAAGTCACGCTTACCAAATTTCTGGAGGAATTTAAAAATATGTTTCAGCAACTCATGCATCAAAACAGTATGGTTCTTTCTATGCTTACTACAGTCGTCAACAAATTAACTTCATAATGGCGGGTTTTCTTCGAATAGTGCAGTGGAATGCCAATGGCTTGCAGCAACATAAAGAAGAAGTAACTACATTTCTGAAATCGAACAAAATTGACGTCATGCTTATATCCGAGGCTCATTTCACTGACAGAACTTATATTAAAATCCCAGAATATGAAATTCATCATACCAAATATCCAGACAGAACGGCGCATGCCGGAACTGCAATCCTCATACGAAATACCATAACACATCATGAACTATCGCCATTTGAAGAAGACTATTTACAAGCCACCACTATCCAAGTGAACAACCTACCTAGCCCTGTGACACTGTCCTCTATCTACTGCCCACCGAGACACAACATTTCTCAAGAAAAATTAACACGCTTCTTTGAAACTCTGGGCCCGCGATTCATAGTTGGAGGGGATTTCAATTCGAAACATACTTATTGGGGAAGCAGACTGATTACCACCAGAGGTAGGGTGCTTTTTAAAGTTACCCAAGACAAGAAATATATGCCCATATCCACTGGAAAACCCACTTACTGGCCGACAGACAATAGAAAGATTCCAGACTTACTGGATTTATTCATTACTAATGGAATATCTAATAACTACGTCAAAATCGAAGATAGCTATGATCTGTCATCAGATCATTCCCCAATAATCCTAACAATAAGTGCTACTATTATAAGCAAAGAAAACCCCCCAACCATTGTTAACAGAAATACAAACTGGAACACATTCCGAGAATACATATTGCACCATCTAAACTTAAACATAAGAATAAAAACAACCGATGAACTAGAAGAGGCCACAAATCACTTAATCACAATCATTCAGCAAGCAGGATGGAACTCTACGCCCTTACAACACCATAAAGATCAGAACAACATCCCATTGCAGATAAAACAACTAATAGCTCTAAAACGCAGAGCGAGAGCTACTTGGCAGCACACTCATAACATAATAGATAAAAGAAAGTACAACTGCTTAGCTAATAAACTAAAGCAATCACTTAAAAACCTGCGTAATGAACAATTCAAACAGTATCTAACAAATCTCGCAGCTAAAGATCAATCCATCTGGAAAGCCACCAAAAGTTTCAAAAGACCTCAAAAATCGATACCGCCAATAAGAAACGAAACAGGTAACTGGGCTAGATCAGAGCTTGAAAAGGCCGAAACATTCGCACGGTACCTTGCTGAAGTTTACAAACCTCATACTGTAGACGTAAATGATGAAATTGAAGAGTATCTTGCTGCTCCTTTTCAACTATCCCTACCTATCCGAGCCTTCTCGCCTTCAGAGATAAGCAATGAAATCAGATATTTAAACAGTCATAAAGCTCCTGGGTATGATCTAATAACTGGAAAGATGTTAAAAGAGTTACCCAAAAAGGGAATAACAGCATTAACAATAATATTTAATTCCGTCTTACGCCTAACATATTGGCCAATCCAACTAAAATTTGCTCAAATCATCATGATATTAAAACCAGGTAAACCTTCCAACGAGACTTCCTCATATAGACCCATCAGCCTTCTCCCAGTTATCTCCAAATTATTAGAAAAGCTATTACTAAGAAGACTATAAGAAGATTCATTGCTAGAAGATTGCATTCCTAAACACCAATTTGGTTTTCGGCATGCACATTCGACTATCCAACAGTGTCATCGGGTCACCGATGCTATAAATAAAGCCTTCGAGAAGAAACAGTACTGTTCTGCCGTGTTTTTAGACATAAAGCAAGCCTTTGATAGGGTATGGCAAAAGGGTCTCCTATTTAAAATCAAAACTATTCTTCCCTATCAATACTACCTATTACTCAAATCCTACTTAACAGAACGCTACTTTCAAGTAAAAATTAATAACAACACCTCTAATCATTACCAAATCAACGCCGGAGTTCCACAGGGCAGCGTGTTGGGCCCTACGTTATATATTCTCTACACGGCAGACCTGCCCACAGCCAACGAGATAGTAACATGCACCTTTGCAGATGACACAGCTATCCTTGCTTGTGACAGTTCTCCAGCAATAGCTACCCAGAAATTACAGTTACACCTAGATATCATTTCTCAGTGGATGCAAAAGTGGAAAATTATGGCGAACGAAAATAAATCAGTTCACGTTACATTCACGCTAAAAACACAACAATGGCCAACTGTTATCCTGAACAACAAACCCGTTATCCAGGTAGATGAAGTTCGATATCTAGGTATGCATCTAGACAAAAAACTCAAATGGAAAACGCACATCTTGAAAAAGAGAAAAGAATTAGATATTCGAGCTAAGAAAATGTACTGGCTAATAGGAAAAAATTCATGTCTGTCCTTAGAAAATAAGCTCCTAGTTTATAAAACCATTCTAAAGCCCATATGGACTTATGGGATAGAACTATGGGGATGTGCCAGCTATTCAAATATAGATATTCTGCAGAGATATCAATCTAAAACGCTACGACTAATCACAGATGCGCCATGGTTCATCTCTAACCGAACCCTACACGAAGACCTAAAGGTTCCATACATCAAAGAGGTAATTACGCAATACGCTGATAGAGTCTACACATTACCCTTTTGCTGTGACGTCAGAAATAACAAAACATAACGTTTAAAACGTATGTCTTACATTACAATGAAATTTAAAAAGATCGTTTAGATCACAGGTAGTAGACTTCAAAAAGAATTTGAAATATACTTAACCTTTAATGCAAGGGCTGCTCTAAATAGCACATTGTTCAAACCAAGACATTCTTGACCTATGCAGTACGACGTTTCCCCTCTTCGAAGAAGTCCCTAACATTTAAAATAAGATTTTAGGCTTGCTCGCTTGCTTGTTATTGCGCATTATATTACTGTCATTTTGGATAAATGTCACATTGACAGTATTATAAAACAAGCCATACTTAAAGCGGACCTGACCAAAATCTGCAGATTTTTTGTTTCGTCCAGTTCCTTATGGTTAAATAGAGAGAGAAAATTATTACGTCACAGCAAAAGGGTAATGTGTAGACTTTAGACATAAAGTTCGACTACAGTCCCATTCGAATGAAATGGTCCAACCTCTAGTTGACGAAACATTCCATAGAAGACTGAAGCGAAAGTGGCCATGTGATGCAGTAGCTAGTGATAATTAAATAATGTAAATAATAAAATATATATTTAGTTCATATTAGGGATATTACCGCTGCGTATGATTCCCTCCATGTTTTAATTATCGCCAAACAATTAGCTTATAGAAATTATTGTATTAAGTTTTAATTTTCTGATTGCTAATAAAAGTGATATTAAAAAAAAAAAAAGTTATATGTTTGGAATGGTCATGTCAGGTCAGGAACCGAATTTCAGTTACGTGACACTTCCGGTTTTCGAGAAATTAAGTGATTTCTCGAAAACCGGAAGTGTCAGTACGCTGTTTCAGCAGCCAAACGGAGCTGCGACCCTCTGCGCCTTAAAACGTCGATCGGTTAGGCAACCACTTTGACACCTTCCAGGTCTGGGTACAGTTTTTATTTAATACGCGTTCTATTTGAAAAACTGTTTTTTTTGTTTTTTTAAATGAGACATTTGTCTCACTGGGTTGCTAGTTCATTATGAATAAATTGTGTTTATAGAAGATCGTTTTTTCTTATCTAAACTTGTGGTTCTAACAGTATAAGTCAACATTGTTTTAAGTCAAAATAGTATAAGTATAAATAAATTGTGTTTATAGAAGATCGTTTTTTCTTATCTAAACTTGTGGTTCTAACAGTATAAGTCAACATTGTTTTAAGTCAAAATAGTATAAGTCTATTTTTTTCCTTAACAAAATACAAAAAAACAGTGCAGAGTAGATATACCAAAACATACATTTGAATGATATAATTAAACCTCAGTTAATTGCACTTGTATTAATTAGCCGATCTTGCATCTAGAACTTAATATTCAAACATATTTTACCACAAATGTTAATTATTGACTTATACCCTTTTTCCTACCCACCACAGACATAATGGTAGACATAATGTTACTGAAAGCCAGAAGACAAAATCGAGAGCTAATCAGATTCAGATATCTAATAATGCAAATTGTTTGAATTTCTACCCTAATTAGTTTTATGTTGTTATTTCAATATTTTTTTTTTCAATAAAGATAGCGATGAAGTTATAATGTTACCTATATACCTTGCTTCCTTGACAACCTTTAAAGCTCGGCGTGCTTTAATCGCCTGTTTTCGCAAGCTCAGGCGTGCTTTAAACGGCGATTCTGATGTAGGTATAATAAAATAATATATTAAAGTATGAGTGGATAAGAAGGTCTTTAAAACACGCGTGAGTTTTCAAGCACGACGGCGTAGCCGGAGTGCTCGAAATAGAGCAAGTGTTTTAAAGACCAGTTATCCACGAATACTTTATCTACGATCATGTAAAAAGTGCCTACTTTCTACACCGATATTAGTGTAAAAAGTTAACTTTTAGTACACTAGTGTTATAAAAATTTTATTGCACGCTAATATCAATAAGAAATCTATGATACACTAATTTTAGTGCAAAAAGTTAACTTTTATTACACTAGTGTTATAAAAATTTTATTGCACCTAAATTTAAAAAATACAAAATGAAATACATACTTTCGTAAAAGATTATGATCGTAGATAAAACGTTGTAAGACACTCTTGCAAAAAGGCTCTTTATTGCACTCATAGGTCTTAGAATCCTCGCTAACGCTCGCATTCTAATTTGACCTATTCGTGCAAGAATGCCTTTTTGCACTTGTATCTTAAATAACTATTAAGCTATTTTTTATTATACCTGCAATACTAGAAATAAATTACGCACTAAAAACTTAGAAATACTTTTTGTCGTGATAAATCGAGAGGGCATAATAATATTGCTACTATAGTTACGTTTTTGTCGCGACCACGTCCGTTGTTGCATTCAGTCGTTTCCTTGACAACCTTTAAAGCTCGGCGAGCTTTAATCGCCTGTTTTCGAGAGCTCAGGCTTGCTTTAAGCGGGGATTCTGATGCAGGTATAATAAATAGCTATTTTTGTATTAAGGGCGTGAAGGAGGCGATTTTGGCCAGCGGCGGAATTATAAGCCAGAGGCCCGAAGGGCCGAAGGATTATAAAACGCCAAAGGGCCAAAATCGCCGTTCACGCCCGAAATGCAAACAAGATTTTTTGTAAAATCCACCATAAAGCTTTGAAAAATAAATGGCACGATTCGTTCTCAAAAATCAAATTATTGTTGGTTGCCAATGTGATGCTGGTTTTTTAGGCCTTAGGGCGCAAAAGGCATTATTTACGCCCGCAAATTATTTTTAGGCCTTAGGGCGCAAACGGCACTATTTACGCCCTCAAATTAATGCATAAATGACCATATTTTAGTACGATTTTACAAAAAAATAATTTTTGTCATGATAAATCGATAGGGCATAATAATATTGCTACTATAGTTACGAGAATTCTTTACGTTTTTGTCGCGTCCACGTCCGTTGTTGCATTCAGTCGTTTCCTTGACAACCTTTAAAGCTCGGCGAGCTTTAATCGCCTATTTTCGCACGCTCAAGCGTGCTTTAAACGGCGATTCGATTGCAGGTATAATAAAAAAAATATTATAAAGTGAAACAATTGTAAAATATTGTAGAGCCCCTGTATAGTGCCGTTTTTACAGATTTTGTAACATGTTACAACCGACAGTTAAACAGTTTCACACAAATGTAAATCTAAATCTTAACTAAATTGGCCGTATATTCCTAATAGTCAGTTCTAGAGATCCTAAGAATGATCCATACTCTGAAAGCTCTCCCATCAAAGGCAAGTTAGCACAGTTGGTTCTCATAACTTCTCTGTTTCTGATTTAAATAAAAAGTGTGTGTCAAATCAGGCTGTTTGCCCAACTCTTTTAGTAAACTATAATTATACAGGATCTCTAAAATATTGTTTTTGTTTCTGCCATCTATCTGTTTAGTATGTCAACCCAATGTTAAGTCGTAGGTTTCTACAGTTTCCTTCTGATGCAAAATAAGGCTTGTAGATGGCGCACCGGTACTTCTTGCGGCCTCAATGCCCAAACAATGAACTAACTAGATAAAATGGCAGAATTTGTGTTTGTAATTTTATTCCATATTTTGCATTTACCCAGCATTTATTAATTGCTCGGCTAAATTGCTAACGAAATTTGATGCGAGAGCGACGGCAGCGTTTCCGAGCAATTCCGCGAGCGCAGTTTTCAATTCGAGATGTAAAATTCTAAGTCGAAACGGGCCATCTTATTGTTGTATACAGGTGTCCCAAGATTTTTGCATTTTTTAGTTATTTATGTATAAAATGCGGTGATTAGTGCAAACGTGATGAGAAATGGATACTAAACTTTGCCGGATATGCGGAAAACTGAGCGAGAACTACGTACATATATTCAAAACCGAAGGACTTAAGAACAAAATTGAAACATGCCTCCCTATCATTGTAAGTTTTACTACTGCAAGAACGTTTCTTTGAAGCAAAACGCAGCTTGTAAATGGTTTGCGACGTATAAATTACGGCTGCAATATTTACACTCGCAAGGAGCCTTTCAAAAGTACTACTTTCGGCTCCATAACTTTAGAAAGTGTAACAGTTTGAGTGTTCTAATTCTCAAATCTTACAGATTTCTATTTATTTTAAATATAATCAATTTATACTAACAAAACTCACTGTTAATGATTGTTTTGTAATTTCAGGTATCACCACATTGTTTACTACCCGATACAATATGTTCAGAATGCTTGGAGAATGTGGACAATTTTTACAGTTTCATAAAAAACTGCTTGCAAAACATCATCGTATTAGAAGCCCAGTACGATATCATGGAGTCCTGTTTGAAAACGAAGAGGAAGCACGAGAAAGGGTGCCTTACAGACCTCACTCTGGTGCGATTCGACAAGAACATCCAGACAGACGAAGACTTTGCAGAGCTGCTGCTCCACAAAGAAGAAAACTTCCAGTTCACTGCTAACGCCCTCCGCTTCAACTACATAGAGGTAGAAAAACTAAGTGCGGCCCTGCTTAATGCCGAAAACATTCTAAATGGCAAAGAACTTGACACCTTAGCGTCTACAAGTAGCTTTAATATCAAGCAAGAACCAACCTCGTCGTTCGCTTTAGTAAATTACGAAGTGGAATCCGACGATGAAGCAGAAACGGAACCAAATGACAAGAACGTTGGGGAAGTGGTGATTGTGCCAAAGATTGAAGTTCGGAGCAGGATAAAATCACAGCCGGTAGCGAAGAAGCCGTGTTTGCCGGAAGATATGGAATCTTCATATATGAATCGTAATCAAAAGATGTACTTTGATGACCCCGAGAACGATTTAATAAGTGAGATCGCGCAGCGAAAAGACTTAAAGAGGAAAAGCGACTCCGTTCTGCCACATCGAACGAAAATTTGCAAAATGGACACGAGTAGCAGGAGGAAGAACAGGCAGCCGAAGAAATTGGAATATGCCAACAAAGCCGATACAAGCGCCGTTCCAAATTTAACCTTTAATAGCTTGGAGAAGATTTACGAAGAACTGGAGAAGACGAATGTGGGTACAACGCTTTCAACAACTGTTGATAAAGTGCAGGAGCTTGCGGAAGAGGAAGCTAAAGCACAGCAGGTAAAATTAATTGTAATTTTTGTTATTGTTTTGTATCTATGAATTTCTTTTAGATTTAACCTAACTCTTGACAGCAGTCATGTTGACAATAACTCACTTTTTTTTAAATAATTTCAAGGCCTGCATGATTTATGTTTATAACTTTTTTGGATTATTTAGGTGGAGAAAGACATCAACAACGGTTTGCCTCAACTGTGCTTATTATGTGATTCGCAATTTTCCGGCCCTACAACATTAGCAGCACATGTGTACGAAATGCATGGCATCGATATGGCTCAAGTGATATCATCGGAACCGGTCATGGAACGCAAGAAAAAACTTCCTAACCTGGTCAAAATTGCCGATTTGAAAACCAAAAATGATATTCAAGGTAATATAAATTAAAGGCTTTACAATCTCAACAAATTGTTTTTTTAGATGCCTCGAAAGAGCACTCGATGGAAGAACCACCCACGCTTCAACCCACATTTGTATGCCCCATCTGCCCAGCTGTTTTAACGAACCGTTCAGATCTCTTCACTCATTTAAAAATCAAACACAGCAAACAGGCGCCGCTCCTATGCGGACTCTGTTTGCACATCGCTACATCCTACCCAAACCTCACTAATCATCTAGAAACCTGCAGACAGCAGCACAACGTATCGTCCAAATATGTTTGCAAGATCTGCTCCTACCACGACGACAATTCTAAAGCAATGGAAAACCACGTGGCCGTACACGACTTCATACTTGCCTTCTGCAAGAAGCAGGCGAAGATGTTCGACCCCTGTGACTACATCGAGGTGAACTCGAACTGCGAGAACGCAATCAAGCTGCTGACATGCACAGAGTGCAACCAGGACGGCTTCGTGACGTTCAAGGAGTTCAGCACGCATCGCCGCAGCCAGCACCAGATATTCCACTGCGACCTGTGTAATAAGTTCTACGGACGCAACTCACACTTGTGGAAGCATGTCAACCGGCTCCACAAGGGCCACCCCAGTATTACGTGCCAGCTGTGCTACAAGACGAGCGCCTCCAAGTACCACCTGGCTCAGCACTTCAACAAGATCCACAGCGCGAAGCCGTTCAAGCAGAAGCAGGGGGATGCGGGCGAGGACCCCTCGGAGCAGGTGAACTTCATGAACCAGAAGTTCCAGGGGTTCGACTTCCAGTCGGTGCGGCAGAGTTTCATGCGGCAGGAGCTGCTCGAGCAGGAGCGCAAGTTTGCACCGATCTGCGTGAGCGACGACGCGAATTCGGACGGCGAGAACTCGGAGGTGTACGATAAGGAGGCGAATGTCAAGTTTAACATCAAGCGGGAGGTAAGTTGCATATTTTAAAATTTGTTTTACTTTTTTTTTGGTACAAGTAAAAAAAAGAAATTTTTATTTCGCGTGAAGTTTTCTCTATGACTTTTTTTATTAGGCTGATGTATAGCAAGCCAACAAAAGTGCGACAACGAAAGCCAGGTTTTGAAAACTAATTAAAATTGCACAAATCACATATCTTTGATCATCTACCCGATTTATTTTAAAAATTTGGTACTTACTATTTATGGTACTATAGAAAATATATTCGACATCCATTTCTTCAGTAACATCTTTTTTGGCCAAGAACAATTGTCCATGAATTCTTCTAGATAGTTGATCTTGTAGTTTTTACGATATTAGTTTTTTTCTGCCTCGCTTTCATCACTATTTTTCTCACTGTCTTCATAGTTTTTACTTACGGTTTTACTCATACTTTCATATTAATGTCTGGTTGTTGTTTCCAACTTTCTTCCTCCACACTTTGCTTTATTCTTGCTCTTTTTGTTTGAATTGTTGGTTCACTTTTGCCATTTTCTGAGTAATATAATAATAATAATATGAAGCTGTACGATTTTCTTCCACTCTTTGTGGTCTTTGGCTTTGTCTCTCTAGTTTCTTACTTCCTTTGCTGTCGGGTTTCCTTCTACTGCCTCGAACCATCTGTTTCTTGTCCTCTTCTTCTATCCATATTGATTTTGAGCACTGCTTTCGGTATTCGGTACATTTTCTCAACATGACCCAGCCGCCTTACTCGTTGGGAGATCATGAATTGTGTTAACTTTTTTTCTCCATGTAACTGTCTTAGCTTGTCATTTCTTCTGCTTTCCCATCCTTCTGCTACTCTCTTTCCTCTGTAGATTCTTCTTAGGATTTTCTGTACCGACACTTCTAGCTTTTCCTTGTCTGCTTTGTTCATCAGCCACGTTTCACACCCGTAAGTTACACTTTTGTGTTACACTTTTAGATTTTAATATCGCACTTAACACACCTGCACATTTGTTCCTTGTTACTAGCCTGTTGTCAATTTTCTTACTGTTGTTTCCGTTCTCTGTGATTACAACGCCCAGGTAGGTGTAACTCTAAACTCTGTCTATTTCATTATCCTGTTGTTATCCAGCTGTTCCGGCTTTGCTTCCCATTATCGTATATTTAGTTTTTCTTTCGTTAATTATTAAACCAGCTTTCTCGCTGCTCTTTCCAGATTCAGTGTTATTTTCTTTAGCTTCTTTGGTGTTCTTGCTAACAGTGTGACGTCATCCGCATATTAGACACTGGTAATTTTTGTTCGTTACTTTTCCTGTTTTATTTATCCCACTTTCTCTTATTACTTCCACTAGTATTAGATTGAAAAGTGTCGTGAACAGCGGATCCTCTTGTCTTAGGCCCTTCTTGATGTTGAACAGTTCTGACAGCATCCTATTTGCCTTAACTATATTATAGGAGCCAGTTAACGTTACATTTATTAACTGGATTTCCTCTCCTGGTATTTCTAATTCTTCCATCGCTTGGATTAATTGAGGTCTTCTTATTGAATCGCAAGCTCCTTTGAAGTCCATGAAAATAGCATGGATTTCCGAGTTCATTCATAGCAAGTGGTTTGAATTTCTTTCAATGTGAATATTTGGTCGGTTACTGACTGGTTTTTTCTGAAACCTACCTGATATTCTCTGATTGCCTCTTCTGCAAAGTATATTTCTCACAACTGTGGCTAGCATTTTGTAGGCTGTATCCAATAGCGCGATATCTGAATAGTTTTCACATAGGGTATTTTCGCCTTTTTTGTACAACGGAATTAAAACTGCTTCTTTCCACCGATAGGGCATTTTTATTTGTCTCTATATTTAATAATAATGTACTTTATTTAGCATATATAATTGCTACATTTACGTTTAACTCTATTCTAATATTTACATTGTTATAATACAAAGCATTAAAAAATTTTAAAAAATTCTGCACAGTATTTAGCTAATTTTCACTTCGATACTTCTCCCTTAATCTAATTTTAAATATCCTTATGTCACCTACGTTACGAATATTATCATGTAGTTCATTGTACCTAATAAATCCTTTCACAAACACAGAATTGTAACCCACTCCCTTAATTGCAGTTTTGACGTAAAAGTCCTTGCAGTACACTAGATATCTATCAAAATAAGATGGCATACTGCCCAACTGTATCTTATGTATAAAAACTAATGTCTGGTATTCCAGCAACTGTCTTACATTCATCCAATCCAAACACTCCAACATATCACTTATTCTGGTATATCTGTTAGAGTTCAATATCATTCTCATACCTCTATTTTGCAGTTTTTGAAGTCTCTCTATTCCACTATTATTACTCACATACAGCACTGTACCGCAACAATAGAACATCGGCAAAATCAATGTATTATATAACGTGCATATCTTGTCAACACATTTTTTAGTCTATATATCACACCTAACCTCTTCCCTATCTTCCTAGATATATACTCGATATGATCATTGAAACTAAGTTTATAATCCACCATCACTCCCAGATACTTCAGCACTCCTACAAACTGTACATTTATGTTCTCAATTTTAACAAATTGTTGATTGTCCACCATATGTCTGTAATCGCCTTCACTACTGACACACATAGCTTTTGTTTTACTAACATTTAATTTCAGTTTATTCATAGCAAACCACTCACTCAAAGTCTCCATTTCCTCATTGACAGTGTCAATTAGCTCATCCACATTGTTACCTTCCAAATAAATAATAGTATCGTCCACAAAACAATGATATTTACACTTTTTCAAGTGCTCTCCCATATCGTTTATGTAAAGAGCGAACAATAAAGGCCCCAAAACACTTCCCTGCGGTACTCCCATCTTGACCTCCGGCGCTGTAGATTTTCGACTTCCATATCTGACCTTTTGTTTCCTATTCTCAAGATAGTTCCTAATCCATTCTATGCAGTTTCTTCCTATTCCATAAGTCGATAGTTTATCAATTAACCTTCCTCTATCTACCGTCTCGAATGCTCTTTTCAAGTCCAGAAACACCACCACCACCGAAGCCCCCTTGTCCCTATACTCCTTCCATTCTGCAATTACACACTGCAAGGCAGTTTTGCAACTGTACTTTTCTCTAAATCCAGATTGAAATCGGGATAAGATATTTTCTCTGACATATTTTTCTATCTGTTCATAAATTACTTTCTCTATAGTTATTTTCATGACAAGCGTCGAAAGTAGCAAATATCGTGCGAGTGTTGATTAGACAAACGAGGGCGTAGCGAAGCGAAGCCCGAGTGGATCTAAAACATGAGCACAGATATTTGCACTTTCGGGCGAGTTATGAACACTATTTTTTAGACGACCACTCAAAGTAAATTCTATTTTTAAGAATTGTTTTTATTTCGTTTGCAAAATTGATCGTTATATTATTATTGGTACAATTATAAAAAATTAGAGCTTGTTGGAAGCAGAACAACGAATAAAGCAAAAACGTCTGTATTATTTGAATCACGGTCAGCTTAATTGTGTGACAGTGTGACAAACGTCAAAGTGACGTTTGTCACACAATTAAGCAGGCCGTGATGTGAATAACTTTGTGCCGTTACGATATGACTAGCACGATATAATATCGTGCTAGTGTATGAAATTGTCAACTTTCTGTAGTAGGCTGCTGTCGCGATAATGTAACTTTCATACGTGGTCGTCTAAAAAAATCTTTTCAACAGCTGGCAGTGTATTCACAGGTCTGAACTGCTCACAAAGCGTAGTTTTGGCCACCTTCCGTATTGATATCACCACTGACACCTTTAATTTTTCCGGCACTTTACATTCTTCTATCGATGAATTAATAATGTGGATTAATGGGTTCTTTAATTCGTCCCAGTAATTTTTGATAAATGCGACTGTTATCGCATCTGGACTGCTCTTATTGGATAAACTAAATTGAATTTTTCTCAGTTCTTCCTCTTCTATCATTCTGAAATCATCCAATCTACAACCCCTGAAAGACAATACAGTCTGACATCCAGTCTGCCTTATTGTACCCACAATTTCTTCTATGCTGTCTATAAAGTAGTCATTTAATTTTTCAGCAATTACTGCAGCTTCATCATAAACAACTCCACCAAATTTCACCACGCCAATAGTATCATCTATATTTTTACATGTTATTTTCATCAATTTTTGTCTCATAATATTTCCGTTTTTCTCTCTTTATCAACTGTACTGTTACATTCCTCCTTCTGTACTCCTCCCAATCTACTTCTGTACCTCAGAATAGAACTGTATTAAGTTACAAAATCTAAATTTTACAGGAGAGCGATTTAAAGATTTCTTTGATAAATCCCTTCTATTTCCATCTGTTTGTGACAAGGAATTTTAATTATTTTTTGTAAAATGTAGTAATGCTTAGACAATCAGGTCCACCTTGATTTGTAGGATTTGATCCAATTTTAAACCTACTAGGTTGATTTAATTTGTTTTAAATGGACTTAATACAATATTATTTTAGTCTCGAATGATGTTGATTGGATTTAATATGGTAATTATCACAAGTTACTTAGGATTTAGTATTGCAATATTTTTTACAAATTCAAAAATAAATAAAGTTGGTAGGTACTTGAGAAAAATAAGAAAATATATTTATTAACATTCTGTAATATAAAACTAAAATTCAACTCTAAATACGTATACAAAATTCTTAAAAACTAGTCTTCTTGGTCTGCTTCTGTTTCATGATGTACCAAGTTTTTGTAATAATCATGGAACTTTTTAAGAAGATTCTGTAAATGATTACATTTTTGTGTTGATATAGGGTTTATAGGTGGAAACGATTCGTCTTGCTGTTATGTTTAAATTAGCATCCTTAAATTCTTTGGATTCAAAATCAGTCTTGTAGTAAAGTACGCCTTTGTGGGAAGCTCTTACTTGTAAGTGCACCATTTTGGATATACTGTTATCTTCACTATTTCCTGTTTTTTTTACGAAAAACAAATGGCGACGTAGAGTTGTTGTATAATCGTTTGAAAATCCTCCGTTTCCATGTTTATAACTTGAAAAGGATTATTTACACTGCACATTCATGCCAATTGTTGCCAGTCCCATGGCGTTTTGATTTGGAAACCAATGGTCTTTTTTCTTTCTCTTTCAATAAGAGAATGACTTGCATCAACCTCTAGGTGAGTGTGCCCCCTTAGCAACAATTTGTGATTAGTTGTTTTAACGTAGAAACCGTGACCATAATTATGTTTCTAGTTTGAGAGAGACAGTTGTCAGACCAAAAAGTTATTTGCTCATGTTGCGGTTTTATATTTTCCAAACCCCATTTTAACAAACCTGAAGACATTTCTCCTTAGCATAGAATTTCGGCTTAGACCGCGGTCTAAGCCGAAATTCTATGCTAAGGAGAATACTTCGAGTAACCGCGAAAGCCTCAAACAGTACTGAAGACATATCATTTGCTCCGCGACCTGATTTTGACTCGTCCCATATAATACATGTCACCTTTTTATTTTTGTATTCAATATAAGTACATTACAGAGAAACCTCCAAATAGTACATTACAACAAAGATTAAGTACAATAAATCACGGAAAACAGTGATCTTTGAAGGGTCGTATAATGTATAATTGTATGGCCATAGTTTTAATGAGTAGAAACTCTAAGAATTAGTTAAGACAGTTGTTGCAAGACAGTTTTGTAAATCCACATATAATATTAGTTCACGTCATTTTTTTTTGCAAAGCGTCTTCTTTGTCTTTCTTCTTTAGATTATTACTTCTGGAAGCCTCAACAAAATGTTCCTCATATTCCGTAGTTATACTATTTTTATCATCTACATTTGCATGTAACCTTACTAGAAAGAAGCCACATTAATCGCACGTGTCATCGTCGGAGGGTTTAAATGAGAGATTAAATTCTGTGTTGAATATATCAGAGTATAGCCACTCTTTCGCCATAATGTTTTCTGCTAAATTGTTTTCTTCACATTCACATCTTGGATAAATTTAAATGACTTCCTAAAAATTTTCTCTTAGACCTTTCTCTAGAGTAATGCGATTCTTCAGCAGGAAACTTCAAAATATGATCACACACTTTAGCATAATGGGCTTGCTTACCCCTTTTATCAGGTGCAATAATACTACTGGGTTCCTTTTTATTTATTGCCGTGGTTATAAGGGTTTGCGAGATATTTAATGTATTACATTACAAACTCAAGTATATTCTCGAGCATCTCCGCGAGCCCCAGTCTTAGATCTCTGTCTAGTTATAGATACACATTTTACATGTGATGCCACGAATTGGCACTTGTGATTAATATCTTTGTTAGCGCCCCAAAACATGACATTTATTATTGCTTTTCAACTTTCTTGAGTTATTTTATCAAAACATTTGAACTGGCAAGTTTCTTTGCATGGTGGACCAACAGCTTTGGCTACTATTGTAATATTAGTCTTAGAAACATGTTCTTCTCCCGCTGTTACTTTCTGCTTTTGAATGTTTATTTTCCAAGAATTTGTTCATCTGCCGACGAAATAGTTATTGGCAATAAAACCAGATTTTTTTTTGATCTGGCACTCATTTTATTCCAGAACAAGATATTTTAATTATGCAAAATAAACTAACAATTACGGTTTGAGAGAACAAACCACTTTACTGCAACGTGGACTGCATGAACTTAATACTGTCTCCCTCCAGACACTTACAAAACTAGTCGGATTTAATACCAACATTTATTAGAACTCTGGGCAAAAACTGTCAACGGTTTTTAATATTGTTTTATATCAGAAAGTCGAGGTACTTAACACTATTTTAGGCACGCTAACTTCATTATTTATTAAGAAAGGACTTAATACAGTATTGCATTAGAAAGAGCACTTAATATTATGCATTTTCAATAAAAATACCATTTTTTTAACCAAAATGGACTTAATACTGTATTATTCTAGGGTACAGACTTGTAAATTTGTTAGGGAAGAACGTTTATAAGCCTTATTTCTGTTATTTATTGCCTCTTTTATTTCATCATTAAACCAGCAACTACTATCCTTTAACACCACCTCTTTTTCTGACATAATCACATTTCTCACCCTTTCAATTCTCTCCATAACATCATCGAGTTTTTCATTGATCTCTTTTTTATTATATTTCCATTGAATATTAGAAAAAGCCTCTTTTGCTGCCTCTTCACTAACTACCAGTTTTCTAACTATCTTTTTGACATGTTTTGTTTTGACCGCCAGTTCACCACCTAATCTGATAGTTTTGTGCTTCGTATACCCAGGTTCATCCATTATACTAACCGACAGTTCACCAACATTAGTCACAACCAAATCTATCATTGTTCTACTGTCTTTCAGTATGTGAGTATAGTCATTAACAATCTGCACCATACCAGCTTCTGCCACCCACTTTTTCAGTCTCTTTGTGTATGTATCCTGGCTAGATCTCCAGTCTATATTATAATCTCCCAGAATTACCACTCTCAAACCTGTCATAATCAGCCTCTCACCAAGTTGCTCAAAGAAATCCAGAAACTGAGCCTTCGAAGAGCTCGGCGAACGGTACACCGCAACCACTAACAAATCGTTCCCCATGCCACTTATTTTCAAAATAATTATCCAGTAATTTCCATCTACTGCATGTGTCTCCACAATTTGCCACCTCAGAGAAGAACTAACATAAATGAGCACTCCCCCTGTAAATCTGCTATCCGAGTCTACTCTAATTTCACTATAGTTAAATGACTCTCGCTTAGCACTAATGTTGATGGTTTGTAAGTCTCAACAAAATACAAAATCTCGTCATGATGCGCGGTTACACTCTGTGCATTAAACATATTTCTTTAAATAGATTGTATATTTGGTCGTTCATCACCTTTCCCGCATACTTTATAAATTCACTTGCAATCCCGTTGCCGCCTGGACTCTTTCCATTTCTCATTTTTGTTATTACCACTTGTAGTTGTACTCTTGTCGGTTCTTGTAATCTTTCTGTGCTATTTATTTCTTCTTCTTCGACTGTGTCTTCTTCTCTTTCTTCGATTTCTTCGTTTAAGGTATCCTCAAAGTGCTCTTTCCATCTTTTTATTATCGCTGCTTCTTCCCCTATCAGGTTACTGTTTTTATCTTTGCAGAATAATTGTTTTTGTTAGAATCCTATATGTGTGTTTTTGATGCCTCGATAAAAGTTTTCTAACACGAAAAGCTCTTTTCTGTATACATTTTTTGTTTGCCGCTTTTGCTTTTGGTACTTTTCTTCATCCTCTGCTGATCCGGATTGAAGCATCTTTCCTATTGCTTTTTGCCTTTTACCTCGAGCTATTCTGCATTTGTCATTAAACCATCTTTTAATATTCTTCCTCCTTTTCTTTCCTACGACTTCCTCCGCTACCGTTTTTATTATTTTCTTTAGTTTTTCCCATTTCTTTTCAACCTCTCGTTCTTGCATACTTTTTTCAAATTCATCTCCAAGTCTATCTTGATATCTAGTAATTTTTCTATATTATATTTTTTTTCCGTGCTTCTTTGTCTTTTCATTGTTATCAAATAATCGGATCCCATATTGGCTCCCCTATATGACCTGTTTTCTTGAATGAGTAAATGGTCTATTTGGTGCACTGTTCTCCCATCTGGAGCCTTCCATGTTCTTTTGTATACTAACTCGGGCTTCGCCCTTGTTATCAAACTGCAAATTCATGAAAAAAAGTATGACTTTCAAAACTAGTTGTACAAATGTGACAATTCTTCCCGTCGGCAAAGCCTATCAATTTCCATCCGTTTTTGTTTGACTCCTCGTGTTTATTGAATCTACCGATTCTTGGGTAGTATGCGTCTTCCTTGGCTAGCTTTGCATTGCCATCTTCCACAGTTATTATAATTTCTTGGCCCGGTAACTTGTCATAAAAATTCTCGAGGTCTTCGTAGAAATCGTTTTTTTCGTCCTCTTCCTTTTCTTCAGTGGGGGCGTGGATATTGATAAAATTGACATTCTTATGTTTTCCCTTAATTAGTAGATGACACATTGTGTCTGTAATACGTGTGAATTTTAATACTGCTTTCTTTAGTTTTTTTTTACTAGAAAACCTGTTCCGAACCTTCTTGTTTGAGTGCCACTGTTAAAAAATATATACTCTTCCAACTGTATTTGTACATTGTTGCACTGTTTTGTTTCCTGTAACGCTAGTATGTCTAGTTTGTATTTTCGTGCTTCATATTCTAGATCCTTAGAGCCCCAAGGTAAAATGTGCCTAGTACAGTTAGCGACTTAGAAATCGGGACAATACTATGAAAAATTTGGGGTGTATTTTTAAGTGTATAAACTGGGCTTTTGCAGTTGTGATGGTTTTAATTGTTTTCAGATTTTTTTTTATCAAATATAAAATGCCAGCTCACATTAATGAAGTAACAAAATAATAATAAATAAAATATTACAGCACAACATATTACGTGTCGCGATTTCTAAGGCGTCGACTGTACATTCCAAGTCCCTATAAACAGGTCTGGGGATTTTGACGGGTTCGTGCTTTCCTTTGAACTGATTCCTAGCTCCCCATTTTTTTAGTATTCCCCTTAACCCTCCGGTTGATGGGTGGATTCAGAATCACACCATTCGACGGGTTGGGTCTCTCAGACCCAAACTGTGTTTTATTTTTTTTCCCTAATAACACATTAATATGCCCAGTTTCTGGCATGCATTTGTTAACCTGGTCTATTATGCACTGCTAAGAGTAAAAATAGTTGTGAAAAAAAAAACATTAACTTGGGAGTTCCCATTTATTAAAAAAAAAGTTACATGTAATGCAAGTTTTCAAAAGAAATTATAAATTGAAAAAACGAAAAAGACAATAACAATAACATACAATTATTTGTAAAGTATATGGCTGAATAAGTGTAAAAAAAATATAAAATGAGTGTACATAAATTTGACACACAAAATATTGAATGGAAAATTTCGTTAATCAAATTTTGTCGCACAGTCGGCGCAGCATGGTTTTGTGTGTTCCAAACAAATACAAGAACCACAAAACAAGTTCATAAAGAACGGGGATTCCCTTCCAGAAGATAAACTATTTAGAGTAAGAAAGGTAAATCCCCTAAACTCGAGATAAAAGTTTGCTAACATGCAAAACACGCAGAAACGATAAACAATTGAAATTTAGGGACTTACCCGTATATAAAAGATTCTGCGTGAATACTTAGAAACTAGGGGAAGGCCCTAAGAATGTTTTATGCCTAAAAACGGCACAAAATTAGTACCTTTACGAAATACGAAAAAATAAATTGTATGAAAAAAACTTACACGAATACACAGGTTGGGTCTGACAGGCCCAAAGCCCTTCTGGCTGCCAAACGACAGATGATAAAATTAAGACAAATTAAGGAAAACTTGTCTTTATTAAAGTTAGGAAGGTAAAGAAATTAAAAAAATATTTAAAAAAATACAACGAAAAATATATTTGTCTGGGCCTCACAGACCCAGCCCGTCAACCGCAGGGTTAAATGAAGCATATCCAAAGAGAACCTCCCAGATTTTTCAGAAAACGGGCAACATAAAGAAGACTTTCTTACTTGTTCAACTTCTTTCAAGTATGGTCCATTGGTGAAATCACTTTTCAAAACTATTTCTAAGATGAAGCTCATTGATTTTAGAAAAGAAAGATAAAAATGTTATGTTATTTCAGTATCTGAGAGAAATATGTCTTCAATCTAGTCCTTAGGAATAGTGTCTGTAATTTATCTTTATCCTCATCGAAATCCTGGTCATCTTCATTATTGTGGCTACAAACCGGCAATGGGGTTTCTTCAGTACCTTCGTTAAAGTACTAGTGACTTCCAAATATTTATTTGAACCTGATTGACCCTCTTCTTCATGTGGAAATCAGATGAAGCCACCTATATTTATAAATTGTAATATTCGTACTTTCTGAGATCAACATTGATTTCATTAAAAGTTTAAATTTGGTTCAACCTCTTCATCATATCATTTAATGAATAATTTGCTATAGTAGAAAATTTGGAAGTCATTAATCTTGATTGTCTGAAAATTTTTGCGCACAGTTGGCTTGAATATAATAATAATAATAATAATAATATCAGCTCAGCCCATAACATCCCATTGTTGGGCAAAGGCGTCCCCCATCTTCCTCCACTTCCATCCTGTTCCCACCATTTCCTTAATTTCGTTTGCCCATCCTCGGTCCGCCATTTCTTCTTACTCCATCTCGTGGCTGCCACTCTGTTGTTTGCATTGTCTATCTCTTGTCTTTCATTCGGCCCACGTGATGTACCAAGCTCTATTTTAGGTTGCGGCATTTTTGAACAATATCAATGGTACCAGTCCTTATTTTTTTTATTCGTTTTTTATCTATGAGCTTTATATTTAACATGGTTCTTTTCATTTTTTGAATGTAACCAAGGAAACATAAGAAGGATCATATCGTATATAGTCTTTCATTTTTTAACTATGTTGATTTATTTAAAAAGCTTCCAATTATATATCTGATAACTGATAATTAATCGATTAAGTACTTTAGGAGAACTCAGATTATTGCATATCTGGGTGAATTTAAATAGTAAAAAGCACAGTATAACTATTCAAAATTTATTTAATAAATTACAGATTATTATTCAAATCCAGTAATGCAATAATTAGGATTTTAACTGAAAAAGGTTCTAAAATATGGATTAAATAATATTTGCATTAGTAAGGATAGTTGTTTGGTGATATCAGAGTTCAAGTCATAATTGATATTAGATAGAAATCAGAATAAGCCATAAGATAGCTTGAATTAAGGTGAAAGGCAAAAATCGAATAATTATTTGAAAAAGTAAATTTAAAAATAACAAAAATTCTGATAAACAACTATAGATGTAATTTTGATAAAAGCAGAAATTTTAAAATAAAACCCCTTTAATTAAATAATTTTTATTATCTAATTGGCATATTAAAGGGTATTATTAACAAAATTAACAAGATGAAAAAAAATTAATTTAAATGAACTGAATAAGGAACAGTGCTACAAATGAACTAACGGAGAAGGAATTGATTTGGTGGTAGAACAAGAAGAAGTTAAACTGCTGCAATTTACAAAATAGTCAGAGCAATTAATAATAATGGCTGTGGCAAATAGTTAAAGAGCTGGATTTACATGCGCATTCCAGAATATCGGTGAGCGGACGGCATATGCTTGGTTCAACGGAGAGGAGGCGGATTGGAGTAGGTACTTACGTGAAGTTAAAAGATGTATAAAGTAAAAATTTTTAATAGTGAGCGAATAACATATTTGAAGGAACTACTTACCATTGTCCATGTTTAAAATACTTTTCATTTTTAATAATTTTGACATTGACAGTTGTAGAACTGTCATTTTTGAAAGAAGTTTCATAATACTAATCAACTATCAAGTGTAATAATTTTGATAAAGCAAGAACCTAACCTGAGTTGAGAGTGGTTGTTCTACTGGAGCTAGCAAAAAAAAAAACTCGATAGTAAATAATTTTATAAAAAATGCATATTATTTCAATCTAAAAATAATACCATACTGGCTTATATGTATAGCCTCTGTTCTACTGCATAGCAATATATATAATATAAACCAGAAAAAGAATAATTATGAATATACTATAGAAGAAATCATTAAAAAATGCTACAAATCTTATAGAACGTCTGCAGATCGAAACAAAAATGGAGAAAGCCATAAAAATCAACGATACAATTGGTGTAATAAAACTGGACAACTTTCAACAAAAAATAGAAGTAATGAAAAATAAGACTAAATTAAAAACCATACAGAGTGGAAAAATATTTATTAGTGATCTTACAGCTAGAGAACGATGGCCATTCATCTACTCCTTTCGCTTCTATTTTTGACTAATACGTCGAACAGAGGACTGGAAAACCTATTTGTCTTTGGCTTAGTATTTGGCAACAGAGTCAGTACATAAGCTTTTTATCAAGCATGATACACCTCATTATCTAACCTAACAAAAAATGGCTAGAAATTTAAATTTTCCTTAACCCGTCAGGACGCGCGCACTAATTTGTGGCATATAGACGCGCGTGGGGTAAAATTTATCTGTACTGAAATTGCTGTGTAAAGAAATTAATATTGCATTGCGTTTAGAGAAAAAATAATATTATATACAGGGTGAGTTGAGATAGCGGCCCCCCATGTTAGTTCATTTAATATTGATATTAGAAAAATAATTTGTTAATTAAGATGTTCAGAATTACATGCTCTATATTATTGTACATTTATTTTATTTCATGGCCTACTGAGGTTTGAGCAGTGACATTCAACTTTTTTATTTTAAGTGACACCCTGTATATTTTTTACATTTTTTTGGAAGAACTATCTTTTCTCTATATGGTGCTATAAATTTCCAAATTTAGCAACTTCATCTAGTAACCTTGTTTCGTGGCAGTAACAGTAAAAAATTTGTTGTAACATTTTTTTGTTATGGAGTCAAGTGACAAAAATAACACCGTTAAGGTGGTAAAATAATAATGTATCGAAAGCAGCAAGTTTTTATTAATAAACAATTTATTCTATGAATACAAAGAAAGTATCGAAAGACATAACCAAAATGAAAACACCTAAAATCTATTCTAATTTGCTAAATGCTCAAAATGACCCCTATTCTGGTCAATACAAGCTTGTAAACGCATAATTTTAACATTTCAGCAGTAATAGTGGAAAACGCATTTCTAATTGTTGTTTCCATGTCGTCAGGAGTAGTAGGTGCTGTACTGTACACAATATTATTTACGTGACTCCACAGAAAAAAATCTAGTGGCGTTAAATCAGGAGACCTTGGGGGCCAATCTACAGGGCTGCCTCTGCCAATCCATTTTGCACCAAACTCGCGATTTAAAAAATTTCGAACCATTCTGCTATAGTGGGGTGGCGCACCATCGTGCTGATAATAACTTCCCTGCCGTCTATTTAAAGGCACATCCTCTATTAACTCACAAAAAATGTGACAACTAATTTTTTCACTGTTTTGTTTGATGGCTACTAGATGAAGTTGCTAAATTTTAACATTTTTCAACTTTAATCGTGTTTAACGGTGTAATTTTCCCATCTAACCCCACAATATTTTTATAGCACCGTATAGAGAAAAGATAGTTCTTCCGAAAAAATGTAAAAAATATACAGGGTGTCATTTAAAATTAAAAAGTTGAATGTCACTGCTCAAACCTCAGTAGGCCATGAAATAAAATAAATGTACAATAATATAGTGCATATAATTCTGAACAACTTTTGTTAACAAATTATTTTTCTAATATTAATATTAAATGAACTAAAAGGGGGTGCCACTATCTTAACTCACCCTGTATATTGAACACCTTTTAATTTCTTAAAAACTCATTTAGAGCAGGCCTTGGAAAGAAAAATAAAAAATGTAGTCATGTCTTAAATTAAGTCTGTGGGTGAATGTCAGATTGCATTTTGTTTATGAACATTTACATAACGAGTGTAATAATCATAACCGTCAATAAAAATCGTTTTTATTAAGTGTTTTGTTTATTTTTAGGAAAATAGTTCACGATCAAGATATAGTTTAGTTCTCTCTGGCTTATGGTAGTTCATTTGCATCAATGGGTATATCTCAAGTTACGGCAAACTTCAATTTGATCATGGCATGCTGCAAATGAGTTTTTTTTTAAACACACGATGCAATACCACATACTAATAGTGGATTTTTCTGTATCTGGTATCCATTCTTCTTTTCTGTTCGTGTGTTCATCTTCTTGATTGAATTTATTTTCAGGGGCACTACAATAAGTAGTACGCTTGTTATCGATGGTTTTTTGATGAATATTATGAGTTGGTTCATAGGACGAGTTGTATTTTCTTGCATTAGGATTATAACGAAATGATATTCTTAAAAAATTATATGTTATTAGGCGTACTACGAATTGCATTTAGGAAGAGAATATAATGATTTAAAATATATGCCAGAGAGAGTGTAATACTATTTTATTGCGTATCAATGGTAATGATCAATGTTTGACCCAAACACACGTATTGCTTGTTATGCTGAAAACGCATGACTTAACCTAGAAAAATCAAATGACATTTCTAAATTAGTTCATTTGACACGTGAAACAAACCAAGTTAACTCGTACCAAATCGACAATCGTGAGTTGCTATATTGTCAGTGTGGGAGGAGGTCCTATTAGCCAATCTTCTAAATTTAAAAGATGATTGGCTCAAAATTCAACGAATTATATTCTGGTACTTTCCCTTGGTCATATATTGATTATTTTTATCCCTCTTGTAGCCTACCTCGCGTGTGGTTCGATCTACATGTGTGTGAGAAAGTCCGAGTCGAGTAGTTAAGGCAGGTTCACACGTGGTCCAAGCCGTAGTTCACAGATGTCACACACTTAGTTCTTACTTACGCCTAAATAAACTAACTTAATTATAATATAAAAGAGTCTTGGAGTCCCGTTGCCGCTAGGGGAAAACACGCACATAGGGCAACGCTCAACAGATTGACACTCAAGAATGGAGGGAAACACAATCACACTGTTAAATGCGAACTGGGGTGAAAGCTTGTCCCTTAAGTGCGTCGTGCGCAAATCCCTAAGTACAAATAATTGCGCCAATAGCCAATAGAGGGCGCTACACTCTCAAATTATTTCCAACTTTCCTTTTTTGCTTCCCGTATATTCTTTTTTGTATGCTTCTTTCAATAAATTTTTATCCATTTCTAGTCTGGTCTTTATATATATATCTTCCACGTTCATTTTTTTCTCTTTGTCTTTTTTAACTTCGTCGTTCTACCACCTTGATTATTAATTTTCTTGCCATATATCTTTTCGGCTTTATGTGCCTTGTGCTTAAAGTCATTTTCAGATCTTTCCATCTTTTTTCTATAGTCCAGTTTGTTTTTATTTCTCTAACTTGGTGAATTCTTCCTCCATCTCATTTTGGTACAGCTGTCTTATTTATTACATTTTTAACTTTTGAGTTTTAATTATTGTGTATATTACGTATATTCCTGTGAATATGCTATAACGGTTGCCTAAAATTGTACGGAACATGGCAATTTCATGAGTTGCAAAAGGACTAAATACTATTTGCCATAAGAGTAACAGAAATGGAAAACGCAATAATGATTTTGGTAACTAGGCAACAAGTAGGTACAATAGCTACTTGTTGCCGAACTACTAAAGTAACTATTGTATGCTAAATAGTATCTGATCCTTTTCCAACTCAAGGAATTGCCATGTTCCTTACAATTTTAGATAACTAATCTATAATGATTTTTGCTCTTCTTTCCTTCACAGCAAAAGTGTATCATTCACTCATTGTTTGATACTAAAAAGAATTACTAGTCAGCATATCATTTATCTGAAAAAATTCTAGCATTGTTTTCCTGTTTGTTTAGATATTTTTCCCCGAATTGCATCTTATGCATCCCATTCCTCTGTTCATGTCCCTGCCTATTCTGGCATTCCAGCCACCCGTTGTTACTATTTTTCCAATTTGCTCCTTATTTTCTTTAGAAAATTTTTATATTTCTGGCTAGAAGTTATTTATTCTTTGTTTGTTCTTGCTGCTGGTGCATATATTGGAATTATGCTCTCTATTCCTAGTTGTGTTCCTGAGTAATATAGTGTCAAAGAGCATATAATGAGAAGAGGTGCAAGCTTATGGCTGTAAACGTATTGCTTGTTAATTGGGTTGCATACCACTTTTCTCGAATTAAAATGTGGAGAAAGCAAATGTTATTTCGGGTTTTCTACCTGAAACCAGCGGCACTAACCCTCAAGTGACTCGAGCTCGAAGATAAATTGCCCATGTTGCCAGATCTGTTGCCGCATTGTAAGAAGCTCGTACGGACCAGCAAACTACAAGGCCTTTTACAATCCAGATATTCGAATTTGTTAAAATCCGGAAAGGCATTTTTCCGAAATTAAGTAAGATTTCAATGAGGTCACCAATGCGCGCGCAAAATTCTTCGTTGTTGTAAAAAGCGTGTTTTAACGAGAACGATTTTATTGTTATTTTAAATTTATTAATCGGTATCATTCGAATATCCGGAGGTAATAAATTAAAAAACTTCGGTGCATGGTATAATGGCCCGTTTCGGCTATTATTGAGGCGCAGGTAATCAACGCAGATATTATTTTTATGTATGCTTGAATTTGGGGCAACCGCCGACGGAAATTCTAATCTAGCCGTGTTAATGAATTTCAGTTACAAAAATTCTGTAAATGTTCTTTTACAATTGTCTAAATAAGGAGATTTTTAGAACATGTAACTGGACAAAGACAAAGCTCTTTATTTGGACAACTGTAAAAGAACATTTACGGATTTTTGTTACAGCAATTCATTAACAGGGCTAAATTAAAGTTTCTAGAAGCCATTTAAATAGATATTAATTAGAATGGAAAAATATTCCACTTAAAAAACGCCTTGCATGGAAAACCTAAAAATTATGCAAATATACTACTTTTCGGTAAATAATAAAAAATCACAAAGAAGTAATTAACATTTTATATTATTTTTCCCAATTATAAATCTTTAAAGTGTTCACATAAAAAATGAATTTTAATATTACACCTTTGTACGTGAAATTTTGAAAATATTTAAAAAATTTAAAATTTACTCTTTAGCTAAAGTTAAAAAATATGTGTTTTCTGGCTTTGAGATTGTTCAGTTAGCTAAAAATAACACACTCTAAAAAATCTCAGAGTTTTTATTATTTACCGAAAAGTATTATGTTTGCATAATTTTTACGTTTTTTATGCAATGCGCTTTTTAGGAGAAATATTTTTCAATTCTAATTAATATACATATATTTAAATGGCTTCAAGAAACTATAATCTACCACTGTTAATGAATTACTGTTACAAAAATCCTGTAAATTTGGATTTGGATGTTGATTCTAACAAAGATATGCTCTTTGATTCTAAACAACTTTTCTTAATAACTTTCTGTCGTATTTGCTACATAAAAGGCACACTAATCTACAGAAAAATATGTTGAAAATTCGTCTTTAACCAAGGAGGGCTGAACCTCAAGACGTGAAAAATGAAATCCAGAATTTTTTACATTTACAAGAGTCGTTTCACCTACCCGGGGACACACTGTATATGAATTGTATTCGAAGAAATAAAACACAGGTTTTATGTTTCAAATATCAAATAACAATCTTTATTTATTTTGTTGTTTGCAACCTAGCAATGTGTAACCAGATTACATGTAGGTAAACCCCCCAAGATATTTGATTTAGTTACGTGGGGTTATGTTTTAGAGAAGAAAAAACTATGGAGAACTATAAATTTAGTAAATAGTTATCCCTAGCTGCAAAAAACTTCTATCTTTTTAACAAAAATAATAACAACACTAAAATATAACAATATAAATCACACAACACAGGTAGCGGCAACGATTTTTTGAAGTGCGATCTTGCAGCTGTTGCTTTGGTTGTTGTCTGCAAGCGAATGTGTCTCGCAGAATTCTGAAATCAGAAAACAGAGCGAGCAGCGGAAACTTAAAACATGTAATACCTACAACGAACTAAAAAGTACTTTGCAAAGCAGCAGCATTGCATTACTTAATACTGTAAGCAGGCTTAATGCGATCTTAGCTTACAGTACCCTTAACACCCTGCAAAACAAAGTACTTATCGGTCCTTTTAATTACTTTAAAAGGGTCCAGATATGTAGGCTAAAGACTCTTTGTGTGCGTACTGTTACGCAAGAACACATTGTACAATTTGTCAAATCTTTGCTGATATAGCATTTTGCAACCTAGCAATGTGTAACCAGGTTACATGTAGGTAAACCACTACAGTATTGTAACACTAGTTATGGCAAGACTAATGTGTAAAAAATAAATATATTTACGAGGATATAGAGCGTATTTACCTACTCGTACATAGGCACCGAAAACACCATTTGCTTAAAAATCTAAAAATGTGTATTCTAAATATTATTTAAATGCTGTACCCGTTTGCTACTTGCACTTTTATATTGACCTGCTACTCGCAAGTCGCGAGATAACCACTTAAGTGTTTTATATAATTTACACATTATTAAATGATTTACGAAAAACATTTTATGTTCGTAGCACCCGTTATCGTCCTTGAACCATTCTGGTTTTAATGTTTTTATCTGATTTACACTTAACACTAACAACTGTTTCTTAAAATGTAATGAACTCTTGAAACTTAAAAAATATTTTGAAAATATTTGTAACACAACCGTTGCAACATGTGTTGTAATTTGTGTAGGTGTTTTCAAATATTTCACGCACTCATTTTTACTGTAATCTTTTTCTAATAAAAGTAGTTCACTTGCTGTGCTTAGTGGCTCTTTTGTACACATGAAACTTAAACAGGCTGCACAGTTATATTTTTTCAAAGTTTTATGTGCTACGTAACCAGCGACGTATACAATAGAACATTTCTCTAAAGTTGATTCTTCTATCGCGGGTTGGATGCATAATGAGTGTTCTTGATTTATACTGTCTGATACAGTTTCAAAGTTGTCCTCATTAGCGGTAGTACGCTTAATTTCAACTACTGGCAGAGATGCCTCGTCAAACTGCAGTTGTTCTAAATCGATAAGATTGTCTCCATCAACTTCGCAATTTGAATTTTTAGGGGCTTTTAAAAGCCTTACGTACATATTAAATTGTAGAATTTGTCGAAACGATTTGGCTGTAGGATTCGAACAGTTTCCACCCTTACGCCGTGCAGTAGCAAAGAAATTTTCAATGGGGTCTTGATTTAATCTACTCGTCAATAGAAACTCATAACCTTCACTCTTCAGATCTCGCCACAGTTCTAAAACAGCTTCAATAGTCAACAAAAAACCCTTAAAACAGTAAATACCCTCCCTTTGTTTGTGATTCTTTGTATATGACCTCCAACTCTGTATCCAGTTCTTCGACTGAGTTAAAAAAAGTTCCAAATTTTCTCTTCTAATAGACAGGGCACATCGATAAGGGTTGGGGTCATTTAAAATTCTACTATTTAAAGTGTCAAACAGATTGTTCATTTTTAACAGAAACTCGGCTGTGTTAATAGCACTAGAACTTTGCAACTGGCCAGTTTTAATGCACGTTTTCATTGCTGCACTCATTGAATTGGAAAAAATTTGAGTAGCGTATTTCACCCTCATTTTTTGAAAACTGTTGGGATTAATATGAATGTCTGAAATTTTTATTGCGGCTCTAGCTGTAGTGGAAGAGTTGTCAATTTGGTAAGTTTTGTCTACGTCATTCCACGAGATCATTTTATCCTCAACAAAAAAATTGTTAGCAATTAAATTATTTCTTACGCTTTTTATTAAGTGTGGAACATCATACATGGCAAAAATTTTTACGTCATGAATAAAAAAATATGGTCTATCTTCCGTTACTCCCAAATCCGCAAATGCAGCTCTGTTACTAGCTGCTTGATCACAAGTTGTAACTCGTACATGAAGACCTATCTTTTGCAATGCCTCAATATTTTTTACTATTAAATCACGCAGAGCCTCGTGTTTAACGCTTGTTGCAGATAAATAGTAACTTATGGGAAGTTTCCAATTTTTAATAAGTCCCCTGACCATAAAAACTAATGCCTGAGTTGCAACTTTATCTTCCCGTCCGAGGTGACCTAAATCTTGAAATCCCTCAATGTTATCGTGGCGAAAGTTGTAGTCAACACCCTTCTTTATACTAATTTCGTCGAAGAGCAAAACACACTGCTTTTCGTCGGTTGTCATACATCGGACTTTATTCGCTAGCTTCTGAAGAAGCTCGGTTTCAGTCCCCGTAGATAATTGATTTATTCTTAACCAAGATTCTATCGTGGATTTGGAAGGCAATGAAAATTTTAAATTTACCCGCATAAAAAGATACAGCGCGGGGGACTTGTAATACATACTCAAAGCTAGTTCCTTCTCTTCTATTGTCCAAGGGTGGCCTCTTTTGTGGAAAAGCTGCATATTAATAAATACTCGTACATTTTTCGGCTGCACACTCAAAATATTCATATCGAAAGGATTTTTCAGTATTTTTTTTTGCATGCGGTGAATTCGAGAATTTTTTAAGGCAATGGTTTTCCTTAATTTATTTATGCGTTTTTTGTATATGGGAGACGATGGATACCTTGGAACTCGTCTTTTAGTAGGCGTGGACATATCCGTCATTGCCTGTAATTGTTTAACAGATAATTTTGATTATAGAATATACAGGGTCCGGCAGAATGACCGACCCTATTTAAATTGTTAATAACTGTTTCAAATTTAAAAATATTTTAATTTTTTTTTTCAAAAATGTGAAGTAAAAACTTGCCAATTTTATTTACAATATAATTTATTTATTAAAAATATTAGCACTTGCTCCAAATTAATTTGGTTATTATTCAGTAATTGATGGAATTGTTCACAAAACGTAACCCGAACTTCTAAATCTCATGGTAGTAATTGGTGCACGACTTCTTGAACCTTGCAAGGAAGGCATTTTAAATCCTTTAAAATACGTTTGATAGACCTAACTTGATGAATTTAATCAAGTTGCCCAACTTGATGAATTTAATCAAATTAGGGATTAGGTAAATCTGTATTAGTGTGAAAATGAATAAGTATTTTAAAATTTGAAACAGTTTTAACAATTTAAATAGGGTCGGTCATCCTGCCGGACCCTGTACAAGGTCCACCCACTATGTGAGGTTGGAATATATTTCTAAAACTATTAGACTTACTCAAAGATCACTTATATAGATTATTCAACACTATAATTAACGAACCAATGAAAATTGTTCAATTTGTCAGAAACGACCAATCAAAATTGACTGTCTTTGAAAACACCTAATGTCACAGTGTTTTCACGCGAGCCCGATTGGTTTTCAATTTAGTGAGTAGCCTTTGACTGACATTTCTCCAAAATGTCAAAGTGAAGTTTGCACATCAGCGTCGTTCTAAAAACTCATAATAATGGTGTAGGAAGCTCCAGTATTGAATTAATAGTGAAAAATGTGTGCTGTCGAACAAGGTAAAAGTAATCTACTCATATTGTTGAATAATCTTTCCAAATACCACTCAAGGCAAAATTTTTTAAGAGAATTTTTTTTCGTCAACATGTAAATTATTGCAAATTTCTCTCAACAAAAACTGCTCAAATTCCACTCGACCTGCGGTCTCGCGGAATTTTTAACGCAGTTTTGGTTTCGAGAAATTTAAACGCAATAATTTGCATGTGAACGAAAAAAAATCTCAAAAAATTTTCGCCTTTTGTGGTATTACCCTTGATTATTCAACACTATAATGAACGAACCAATGAAAATTGTTCAATTTGTCAGAAACGGCCAATCAAAATTGACTATCTTTGAAAACACCTAATGTCGCAGTGTTTTCACGCGAGCCCGATTTGTATTAATAATTTCAATTTAGTGAGTAGCCTTTGACGGACATTTCACCAAAACGTCAAAATGAAGTTTGCAAATCATATTCGTTCTAAAAACTCATAATAATTATGTTGGAAGCTCCAGTATTGAATTAATAGTGGAAATCGTTAAAAATGTGTGCTGTCGAACACGGTAAAAGTCATCTACCAATATTGTTGAATAATCTTTCCAAATACCACACAAGGCAACATTTTTTAAGAGAAATTTTTTCGTTAGCATGCAAATTATTGCAAATTTCTCTCAGCAAAAACTGCTCAAATTCCACTCGACCTGCGGTATCGCGAAATTTTTAACGCAGCGCAGTTTTGGTTTCGAGAAATTTAAACGCAATATTTTGCATATGAACGAAAAAAATTCTCAAAAAAATTTCACCTTGTGTGGTATTACCCTTGAAAATACTGTCTATCATTAATTATTGTACAATAGCACTCACCTGTAATAAAATAAGGTCTTCTTCCGAACCAGAATAGCGTGACGGTGAGAGATGTTCTTCAATTGGCAATTTCCCTCGGTTTGTGGTGTTCGTATACACTTTCGGAGCAATTTCTTTTTTTAACAAAATTTTCTCCGGCGACACAGGAACACATTGTTCAGTCAAGCCCTGAATACTGGTAACCTTATTCGTTTTGTAATGCAACGGAATTGCATCAAAAACTAATTTATTTTTTAATGAATTCATAAAATGGTGTTCACTAAAATGCACGGCACAAATTCGCTTTTCACGTAATTGTTCAGAAGAGAGTTTATAAAGATTCAGATTTCCACAATTAGTTAACCACTTCCCACGTCTGCAGGTATATTTCGGAAAACGAAAGAAACTTAAATCTCAGTCTTGTTTGCGATTTCGCAAACAACCAAAATAGGCACATGTTAAAGGAGCCATTGAAAATGTATTATTATGACTTGCGTCGCACCAATTATTAACGCGAAGAATACTTAAAACACAATCTCAATACGTAAATACGTTGAATACAGGATTTAAATCCAGATCTTACTAAACTGTAAGGTACTGTACCATCAGCTAGCTTGTTCTGAACTAAACTAAAATCAAATTACTTGTCCTAATTTCCTAATTCATTTTGTTGTAAAGATCACATGTTTCTTTACAAACTACAAAGTTTGAAGTATTTATGGCTAACCCAAAAGCAAAGAACAGAGTACCTATTTTAGCCAGAAGTACAATTTGTCTCGGTTCTCGTATTTATTTATAGATATTGACCTACCCGTTCTAGCGAGTTACAGCTAATAAATAAAGAAAATGAAGCATTTATTTTCGCTAGAGATTATATAATGTTAGTCACATAAAATATTTAAAACGACCATCTAACGAATTTAATGCTTTTATAAGTATTTTGATAAAACAATTTCCCACATTTTATGAAAATTATAAATTATGTAACAGAACAAAAAGAATGTATAACAATTATGAAAGATTTTAGAAATTTAACCTGCGAAACTCATTTACATTATGTCATTTCTCTTTTTATTAAAATTATGATTAACAGCATTCACAAAAATATAATTCAAAAGGTACATTATAATAATTCTAAAAATAAACTTCCAATTTTGTCATCTCAATAAGGCAGGCTACAGTGAAATGAATGCTTCATTTTACGATGTTCCACAGATTTTATTCGAGATATTATTAACTAAAAATAAATAATAATTGTACAGAATAACTTGTTTATAACTTGAATTGAATTTCCTATAGTAGTCTTGCACGTGTGGCGGCGCGGCATACACGATCGTTGACAAAGAAAACAAAATACACCGTTCATTTTGCATGGAATGTGCCGCCTTTAAAATAATCGTCTAGCGGTCATATTTATTTAGCAGTGCCTCGATTTTTTTGCTGAATATCAAATTGATATCATACGAACTCTAGCTCCAGTATATCTGATTTATAATCAAAGAGCACTCAATGCTCTTTGCTATAATGCTGACAAAACTAATATAGCTGATTTTGTGCGGCCTGTGAAATCTGACACTTTATGTGGGTGACCGCCCGACTCTGTTTTGGCTAAGAGACAATGGGAAATTTTGTCTGCGTTTTGTAACCCAAGTTACTTTCGTTCGAAGGTTGTGTTAACCTTGGCAACACCGCACTTTAGTTTAAACCAACGAATTCTAGAATTATGGTTCTGCTCTGAGCTGTTTAACTGGGATCCCTCCTGCCAGAGGGATAAGACCTGGGCGCCTAGCGGGCGGGAGATTTTAAGCTATACGCTAATACTGCCTAGCGCTGAGTCTCTTCTCATTATATGCTCTTTGATAGTGTATAGTTTCATTTGTTTGATTTTTTATTCTGTTACCTCTTGTTTTAGTTTCGCTTAGTCCTAATATTTGAATTCCATGTTTATTCATTTTCTCCGCTAATTTCACTTCTTTACCATTAATTGTTGTAACATTCCATGTTTGGCTAGTTCTCCCCACTTTGGCGGTTTATGGGAAGTGGGAATGAAATCAACTAAGCATTATAACTTCAACTTTATTTTGATGTCTTCCGTCTCATCTGTGTACTTTGCCGAATTTGTTCTTTCCGTCCTATTTTAGCTCTTAATAGATTTTTGGATCTTTGCGCGTATATATTGTATATTTTGCTTGTTTTGTCATATACTCTTTTTTATCCCCATCTGTTGCAGATTTTTAACTTGCTGTTTTCTCTTTTCTTTTATGTCTTGTTTTAGTCCTGATTATTGTTGTTTTTCTACGTCTTCTACCTGTATACCTTGTAATTCTGCTGTATTTAATTGGTTTAGTGTATATATTTCTCCATTTATTATGACATATGTATGATGTCCTTCTGTTTGGATTTCTTTCATGTATTTTCTCAATTCTCTGTGCGTCTTTTATTTTCTTTGAGAAGTCTTCTATATTACTATGATTGTTATTATTTACATAAATAATCTTATGATTCTTATCTCACGGGTCGGATCTCTACATTCTAGCAAGTATTATTAAGTAATAACTAATTCATGTACATTTGCTATCAAATTCAATATTTGGGTCATTTTATTATTATTTTGAAAACTAAAAACTGTGAAAAATGTGCATTTAACTACTGGGATCGTTTCTATGCGGACATTATAGCTAATGGAACTCGAGTAATAAAATATAGCGTTCCAATCCCACAAATTATGCCCAAACAAATTCGCTTTTCTTCAAGAAACAGTTCAGTTCTGCGTCATTACACGTTTCCTTGGCGACAACAAAAGCATAAGTAATCAAATACAAAACAAAACGCTCAAGGGACGCTCTTACCAGAAGTTGATATAAAAAAAATAGACGGCACTTCACAATTTCAAGAATAATGCTTTCTAGAAACACTTTCCTCACCTGTTCTGCTGCTCCTGCGATTGATAATAGGGCTCCAAAGAACTCTGCAGTTAGTCCTACGTTGCTATAGTCCCTTGTGATGATGAATACGGCTGCAACGGTCCAAACAGTTGCTTCGTTACCGTTGGTGGCTTTCTCGGCTGCTATACTCCACCACTCAGTGTTTTGCCCCAAACTGCTCCAGGACAACCTGCTACCTCGTTGACACTCGCCTCACGTTTTAATTACCCTGCCTGCTCGTTCAAACTTCCGAAAACGCCCTAATCGACCAACTTCGACGCACTTTTTTACCTGGGCAGAAGCACTATCAAGCGCAAGCTAAACTTCCACAGGTTCCAGAAGACACTCACAATAAATTACATAACTTTTAATAAAAACTGGGGTATTCATTTATTAATAATCGTAGTTTTTATTGGGGAAGCCAAAACCGACACAGCTAACAAGCTTGGCTTGCTCCCACCAATTAATTGTTTTGTTTACAGATTTTATTGTTGTCATGACAATCCAAAGCCTACTCTAATTACATTTGTTTACTGCAAAGCTAATGGGATTTCAATACAGTTTTTAACAAAATTATTGTACAAAGATATTATTTGACATTCATGAAATGTTATTAATTACAGTAATAATTATGGAGGCTTAAAATGGTGTTCATGACATAACCTTTGTTCACTTTCCACATATGTTTATTGTTTACACTTCCAATATTAAACTAAATCTGTTTAATTTGGCCGTCTCAATCAAACCACAATTTTATTACAAATTTAAAATTCAATCGACTTTACCAATGAATAAAGTGTAATATTAAATTTTCAAACAATGCCATCTGGTGGCTAAGCTTAAAAGGGCCCCTCCAAGTAACTAGCCCGTGTCTCTACTTGTTTTGGTTTATGTATGCTGATGTAAATATAAAAATTGTATTCAAGGATGTACGTATTACCGGTTGGATGACTCACACACACGTAACTCATTTCTTGAGACTTTTGCTATGGTGATAATTCAACCCCCAAATATAAAGCAATGATGAGGCTTTGTACAATATTTTTAGTGTACATTTAAGATATAAATACAGCAAGCTTCATGCTTTAAATTGATCGACAATAAGAAATTATAATGTGGGCTTCATTTCAGGTGAAAACGGAAGCAAATATGCAAGACATGGACTGCTCCGATTCCGAAATTTACATAAACAACGCCGAGGATTACGAAAGCAGAGAGGGGGAAACAAAACCAAACTTGTCGTCCTTAAACCCTTTTGAAATGAAAGTCAAAAAAGAGCAGCCATCTGTATCTCCCCCGAAAGAGATCGACGCCTCGAGCGACCTCTACACCAACATCATAACAAACTACACCCCGCCGCAGAACGAGGGCGAATACAAGTGCCCCAAGTGCTTCAAGGGCTTCCACAAGAAGACCCTCCTGAAGAAGCACAAGAAGAACTGCAGGCCGCGCCTGCAGAAGGACCTCCTGACACGCTGCAAGACCTGCTCGCGCATTTTCAAGGACCGCCAGAGCCTGACCAAGCACCTGATCAACTACCACTCGGAGTACGCGTGCGAGATCTGCGGCCAGAAGGTGCAAAGCAAGTGCGAGATCGTGTCGCACATCCGCTTCTCACACCCGAGCTGTCACCTGTTCTGCCACTGCGGCAACATCCTGCGCAGCAATGTCGACCTGGTCGAGCACAAGGGCGACCACCGCAACTCTTTCGTGTGCCAGTTCTGCGGCGACATGCTCCCCACGAAGATCAAGCTCAAGATGCACATCCTCAGCCTCCACCGCAAGATCCTGAGCCTGAGCTGCGGCATCTGTCTGAAGCTGTTCGAGACGCAGCACATCCTGCGAGACCACGTCCGCCTGGTCCACAAGGACGAGCTGTCGCCGCTCACCTCCTGCACTGTGTGCGGGAAGAACTACGGCTCCAAGTGGAAGACCTACGACCACTTGAACAAGTCGCACGGGCGCATCTTCAAGGCGTGCAAGGCCTGCTTGGACGTTTTCGATACGGAGGAGGAGCTGCAGATGCATTTCGACACTACCCACATGAATGTTGCTGCGGGTAAAAGCGGCGGGATAAGTTATGTGCCGAACATTCCTAGTCTGAACGCCTCGAATTCGAACAAGAAGGATGTGTACGAGAGTGACGGCGAGCATGTTCCCGATGAGAACGATAAGAACTCTTCTAGTGAGTTTTCGAATGACGGGGAGGCGTTTTCGCACTATCAGCCTAAAGCTGAACCTAATTTGAGTGAAGATGACGATGTGCCGCCGCCGCCGCTGCTGAAGCTGCCGGATTTTCCAGACATTGCCGGACAGGAAAATCGAATATCGTTGCTGGAGAAGCGCCTGTTGGGGAATAGGAAGTCTATCGAAGGGGACTCAAGTGCTCAGGCGATTAGTGGAATTTTGCAGGATAAGGGTCCCAGTAAAAATAAGCCGCAGAATATGACTACTGTTATACAAAAGGTAAGCTGGTTTTGTTAAATAGCTATGTCGGTTTTATGTTCTTACCTTCTAATCACCAATTTTACTATATTTTATCTACTTTCCGTTCGTACTTAGGCTATTATGATACTTGTTTGTGTATCGTAATAGACAAAAAGCGATTCTATAATAAAAATACTAAAAACAGAGTATGTAATTAATTTTTTTAACGTTGGCAACCATAGGTACAGTTGGGGAATCCATATAGTTTACATCCTGCAATTATTCTTCTGTTTTATCCATCGTTTAAAAAATTTTGAGGTACTTTAAGCGAACTTACGTACTTTTTAAATTTTGTACACTTAACGTATCAAACTAAATTTATTGCAAATTCTACTGATTTTTTATGAACTTACACTGAAAAGCTAAGGTCTAAACTGTTTTGATTCTGTGACTGTACTTCGCTCCGTGTACATATCAAACTGTCAATAGCCACCTTTATTGCGCCGCACAAATGTTGCCAACTGCTGCGAAATTCCCTAGATTTTGAAATTTTATTTTTTGTTTAAAAATGTGGCAAAGCAGAGTTGGATAAAGTTGTGACTCTTATAAAAAATCAAAAAAGTCGAACTTTTTGATTTAAATCAAACTTTTTTGATAAAAAATACATTCAACAATTTTATTGCTTTTTGAAATAAACACAAAATAACTGTATATAGTCAAATTTATACCCATTCGGAGTCACGTGATAATCTAGTAATTTTACGTATGTCGATTCTTAAAAATGCAATTTTAGGGAAATAAATGACATTCCGTTTTGTAGGTTATCCTGACATATGCCAATTTCTAAAACAAGGTTGCTACGGGTTTATTCTCTTATATGAAATCAAACTGAATTTACAGGTTAAAGAAAACATAACATGTCGTAAAATGTAAATATAATAAAGATATGTCAGCTGCTACATTAAAAACCTGCTGCGTATAGCAAATTTTAAGTCAACTTCTGTGCATGCATATTCTGTTATAGAACATTGCCATTTGAAGCCTATTTCCTTGCACAATCTATTTAGGGAAGAAACTGAATGTGAAAAATCTCCAGATTCTTCAACCAAGCATTTTTTAGATTTTTTATGGTTACAAATTCTTTAGCTACATACATTGTATATACAGTGTCTTGACTGCTTCGTCGACTTCCGTTTTTGCATTCTTCACTTTCTGGCTCATATTTTCGGTAAATTATGCTCTCCGAGATATTTAACGCAAGAGAAGCACGGCGAACAGCGTTGGAGGGTGAAACTGTTGATTTACTATTATTAATATTGTACTCTTCATAAAAAAAACGCATAATATTCAAATTAATTGTTGTGACTGCTCGTTATACCGCATGTCCGATGGTTTCTTTTAATTTCCAGTTTTCGGCTCAACAATTTTAGGTTTTATTACCCTTATCTCAATAACTTACACGAAAAATATAATCTGACAGATTAGAAACGTCAAATTTTTAAAATTAATTTTATGAATCGACATGCCTTTTTTTCAAATTTCTTCCATTTCATCTATTTTACTAAAGATGAACAGAGACAGACAAAAGTCACGTGACTCCGAATGGGTATAATTTTGACTATACTTAATGAATGATCGAATGTTTTTGAATGGTCATTATTTTGGCGCCATTTATTTATGTTGGTGGCACTGTAAGTCTATGTCAAATTTGAGGTTAGCAGCCTGTGTCAAAACTGACGCAAAACCTAACCTGATAACCTCAGATTTGACATAAACGTACAGTGCCACCAACATAAATAAATGGCGTCAAAATAATGACCATTAAAAAAGTTTCATCATTTATGAAGGCCTTTGGAAACTGACCTTGGTCCTCAACTTTGTCCAAAATGGAACAAGTCGGCATATGCAGAAGACGTGATATTAAGTCAAGTGATATTACGCGAAGTGTGAAATAATCTGATGTTACGTAAAAGCGATCTCGAAAACTAAGCTACCTGCGTTTATATAGGGTGCGCCTGAATGGAAGGGACATTGCCTATTGTTTTGAGTACAATAGGATTGTCCAGCTAAGCTCTCTTTACTCTGATATGTTTTTCGGACTTTTTCCACTGTCTAGGGTGTAAATCACACAACGTTTCGGGAGTTTTTGATCTACTCCCGTCTTCAGGTGTTCCTGGTTAGTCCTGAGAAGGACTTATATTCTACGTTTTTCTACGTAAATTTGTGCCTCCCCCGGGGTTTGAACCCGGGACCGCTGATCGCTAGTCTGTCACTCTAACCACTAGGCCACCAGTTCAAAAATGAGCACAGAATTAACTATTTTATTTATTGCAAGAAAATCAGTAATTTTACACTAATAAATGCACTTGATATAAGCAGCAGCAATTATAATTTGAGTGAGAAAGGTTGGCATGAGATAAGATAGAATTCAGAAGGGGTGCGTTCAGAGTTTCAGTCCTAATTAATGTTTGGAATGGCAAATGCAGCTTGAATTATGTAGCTGACAGAGTTGAGTTGAATAACGTCAAACAATGATATGAATTTTAAAAAAATACAAGATGTTTTTTGTGAAGTACGGAAATTGTATGAGCGTTATAAGTATTAAAGGTTTATAAGCCACAAACGGTAAGGTAATGGAAAGGTGAAGAAAAGCAGTACGAGGAAGTAAAGATTGCAAAGAATAATAAGGCAACCTATTAAAAGACACAGACAGTGCTAAATAAACTCATGAGATAAGAAGAAGTAGGCAAACCGAAGAAGATATTGGCTGACAATGCAAGCTATTTCAAGAATGCCAGGTTAATCAACAATTTAGAGCAGAAGGGAATTAAAACGTGTTTGTGTAGTATCCGACATTCCCAATCAGATGTGGCAGAATGTGACATAAAAGAAACGATTAAATACTTGAGAATAAGGACCCACGAACATCACAACAGATGGGTTCAATACCTACCGAAAGTAGAAGAATTTATTAATAATGTACCCAATATAACAACCGAAGTGAGTCCAGTAACGTTATACCAGAACATCATACGTGCAAGGTCGTGGAGAAGGAAACGAGAATGTCGATTGTTTAACATCAAATAGAAGCTTGTAACATTGAGGCTGTGTGCCTATTGAGCCAAAATTGTGTTTTATCATAGTCACCAGTGGGTAAGGCATCTTTGTGGCTAATATTCCCAGTGATAGCAGTTCCCAATAAAGTGCAGTCAGTCCAGCAAGATTTCACCAGAAACGTTCTATAGCAACGCCAGACTTCGGACAAGATATCGGGGAGTTTGAGACATCGGCAAGCAAGAATTGGGTGTGCTATGTTTGCAGATGATCTTCAGGAGTGCCTGGATAGAGAAATTTGGAGGAGCAAGTCGTCACCAAGCGTGTAATAGCCGTGACGTTTCTTCATTGGGCTAGCCAGCATCGCAATGCCCCTTCAAAAGGTAAATTCTACAAGAAAGCGTTTTCGAAGGTCCATAACCTGTCGGGTTTGTCAATTTTGGACATCGTACGAGGCGTTGATCGTGATTCCAGCGGCCCAGGTCCGTCCAGATTTGAATAATCGAGATAGCGTCCCTAAAATTTGGTTGGAAGCAGATTTTTGCAACATTAGCGGAAGTTAAACAACTGCAAGTTTAGGCGTCACCTACGTCATCTAAAACAAAACCGGTTAGACGGAAGCTACGTCACATAATTAGCAGCATTTACCTGATGTGGTCTTGCCTTTTTCGGTGTTTGTAATTCAATGTACACTAAATTTTGCAGACGAACACATCATTTTGTGTGGTCATACTGGTTAATTTATCACTAGGAACATGATCCATTATTGTTCTGCATCGATTTGATATGAAATTGTCATCTAAATGATTCAACCAAGTTCTTTTCCTTATTCTTCCACTCTTCCTTTCTTTATTTATTTATTTATTTTACAGGTTGTAATAACATATTACAAATAACATTTTTCAATATTATAGATACTTTATTGTCTTACCTCTTTATTGACTTTGTTACATACAACTCTTTGCATTATTAATATTCGCATTGTTTCAGAAACCGAAGGAAAACCATGAAGCAGGACCGCTGCCACTGCCTGCAAAATCGTCAAAGGACACTCCGAAAGACAAAAAACCAATAAAACTGGAGGCCCCCAATCTCACCACCCCCAAACGAGACGCCGACTTAGACCTGGACTCGAACTCTGCACAAAACCCGCTGCAGAACAGCTCGAAGCGCACGGTGTACGTAAACAGCAACGACCCATCCCTGTGCGAAATTTGCCTGAAAACGTGGCCGGCGAAGAAGCACCTCTGGCAGCACTACATCCGCTGCCACAAAACGGTTGCGGCCACTGTCTGCGGCATCTGCCTGAAGACCAACGATGACTACAAGTCGCTCCAGACGCATCTGCGGGAAAACCACCCGACGCTGCTGCACGGCCAAGGCTTCGGCTCGAACTTTATCTGCAGGATCTGCGGCAGGTACCACAACGCGAGCTCGAAGCTGAAGCTGCACATGGCGATCCACGAGAACTTTGACTGGTCGATTTTGGAACACTTCCCTGTTGTGAGCAGTCCCGGTGGTGCGCTGCAGAAGAGTCTGTACTCGTTTTACGGGCAATTGGGCAAGGGCAAGAAAGAAGCGACGAACAACGGCTATCTGGAGGACAATGCGCGACAGTCGTTCTTGTATATGGGTTACGGCGAGGCCAATCACGAGAACGAAGACATCAACTATGAGAGCCTCATTGAGCAGGTGGAATGCTCGTCGGATTCGGACAACGACTCGGACATCGACGAGTGTGCTAAAGATTCTAAATATCTGAATATGAATAATCACGAGGCTGGAAACTCGTCTTCTGGCGATGAAAGCGACGAGTCCATCGTGTCAGTAGCGTCTGAGGAGAATTCCCTCGAGAGCCAGATGTTGCAGAATATGCTGAACGAAAAGTTCGCTACAGGCCAAAAACCTAACTCTAAGAGAAATGAAAAAATGGAGTCGGAAACTGCTATCAAGCGGGAATATTCCAGTTCCGACAGCGAGGACAGTTCCGATTCCAACCAAACCATATCGGATACAGAGGTGGAGGTTCTGGACGATACCATCAAAGTCGAGAGCAGTTCTGACGAGGACGACTCGCAGTTTTCGCAGGTTTCCGAGAGATATACAAAGTGCGGGGACAGTACCAAGAGTGGCCCGGCGTTAAAGCACGAGGAGATCGCCGAAAAGGCGAACTGCGAGATAGACAATGCCAATATCTTTGTTCGAAAGCCCGAGGAGCTGGATTCGGCCATCCGGTCTATCAGCTATGAGCAAGTCACCGATGTTCGTGAGCCTATCGACATCGACATCTGCGAGATCCAGCCCCAAAGCCTCAACCAACACGAGATCCAGTCGGCCGTCGATAGCATTTTGTAGAGTAGGAGCGATTAGTTTTGCATTTATTTATTCTTTTGTTTAGCTGCGCCAAGTATTAAATTGAGGTCGTTGCCATAAACAGTTTGAGCTCCGCGAATCCGAATAGTCGTGAAATTTGATGTTCCTATGGAAATGTAACTATCACAATTTTGACAGCTTGTAAAACGAGGAGCAGACTTGCAAAACGTCCAATTAGTTGTCGTAAAGGCACCAACTTCAGCAGGCTCTGTAATTTTTTATCCTTTATTAATTATTGTTTTTGTAAGAAATATAAAAAACAGTGTTTTGAAAGTCTGCTGCTCAAATTAATGCCGCAACTTGTATTGTCAAACTTTCAAAAGAGTTCTTAAACTGTCCCGACAATCAACCTACATCAATTGCGGCCGTCATATCGTAATTACAGTTATACGTAACTTCAATGTTCTGTGTCGAAGAACGGTCGAAGAGTAACGCGAATTTACCATTTGATATTATTGCCCAGTTAAGAGTGTGCACGAGTGGAGGAAAACATATCTCTATTTCTACGTAAGCTCGTGGCACGTTCGGTATCATTCCCTGTGGTTCCGCAGCTTTTAGGGCGTCGCCGAGCGACTGGCCATAACTTTTAGTTTCGTTTAATACGGTGGTAAAGAATTTGTGATGTTTTTTTCCCTTTTTACCATGACATCTGTACACTGTGTATATTTTACTATGTAAGCTCATATATATACATACCTTAATAATTAATATTAGCACATAAATTGTGTACTTGTAATGAGACTGTTAATTTTTTATAAAATAGATCTATAATCGTGCTTATCTAGCATGCCTAGTTTGTAAGTAGCATGGTCTTTTCATAAATTTTATTTATTTTCGCTTTATTACGTACATTTTTTAGCTGTGGCAAGTATTACGTAAGCATTCCTGTAAGTCGAACAATATTTTATGTGTACATACAGCTAGAACGTAACCGAAATTCAATAAATTTATTTTGTAAAATTTGTTGTCTGTTGTATGGGGTTGAAATGAGTGTGCATTGTAGGAGACCCTTCAAAAATGGCATTTACCTGCACTCTCGTTTACTATCAATGACAGGTTTTTCTTGCAAACTTACGAAGTACCCTAAAATGTGTAATTTTCTATTGTGGGTACTTATAATGTACTTCGACAATTACATTTTAACTTGTTTGCTCCCAAGTATGTAATGTGACGTTTGCATTTGTATCACAATGACTTTGATTTAATATTTAAATCTTAAAAATTATGAACACTGAATTTCATTTTCTTAATTTTTACTTCCTTTTACGATAAAGGAAGTATTGGATTCAGTTTTCAACAGATCTTTACGTTTTAGAGTCCCCTGAACCCAAAAAACATTTTTTTTTCATTGGTCTGTCTGTCTGTCTGTCTGTCTGTGAACAGAATATCTTAAAAACGAAAAGAGATATGGTGTTGAAACTTCATATATAAGTTTTGTGTATTTTTTTAGATTTTTTCAAAAACAGCTAATGATTTTTTTCAAACTATTTTTATTACATTTTTAATGTGTATTGATGTAAGAGTAGAAATATTGCTGGTGTGTGAACTGTGAGAAATTCAAGTCCAATATTTAAGCCCAATTTGGTCCATATAAGGTCCCGGGTGGTGTAGCTTGAACAAGCGTCCACGTTCGATCAGCAGAGTTAAGCAAAACTCTTTCTGGTCAGAACTTGGATGGGAGTTCTATGGCTGCTTCTCTCGGCCCCTTGTGATACGGCTGTCACGGAAATACTTGGTCCCGGATGTCATAATAACATCGTGACAGTCGTTAGTGGGGTTGGAAGTCCCCATAAATGTACAGCGACGCTTATAATTGGCCTAACGGCTGTTGGCTGAGTACGAAATAAATAAATAAATGAATATCGAGTGACTAAAAATAATAATGAAAGAGTTCCAACGGCTGGAGGGCTTCTGCAAGAAGCAGTGAAATGAAGAGAAATCGTCGGATTAAGGAAACTGAGTGAAAACGGATGCAAATAGTAATATTATAGGTTATAAGAGACCATAGATAAGGCACAAATTTTTATGCAAATATAGCGATAAGAATAGCCATATAGCCAAACGAAATTTCAAGGTTCTAAAATTCTCATTTGGTTGACAACCGATTATACACGGCAGTGCATAAGGGACTGCCTAAATACAAAACCACTCGTTTTAATGGTAAATAATACCAAAGAGCAATGAACATGTTATATGTTATTTGATAATACATACCCAGGTGGAAAACTGGTTTGAGCTGATAATAGGCCAACCGCCGGGAAGTAGATTCGAGTTGTTCTGGTCTCGCAGATCAGTCAGAAATTAAGAATAAAATAAACGCAATGTGTAGAACCACGCTACCGTGGAGCGATACGAAAATAATTCCTCCACGTCGAGTGCGTCACAACTGATATGACGTCCTTTCACGTGAGAGATATGTCAAAAACCAATATGTATTTCAAACACTGGAAATGCACCGTCGCCGGCGACAGTTGTCTGTTTAACGTTTAAGTAAGTAACTAGTGAGCATTTTTTTATGTGACGGGGCTATATATTGTGTAGTTTCTACTTTAACAATGAATATGGAGATTGGTAGTGTAATACTAGCCCCTGCTTGTAAAGGGTTGTAAAATTTATTACCAACGGATAGCTCATAAACTACATAAATATGGAATACGTGGTAACGAAAATATGTGGTTCCAAAGTTATCTCACTCATCGACTACAAACTACACACTTCGATCAGTGCCAGTCAAGCTACATGGAAAACAACTTGGGTGTACCCCAAGGCTCTGTTTTGGGTCCATTATTGTTTATTTTGTATATAAACGATTTGGAATTGAATCTAAAATATTGCACCATAAATCTGTTTGCAGATGATACATTAGTGACAGTTACTGACGAAGATGTTAGAAATGCCATGAATAAAATGAATATAGATTTAGAAATTATTTCTAAGTGGTTAAAATGTAATAAACTGAAACTGAATATCGCAAAAACGAAAGCAATAATTTTATCAGGTACTAATGCAGAATCGGTTAATAAAATAAAAATTGATCTTAGAAATAGAGAAGGTATCTCAAGTTAAATATTTAGGAGTAATTATAGATGATAAATTAAACTTCAAAGCACACGTAGATTATGTAATTAAAAAGGTAGTTAAGAAAATAGGCTTATTCAGTAGAATTTCTAATAAGCTTAGTATACAGTCTAAAATTATGATTTACAAAACAATCATCGCACCGCATTTCGATTACTGCTCTAGTATATTATTTTTATGCCATGAACAAGAATTGGCTAGAATGCAAAAACAGCAGAACAGAGTCATGCGTATCATATTACGCTGTTCGAAATATACAAGAATTTCTGCGATGCTAGATTGTTTACAATGGTTAAGTATGAAGCAACGTATTTATTTCAATTCTTTGTTGTTAGTTTTTAAAGCAGTCAATAACCTGATACCCGAATATATGACCCAACACTTAGTTTATGGTTGTGATATTCATAATTATAGTACTAGAAATAAGCAGAATGTTAGATTACCCAAACTTACAAAAAGCAGTTCCCAAAATTGTTTCTTTTATAAAGGCTTCAAAATTTATAATAACCTTCCAATTGAAGTTAAAGGAACTAAAAATATCTATGAGTTTAAAAAAAAACTAAGCGATTATGTTAAGAAAAATTATTAGTTAAGTAAATATGTAAACAACTGTAAATCCTAATAGTATATTATGTATCAAGTTTTATAAACGTCATTTTAGTCACGAGTTTTATTAATCACGAGCGAAGCGCAGCGGAGCGAGTGTTTAATAAAATGAGTGACTAATAAGTTTATAAAACGAGTTGCATACTATACTTTTTCTACGACCACAAATTTAGAGAATATAACATCATATTATTTCATTAAAATTTTGACATTTATTATATTAGGTTAAATTATGCTTGACAAACGTCAAAGTGACGGTTGAAAACTAACTTGATTTTAGTTTTGCTGTGGCTAATAAAGCAAATACTATTTGAACCTAACTTCACCCCATGACTAAAACATCGTTGCCAACTTCAGCTCATGACTAAGAGGCTCTTTAGTCATAGGTTATGAAGGCATGATTAAAAGGTCACTTAGCGACGTGTATGTTAGTATGTTAAATGGCATTTTAGTTACAGGAGTAGAAAAAATAGTTTATAACTAAATAAAGATTATTATTATTATTATAAATCGGAGATATGTTCAATTGTTCCCTCAGACATACGTAAATAAGTAGGCAAACACCAACGGAGTATCCTGTATAACAATTTATTATATTTAGCTATAATACAAAATAAATATTCATATAGTAACGAAAATGAAATGTATATTGAATAAATTAGCGTTCGTGTAATAAAACGGCGTTGCTTGTCCCTACGGATGCTGCAACCAGGTCTACACCCGTGTTCGGCGTGCCTGCTGCCCTCGTGCTTGGGACGTCGTGGACGGTCGGACTTCTAATTCGTGGTATATCGGAACGCCAGCGACGGCGCTGTGGAATCTGTCAGTTTCGGACCGGCTTCGAATTTTGGCTACTGTAAAGAAATATAGACTAAAATTAAAACTGTTTACGTTATTTCTCGCCCGGTTTGTGTAGCTACTGTAGTTGCTAATGTATGCCCTGGGGAAGCTCGCCGCAGCTTGGTGAATTCGGGACTAAGGGCGGAGTTCTACTTGCAAACGTAACGCAGTTTCGTTGCCGATAACCTCGAAATATGCATGTGCTTTTGGACCCCTACGAAGATGCTATTAGCAACTCGATCGCCAGGCCTCACAAGTTTCTAGGTTAGTCGCCATTTATAATCTCAATTATTAATACAAGTAGAACTGTTGGCACATCTTAGCGAAGTATTTAATTTAAAAAATACAAGGGGAAAATTAGGACTTGTAACTTTGTTTATAATTGCCGGCTTGCAAACGGATTATGACGCCGGTTTCTGGAATTTTAAAGCTAATGACCTAGATATTATATTCCAAAACACCAGGTCGCAATTAGCTTCGGGTTTAATAGATTTAATAAGAAAGTGTAAGCTAATGACCTAGATATTATATTTCAAAACACCAGGTCGCAATTAGCTTCGGGTTCTAACAGGTTTAGTAAGAAAAGTGATCCTCGCAGAGGATCCAGGAAAAATCTCTTCGGACAGGAAACAGGAAGGGGACGGGTACGCTTGAGCCAAGCTCAAGCTTCGGGATCTGCAGAAATCTCTCTGGAAGAAAATCTGTCTGGGAAATCTGTCGAAATGAGCTCTGCAACTGTTTTTATATGCCTTGCAAAGTTCCTAGGTGGGGAAACGGCGCGCGGCTCGCCTTTGTCTAGCGCTGTTATCTCTGGCGGAACTTCGGCCCAAGCTGGCTTATCTCCCTGGAACACGCCGTGTTTCTTGATAACGCGGAGTTCGGCGACGTTTAAATTCGAAAATATTATTTAATATTGGATTAATCAAATTCAAACTGAAGCTAGCGTTTTAGTAGAAAGTTTTCAACGTACGAAGAATTATCTACTTTTGTATCAGCATATGAAAAACAAGAAAAACAAAAGTTTTGGAAACGATCTAGCAGAACGTTAAAAAATCGAGGTTAAAGAAACATTAAATTCTATGAAATTTATTACTATTGTATACATGGTGGTGTTCAAAATTGGTCATTGGACCATATCGAGTGAATAAAAACTATAAGGAAAGGGCACATCGACTAGAGAACTACTGCGAGAAGCAGAAGAAAGAGAAGAAAACGCAAAATAGACGAAACTGTGAGTAAAAACCCTCACAATTAATAATATTGTAGGTTATGGGAAACTAACAAGGCACATTTCTGCATGCAACAATAGAGATAAGAGCAGATAAGTAAAATCTCAAGGCTCAAGAATACCCATTTCGACGGCAACTGGATAGGCAACACAAAATACAAATAAAAGGATAAAGGGTTGCATACCAGAATAGCAAACCGGCACAGAAAACGAAGCGAAACTGATAATGGGCCTGCTTTCGAGAAGTTGATTCGGGCGGCCCTATTCCCGCAGTTTCAGGTTATTCCCGAAATAAAATATAGAGACCTACAGTAGGAAAAAAAATGGACTCAGACGAATATCTGACAGATGAGGGAAAGAGAAAGAAGGACAATATTGATAGCCTATTCAAGAAGTCTAGAAAGACACATAAAACCCCGATAAAAGGGGAGGACCCCAAAGATAGCATGCAAGAACAGATGAAGGAAATGATGGACTTAATGAGAAATCTAGCGGGGGATATAAGAGAAATTAAAAGAGACCAGCAAAATAACAACGACGAAACAAAAATACTACAGGAAGAGATAAGAAAGCTAAGGGACGAACAAAGAGATTTCAAGAGGGAGATTATAGAACTGAAGGGTATCAACGAAAATGCCAGAAAAGAAATTGACGTACTAAAACAGGAAGCGAGGAGAGCAAATGAGAAAATAGAGAAATTGGAAGGAGAAATGAGGAGAAAAAACATAGTGCTCCAAGGGATAAAAATGGAATCAAGCAATCCAAAAATGCTAAAAGAAGAAATGGAACGATTCATAGAGAGAAACTTGGGCATAACATTGAAAGTAGAAGCGGCAAGAAATCTAGGAGAAAAAACTTGTCTGGTCGAGCTAAACAGCAAGGGAGACAAGGGCATGGTAATGAGTAATAAGAGCAAACTTCGAAGTTATGGAGAAAGGGTATACATAGATGATGACTTGACAGTGGAAGAAAGAAAGATACAAGCAATAATCCGGAAATGTGCCAAAGACGAATCAGCCAAAGGCAACAAGGTCAAAGTGGGCTACCAGAAGCTGATAAACGAAAAGGGAGTTTGGTACTGGAACAAGGAAACCCAGAAACTGGAGAAGTATAATAAGGAGAGAAGCAAACCCAGCCAAAGACCTTCAAAAAACGATTAACCGAAAAGTGTAAAGGACTGAAAAATTGGAAAACGACCGACGCAATTAATATGGAAAAAAATGAAATACCAACAGATAAAAACAAAAAGACGAAAAGGCTAAGGAAGGAGATGATGGAGAAACTTGAAAAAAACAAGAGAAAATACACTAAGGAAGCGATACTTAAAATAGCAACATGGAACATTAAGAGCATAAGTGGCAAAGAAAATGAATTAATACAAGAATTTGAAAACTTTCGCCTTGATATACTAGCGATAACATAAACTAAAAAGAAAGGAAGACAGAGTATCGAACTAGATGGTGGACATTTAATGATACTGAGTGGAGTAGGCGAGGAAGAGAGAGCCAGAGGAGGAGTGGGCTGCTTAATTAATAATAAATGGAGTAAATATGTAAATGGCTGGGAGTGTACTAATAGAATTTTGAGAATAGAACTTAAAATAGGAAATAAAGAAATCAATCATATCCTAATACTATATGGCCCAAATGAAGATGAAACAGCGGCCAAGAAGGAGGAATTCTGGGAAAAAGTTACAGAGATAGTGGAAGACATAAAAGGGAAAATAACTATACTTGGAGACCGCAACGGCAGAGTGGGTAGACAGGACGGTAATTCAACAGATGTTATTGGAAATTATGGAGAGGAGACACGAAATAATAATGGAAAGAGAATAATTGACTTCTGCATCCAAAATAATTTCTTAGTAATGAATGGATTCTTTCAACATAAGGATGTACACAAATACACAAGAGAAGTAAAAAGTAGAGGCGAAAGATCAATTATAGATTATATACTAATCCAGAGAAATGACAGGAGCAAAGTAAAAAATGTGAGAGTTAGAAGAGGGGCAGAGATCGGCAGTGACCACTACTTAGTGGAAAGTAGAATAAATATGTTAACACAAGAGGAGAATAAAAAAAGCAGCATAGATACACAAAATAACACACAAGACGTAATAAAACTGTACAAGCTAGCCGATAGAGAAGTAGCACAAAGATATAGAGACAAAGTAGAAAAAATACTGGCAACAACACAGAGTAGTGCACAAAGAGAAGATGTCGAGTACAGGTGGAGATGGTACAAAGGGGCATTAGTAAATACAGCCAAGGAGATATGTGATACAACCCGAATAAACAGAAACAAGCATGCAAAGAGGACGGCGTGGTGGTCCGAAGAAATTAGAAACGAGGTAAAACTTAAAAAGAACAAATGGAAGCAATACCTAAAAGAAGGAACACGAAACGGATACGAAGAATATAAGGAACAAAGAACGAAGGTAAAAAATGCTGTAAGGTTAGCAAAAGAAAAGTCCTGGGAAGATTTCGGAACAAAAATGGAAAAAGACTTCTATATAAATCAAAAGCTCTTCTACAAAATCTTAAAGAATGCAAGAGTGGGAGATAAACAAGCTGAGACTAAACAAGTCAAAGACAAAAACGGGACTGTACTCACAGAAGGAAACCAAATAATGGACAGATGGAGGCAGTACTTCGAAAAACTCCTATTCTTGGGAGAGGAGGAGAAAGTAGAAAATGAAAATATGGACGAAGCACAAGCAGGAGATCAGATGGCGGAAGAGATACAAGCAGATGAAGTGATAGAAACCATAAGAGCACTCAAAAAAGGGAAAGCAGCAGGACACGACAAAATAACAGGCGAAATGTTAAAAAATGTGGGTCAAAGGGGAATAGAGCTGTTGACCTCAATCTACAACCAAGCTTGGACGGAAGGGAGAGTGCCATCAGACTGGAAGATTGGTATCATAGTACCAATTTTCAAGAAGGGAGATAAGCGGGATTGTAAAAACTACAGAGGGATAACCCTATTGAGCATACCATCGAAGGTTTACGAACGGATCCTGGAAAAGAGACTATTAATACAAATCGATAAATCACTAGAGCAGACACAGAGTGGCTTTAGAAAGGGGCGCAGTATAAATGACCATATATTCACACTCAAGCAAATCACAGAAAAGTCTCTAGAAAGAAATATTGAAACTTATCAGGCGTTCATAGACCTTGAAAAAGCCTTCGATCGAATCCAGAGATCCAAAGTCCGGAAAATACTGCAAAAAAGAAAGGTGGAGAACAACTTAATAGCAGCCATAATGAGCCTCTACGAAGAAAACAGGAACTATGTAAGGACGGACAACAGGCAATCCCAAAAATTTCCAGTAAACAGTGGCCTAAGACAGGGAGGAGTATTGAGTCCTATCCTCTTCAACTTGGTTTTGGACGACACAATAAAAAATACAAGAGAAAAAACGACAAAGATGTACATCGGACATAAACACATGAAACCAGTACACATAAATGAATGCGCTTTTGCAGATGACCTAGTAATATTCGGCAAAAGCGAAAAAGACCTACAAAAAAACCTGGAGATATGGAACACCGCATTGAAATTAAACAATATGAAAATCAACGAGGAAAAAACAAAAATAATGGTAACTGGCAGAGGAAGCGCTCAAGCAGATATCAAATTAAATGGAAAGACACTAGAGCAAGTAGAGACGTTCAAATATCTAGGGGTATATATAAATAACAAAGGGTACCACCCTCTAGGGTATTCCACAGCCTTAGAAATAAATTTATAGCGAAACGGGAGATATTAGAAAAGACTAAAATAACAGTATACAAAACCGTTTTTGTACCAACACTCATCTTTGGAAGCGAAACGTGGGTCCTGACGCAAAACATGAAGAGCAAAATACAGGCTATGGAGATGAAGTATCTTCGCAAAGTAGCCGGAGTCACTAGAAGGGACAAAATAAGAAATACGGAAATAAGAAAACGATTAAAAGTGCAACCCATATTAAAAATAATAGAAGACCGAAAACTTCAATGGTTTGGACACCTAAGTAGGCTAGGAAATGAAAGACCCGTAAAACAAACTTGGGAGGCAAGAAGACACGAGAGAAGACCTAAAGGAAGACCTCGTAAAACATGGGACGACAGTGTGAAAGAGATACTGGAAGATAGAGGGATAAATTTAACACAAGCAAGAAATATGGCGAGAAATAGAAAGGAGTGGAAAAAATTTATTCACAGTTTTATAGAACAATAAGTGAAATATAAAATTATAAATATTTACCCTACACCTTCGGGTAAACAGGGATAGATTATATATATATATATATATATATATATATATATATATATAATAATATTACGAAGGTTTTCGCGGCTGATATGTATTAAAGGTAAACATTTCAGGGTGTCATACCGCTTAATAAATTTGAAGATTTCTTCAACTGGTTGAAGAACATCTTGAATGGCGTTTGGGGTTGGACGACGTTTCGACGAAATCACATTCGTCATTTTCAAGTCCTTGTAGTCCGGGTTTGGCTTCTAGTTATGCGGCAACACGAAGGACTGTCAACTTGATGCACAGCTGACTGAATAGGTTGTTTATCAATTACTGTGGCAACTAGCATCGAGGGAGCTGTACTGCTAGGACGGATGGCTGGTGTTCGCAGAGAATGGCCGGCCGTTGCTTGTAGTAACGTTGGTAACCACGATGCAGGTAATCGGCTTGTGTCGTCGCGGGTGTTCATACAATTCGGACGTTTCACGATTTCGATGGCTTCTCGTATGATGCATGCGTCTTTGTGTTCGACGCTGGCAATGCTCTTGGTGTTGTCGAAATCAATCTTGTGCGAAGTATCCCATATATGATGCACTAGCGATGAAGTGTGTTCCATCTTCTTAACATAATTCTGATGTTCCTCCTTGCGTGCCTTTATTCTCCGGTTGGTGTGGCCTATGTAGCTGCTATCGCAATCCCGACACGGTATCTCGTAGACTCCTTGGTTTTCCAAAGGGATGTACTCTTTAGGATTCCTCAGTATGGACTGGATTTTTCTATCCGTGGTAAAGGTTGTCCTGATGTTACATTTTCTAAGGATTCTTCCGATTTTCTCTGTCGTGCCTCGGATGTAAGGCAGGTACGCCGTGCCACAAGGTCTCTCCTCTTCTGCGTCTTGCGTTTTGGTCTTCGGTGGTCGGAACGCTTTCCTAATCGCTGCTATGCCATAACCATTTTGTTCGAATACTCGAGCAAGGGTTGCTAATTCTTGTCTTGTATTCTCCTTGTCGGCTATCCTTCTTGATCTACAAACCAGTGTTGTCAGGACTGATTGTAGTTGAGCAGGGTGGTGGTGTGAATTAGCATTTAGGTAGCGATTGGTGTGCGTGGTCTTCCTATAAACCGTGTGCCCCAATTTTCCATTCTTCTTGGTGATGAGAACGTCTAGGAATGGAAGGTGGTTGTTCTTCTCCAATTCCATCGTAAACTGGATCTTATTATGGATGCTATTGAGATGGGTAAGGAAATCAGCAAGTCGATTCTTACCATGACCCCATATGGCAAAGACATCATCGACATACCGAAGCCATTTACAAACCGAAACTTTGGCTTCGGTATGTCGATGATGTCTTTGCCATATGGGGTCATGGTAAGAATCGACTTGCTGATTTCCTTACCCATCTCAATAGCATCCATAATAAGATCCAGTTTACGATGGAATTGGAGAAGAACAACCACCTTCCATTCCTAGACGTTCTCATCACCAAGAAGAATGGAAAATTGGGGCACACGGTTTATAGGAAGACCACGCACACCAATCGCTACCTAAATGCTAATTCACACCACCACCCTGCTCAACTACAATCAGTCCTGACAACACTGGTTTGTAGATCAAGAAGGATAGCCGACAAGGAGAATACAAGACAAGAATTAGCAACCCTTGCTCGAGTATTCGAACAAAATGGTTATGGCATAGCAGCGATTAGGAAAGCGTTCCGACCACCGAAGACCAAAACGCAAGACGCAGAAGAGGAGAGACCTTGTGGCACGGCGTACCTGCCTTACATCCGAGGCACGACAGAGAAAATCGGAAGAATCCTTAGAAAATGTAACATCAGGACAACCTTTACCACGGATAGAAAAATCCAGTCCATACTGAGGAATCCTAAAGAGTACATCCCTTTGGAAAACCAAGGAGTCTACGAGATACCGTGTCGGGATTGCGATAGCAGCTACATAGGCCACACCAACCGGTGAATAAAGGCACGCAAGGAGGAACATCAGAATTATGTTAAGAAGATGAAACACACTTCATCGCTAGTGCATCATATATGGGATACTTCGCACAAGATTGATTTCGACAACACCAAGAGCATTGCCAGCGTCGAACACAAAGACGCATGCATCATACGAGAAGCCATCGAAATCGTGAAACGTCCGAATTGTATGAACACCCGCGACGACACAAGCCGATTACCTGCATCGTGGTTACCAACGTTACTACAAGCAACGGCCGGCCATTCTCTGCGAACACCAGCCATCCGTCCTAGCAGTACAGCTCCCTCGATGCTAGTTGCCACAGTAATTGATAAACAACCTATTCAGTCAGCTGTGCATCAAGTTGACAGTCCGTCGTGTTGCCGCATAACTAGAAGCCAAACCCGGACTACAAGGACTTGAAAATGACGAATGTGATTTCGTCGAAACGTCGTCCAACCCCAAACGCCATTCAAGATGTTCTTCAACCAGTTGAAGAAATCTTCAAATTTATTAAGCGGTATGACACCCTGAAATGTTTACCTTTAATATATATATATATATATATATATATATATATATATATATATATATATATATATATCTATATATAACGGGTGTTCATAAACAGTCGTCATCCCAGTTGCTTTGAAAAACAAAATGTTATCTTTTTGATTAATTCGTGCAACACAATGAAACGTCATTGAGTACTGTCATAGCGCATTTTTTCTCAATTTTAATAGACATACGTTTCTGAAGTCAAAACCTACTGGGATGACGACTGTTTATGAACACCCGTTATATATAAAATAGTTTGATATGTTGACTGGGAGCGGAAGAACATCCAACCCTCAGTACTGGGCACAATATTCAGAGCTTTATTGGTTAGGAAATTAAAACCACATTGTAATCTGTCGCAGACGTTTCGGAATTTTTTATTTTATTCCATTTTCAATGCCTAAAGAAGAATTTACAATAGTACAAAGGTGATCCAACAAGCAGTTTATGAACTTACCGCAAAATACTAGTGTACAACCTTAAAGCTGTTAACATGTGTTGATGGAAAATTTATAATTTAAATATGAAAGGAATTGGTGAAGCCTCATTTCTTCTTAATCTTAGACGCACACTACGTACTACTGATTGTTATAATTACACGTTAAAATACACAGACACAATTAAAATCAGTTTAAAAGTTGTTAATTTGTACAATTTAGGTCATGGCTGACAAGGTCACTGCAGCTGTAAAATGTATGAACTTCCTGCATGTTGATAGTTCGCGCATGCGTAATGGTGCACGCGTCCAAATGTTACGAGGGGAGACCAAGAAGTGGTTGGACTGTCCACCTTATTGAATGAAAATAATTTGAGTTTAAAGTTAAAGATTTAAGGAAAATTTGTTGTTGGCCATAGATAGCAAGAGGTGATAGGAAACACTTAAACTGTCAATATTTATTTTTGAATTTAATGCATTCGAAGTCCCAAAAATGCTACACATTTCTATAAAAGTACGTCTACTAGTGTTAGGTTCAATAGTTATAATTTCGGGATTTGCAAAATCCATGCTATGGCCAGTATTGCTGACATGAGTGGCTAACGCACAGGCTTTGGGTTTGACTTTGGAGTCACTCTTGTGTTGGGTTAGCCTAGCATTGAGTCTTTGGGCTGATTGTCCGATGTACGATGAGTCACAATTTTGGCAATTAATTTGGTAGACTGCATACGGAGTTGAAAGGGTTGGTGTTTTGTCCTTGAGTTTAGAAAAATAATCTTTCAAGACATGCTGATGTTTGTCTGCAATAGTGATGTGAACCTGGTTGCGGAAAATTCCTTTAATTATAGCTGATAGCTCGGGGATATAAATGAGACTTTTGTAGACTGGTGGCTTAGGAGGTGGTTCTTCTATGTCAGCAGGGATTTCGTTATTACTTCTCCTGTTATTGTTGTTAGCAGATATAATAGAGTTCAGTAGGGCTACTGGATAATTATTCAATTTAAGGATGGTTTTTAATTTATTTAAGTTGGTATTGTGAAAATCTGGATGCGATATTGTCAGGATTCTGTGCTTTAGTCCTTTCACCACATTGATTTTGTGGCGGATATTGTGAAGGGAACGGAAGTTCAGAAACCTTCCTGAGCTGGTCGGTTTTATGTACCAGTCCAGTTTAATCATGTTGGAATCAGTCCTGATGACTAGGGTATCCAAGAAGGGAACGGAATTCTCTGTTTCTTTTTCAACCGTAAATTGAATATGTTGATTATATTGATTGAAGACCTCTAACACTTTGTCTATTTCATTCGCTGGTGCTGCACAAATTATATCATCTACAAACTGGCATAAGAATGGAAATTGGAAATCCAATTTTAAAGAACAGTCCTTAATGATGGTGTTCACAATAATTTCAGCTAAAATGGGAGAGAGGGTGGAGCCCATGGGAGACCCAAATATTTGTTTATAAAAGGAATTATTAAAGGTGAAATATGTCGAATCAAAAATAAATTTTAATAGGGCTAAAAATTCAATTTTAGGAATTTGAGTATTAGGTTCTATTAAATTCCAATTAGTTTCTATTATTTGTGTGACTAACTGAAGTGGTATGTTGGTAAAAAGTGACACTACATCCAAAGAAAAGATGACATAATTGGGTGGTAATTGAAAGTTATTTATCAAAGTGCTAAAGGCAAAAGTATCTTTCACTCTATAATTATTATACTCTGTAAATGACTGGCTTAATATTTCTGCTATAAACTTAGATAGGTTCCTATCCGGAGATTGGGGCGATGAAACAATAGGTCTGCAAGGTGTGTCGGGTTTATGTATTTTAGGTAACCCGTAAAGTTTAGGAGACACGGCATTGTGACAAATAAGACGTTTATAGGTGATATCATCTATATAATGTTTGTTCAGCAGGTTTTTTATAAGTTTATTTAGTTTAGTCTCAATTGTAGTAGTGGGGTCTTTAGGAATTTGTTTATAGACTTTATCGTCTTGCAGTAACGTTTGCATTTTATTTACATAGTCTGTACGGTCCAGAGCTACTGTGACATTACCTTTGTCTGACGGAACAATTAACAAGTTAGGGTTGGATTTTAAGAAACTGCTGCATTCCTTTTCTATTGAACAAAGTGGATGTTGTTTCATATGATTTTTTAAATAATCGGTTATATGAAAAGCTATGAGTGATCTGAAATTGTTTCTATCTTTGCTATCTAAGGCATTTACAAGATCTTCTATTTGAGATCAATATTTGAATAGAGTTAATTTATTGTCTAAGCGGACAGGCAAACCAAATTTGGGTCCAAGTGACAGAAATTGTTGTATCCTATCTGGTATTTGTACAGTAGTTAAATTTCTAAACCAGTTACTCGGAACATTGTTATTACAAGATATCATAGGGATCTTCAAGCGATTGATCTTATTAACGTTGCTAACCCTGATTTTGTTAAATATATATTGAAAGCTTTTGTTTTGTTTGCTGTTGAAGCTATTAAAGATTTGACGTGGTAATAATAATTTGGATTGTGCACGTGCGTGGTACACATTACTTTGTAATTTTCTAATCAGGTCGTTAGCATCATTAATCTCTATTTTAAGTAAACTATAGAGTAACCTTTTTTCTGTGTGTTCTACCCTTCTAAGTGTTCTGTTATTCTGTGAACCACCTCAAAACATGGCAGACCTGCAACCGGAAGCTGGCAGCAACCAAAAACAGAAGAATCTTCCTGAAGAAGTGCCTCCAACACGGACTCACACCTGTCCATCTTCGGGGTTACGTAAAAGCGTCTGAAAGCCTGTTTGCAGGACCCAAATTTGGTTTGCCTGTCCGCTTAGACAATAAATTAACTCTATTCAAATATTTATCGTTTGTAACTCGTAAAAATTCACTTCGAACTTTCCGTGAAGCGGGCCGCGTAATCGCGGTGCGGCGCCATATGTTGTTAGGTTAGGACTCGACTCACGCACAAACTTCGATTATTTACGCTAATAACTCCTTTTCTAGTTTTTAATTTTTATCACATCTGCTTCTCCACTCTAAACTGCGTATTCTTACGCTAATTCTAAATTTGCCTCACGTTTGTAACTCGTAAAAATTCACTTCGAACTTTCCGTGAAGCGGGCCGCGTTATCGCGGTGCGGCGCCAGATGTTGTTAGGTTAGGACTCGACTCACGCACAAACTTCGATTATTTACGCTAATAACTCCTTTTCTAGTTTTTAATTTTTATCACATCTGCTTCTCCACTCTAAACTGCGTATTCTTACGCTAATTCTAAATTTGCCTCGCGTTTGTAACTCGTAAAAATTCACTTCGAACTTTCCGTGAAGCGGGCCGCGTTATCGCGGTGCGGCGCCAGATGTTGTTAGGTTAGGACTCGACTCACGCACAAGCTTCGGTTATTTACGCTAATAACTCCTTTTCTAGTTTTTAATTTTTATCACATCTGCTTCTCCACTCTAAACTGCGTATTCTTACGCTAATTCTAAATTTGCCTCGCGTTTGTAACTCGTAAAAATTCACTTCAAACTTTCCGTGAAGCGGGCCGCGTTATCGCGGTGCGGCGCCAGATGTTGTTAGGTTAGGACTCGACTCACGCACAAGCTTCGGTTATTTACGCTAATAACTCCTTTTCTAGTTTTTAATTTTTATCACATCTGCTTCTCCACTCTAAACTGCGTATTCTTACGCTAATTCTAAATTTGCCTCGCGTTTGTAACTCGTAAAAATTCACTTCGAACTTTCCGTGAAGCGGGCCGCGTAATCGCGGTGCGGCGCCAGATGTTGTTAGGTTAGGACTCGACTCACGCACAAACTTCGATTATTTACGCTAATAACTCCTTTTCTAGTTTTTAATTTTTATCACATCTGCTTCTCCACTCTAAACTGCGTATTCTTACGCTAATTCTAAATTTGCCTCGCGTTTGTAACTCGTAAAAATTCACTTCGAACTTTCCGGGAAGCGGGCCGCGTAATCGCGGTGCGGCGCCATATGTTGTTATGTTAGGACTCGACTCACGCACAAACTTCGATTATTTACGCTAATAACTCCTTTTCTAGTTTTTAATTTTTATCACATCTGCTTCTCCACTCTAAACTGCGTATTCTTACGCTAATTCTAAATTTGCCTCGCGTTTGTAACTCGTAAAAATTCACTTAGAACTTTCCGTGAAGCGGGCCGCGTTATCGCGGTGCGGCGCCATATGTTGTTAGGTTAGGACTCGACTCACGCACAAACTTCGATTATTTACGCTAATAACTCCTTTTCTAGTTTTTAATTTTTATCACATCTGCTTCTCCACTCTAAACTGCGTATTCTTACGCTAATTCTAAATTTGCCTCGCGTTTGTAACTCGTAAAAATTCACTTCGAACTTTCCGTGAAGCGGGCCGCGTTATCGCGGTGCGGCGCCAGATGTTGTTAGGTTAGGACTCGACTCACGCACAAACTTCGATTATTTACGCTAATAACTCCTTTTCTAGTTTTTAATTTTTATCACATCTGCTTCTCCACTCTAAACTGCGTATTCTTACGCTAATTCTAAATTTGCCTCGCGTTTGTAACTCGTAAAAATTCACTTCAAACTTTCCGTGAAGCGGGCCGCGTAATCGCGGTGCGGCGCCATATGTTTTTAGGTTAGGACTCGACTCACGCACAAACTTCGATTATTTACGCTAATAACTCCTTTTCTAGTTTTTAATTTTTATCACATCTGCTTCTCCGCTCTAAACTGCGTATTCTTACGCTAATTCTAAATTTACCTCGCGTTTGTAACTCGTAAAAATTCACTTCGAACTTTCCGTGAAGCGGGCCGCGTAATCGCGGTGCGGCGCCATATGTTGTTAGGTTAGGACTCGACTCACGCACAAACTTCGATTATTTACGCTAATAACTCCTTTTCTAGTTTTTAATTTTTATCACATCTGCTTCTCCACTCTAAACTGCGTATTCTTACGCTAATTCTAAATTTGCCTCGTGTTTGTAACTCATAAAAATTCACTTCGAACTTTCCGTGAAGCGGGCCGCGTAATCGCGGTGCGGCGCCATATGTTGTTAGGTTAGGACTCGACTCACGCACAAACTTCGATTATTTACGCTAATAACTCCTTTTCTAGTTTTTAATTTTTATCACATCTGCTTCTCCACTCTAAACTGCGTATTCTTACGCTAATTCTAAATTTGCCTCGCGTTTGTAACTCGTAAAAATTCACTTCGAACTTTCCGTGAAGCGGGCCGCGTTATCGCGGTGCGGCGCCAGATGTTGTTAGTTTAGGACTCGACTCACGCACAAACTTCGATTATTTACTCTAATAACTCCTTTTCTAGTTTTTAATTTTTATCACATCTGCTTCTCCACTCTAAACTGCGTATTCTTACGCTAATTCTAAATTTGCCTCGCGTTTGTAACTCGTAAAAATTCACTTAGAACTTTCCGTGAAGCGGGCCGCGTTATCGCGGTGCGGCGCCAGATGTTGTTAGGTTAGGACTCGACTCACGCACAAGCTTCTGTTATTTACGCTAATAACTCCTTTTTTAGTTTTTAATTTTTATCACATCTGCTTCTCCACTCTAAACTGCGTATTCTTACGCTAATTCTAAATTTGCCTCGCGTTTGTAACTCGTAAAAATTCACTTCGAACTTTCCGTGAAGCGGGCCGCGTTATCGCGGTGCGGCGCCAGATGTTGTTAGGTTAGGACTCGACTCACGCACAAGCTTCGGTTATTTACACTAATAACTCCTTTTCTAGTTTTTAATTTTTATCACATCTGCTTCTCCACTCTAAACTGCGTATTCTTACGCTAATTCTAAATTTGCCTCGCGTTTGTAACTCGTAAAAATTCACTTCAAACTTTCCGTGAAGCGGGCCGCGTTATCGCGGTGCGGCGCCAGATGTTGTTAGGTTAGGACTCGACTCACGCACAAACCTCGATTATTTACGCTAATAACTCCTTTTCTAGTTTTTAATTTTTATCACATCTGCTTCTCCACTCTAAACTGCGTATTCTTACGCTAATTCTAAATTTGCCTCGCGTTTGTAACTCGTAAAAATTCACTTCGAACTTTCCGTGAAGCGGGCCGCGTTATCGCGGTGCGGCGCCAGATGTTGTTAGGTTAGGACTCGACTCACGCACAAGCTTCGGTTATTTACACTAATAACTCCTTTTCTAGTTTTTAATTTTTATCACATCTGCTTTTCCACTCTAAACTACGTATTCTTACGCTAATTCTAAATTTGCCTCGCGTTTGTAACTCGTAAAAATTCACTTCGAACTTTCCGTGAAGCGGGCCGCGTTATCGCGGTGCGGCCCCAGATGTTGTTAGGTTAGGACTCGACTCACGCACAAACTTCGATTATTTACGCTAATAACTCCTTTTCTATTTTTTAATTTTTATCACATCTGTTTCTCCACTCTAAACTGCGGGTTCTTACGCTAATTCTAAATTTGCCTCGCGTTTGTAACTCGTAAAAATTCACTTCCAACTTTCCGTGAAGCGGGCCGCGTTATCGCGGTGCGGCGCCAGATGTTGTTAGGTTAGGACTCGACTCACGCACAAGCTTCGGTTATTTACGCTAATAACTCCTTTTCTAGTTTTTAATTTTTATCACATCTGCTTCTCCACTCTAAACTGCGTATTCTTACGCTAATTCTAAATTTGCCTCGCGTTTGTAACTCGTAAAAATTCACTTCGAACTTTCCGTGAAGCGGGCCGCGTAATCGCGGTGCGGCGCCATATGTTGTTAGGTTAGGACTCGACTCACGCACAAACTTCGATTATTTACGCTAATAACTCCTTTTCTAGTTTTTAATTTTTATCACATCTGCTTCTCCACTCTAAACTGCGTATTCTTACGCTAATTCTAAATTTGCCTCGCGTTTGTAACTCGTAAAAATTCACTTCGAACTTTCCGTGAAGCGGGCCGCGTTATCGCGGTGCGGCGCCAGATGTTGTTAGGTTAGGACTCGACTCACGCACAAACTTCGATTATTTACGCTAATAACTCCTTTTCTAGTTTTTAATTTTTATCACATCTGCTTCTCCACTCTAAACTGCGTATTCTTACGCTAATTCTAAATTTGCCTCGCGTTTGTAACTCGTAAAAATTCACTTCGAACTTTCCGGGAAGCGGGCCGCGTAATCGCGGTGCGGCGCCATATGTTGTTAGGTTAGGACTCGACTCACGCACAAACTTCGATTATTTACGCTAATAACTCCTTTTCTAGTTTTTAATTTTTATCACATCTGTTTCTCCACTCTAAACTGCGTATTCTTACGCTAATTCTAAATTTGCCTCGCGTTTGTAACTCGTAAAAATTCACTTCGAACTTTCCGTGAAGCGGGCCGCGTTATCGCGGTGCGGCGCCAGATGTTGTTAGGTTAGGACTCGACTCACGCACAAGCTTCGGTTATTTACGCTAATAACTCCTTTTCTAGTTTTTAATTTTTATCACATCTGCTTCTCCACTCTAAACTGCGTATTCTTACGCTAATTCTAAATTTGCCTCGCGTTTGTAACTCGTAAAAATTCACTTCGAACTTTCCGTGAAGCGGGCCGCGTTATCGCGGTGCGGCGCCAGATGTTGTTAGTTTAGGACTCGACTCACGCACAAACTTCGATTATTTACTCTAATAACTCCTTTTCTAGTTTTTAATTTTTATCACATCTGCTTCTCCACTCTAAACTGCGTATTCTTACGCTAATTCTAAATTTGCCTCGCGTTTGTAACTCGTAAAAATTCACTTCGAACTTTCCGTGAAGCGGGCCGCGTTATCGCGGTGCGGCGCCAGATGTTGTTAGGTTAGGACTCGACTCACGCACAAGCTTCGGTTATTTACACTAATAACTCCTTTTCTAGTTTTTAATTTTTATCACATCTGCTTCTCCACTCTAAACTGCGTATTCTTACGCTAATTCTAAATTTGCCTCGCGTTTGTAACTCGTAAAAATTCACTTCGAACTTTCCGTGAAGCGGGCCGCGTTATCGCGGTGCGGCGCCAGATGTTGTTAGGTTAGGATTCGACTCACGCACAAACTTCGATTATTTACGCTAATAACTCTTTTTCTAGTTTTTAATTTTTATCACATCTGCTTCTCCACTCTAAACTGCGTATTCTTACGCTAATTCTAAATTTGCCTCGCGTTTGTAACTCGTAAAAATTCACTTCGAACTTTCCGTGAGGCGGGCCGCGTTATCGCGGTGCGGCGCCAGATGTTGTTAGGTTAGGACTCGACTCACGCACAAGCTTCGGTTATTTACACTAATAACTCCTTTTCTAGTTTTTAATTTTTATCACATCTGCTTTTCCACTCTAAACTGCGTATTCTTACGCTAATTCTAAATTTGCCTCGCGTTTGTAACTCGTAAAAATTTACTTCAAACTTTCCGTGAAGCGGGCCGCGTTATCGCGGTGCGGCGCCAGATGTTGTTAGGTTAGGACTCGACTCACGCACAAACTTCGATTATTTACGCTAATAACTCGTTTTCTAGTTTTTAATTTTTATCACATCTGCTTCTCCACTCTAAACTGCGTATTCTTACGCTAATTCTAAATTTGCCTCGCGTTTGTAACTCGTAAAAATTCACTTCGAACTTTCCGTGAAGCGGGCCGCGTTATCGCGGTGCGGCGACAGATGTTGTTAGGTTAGGACTCGACTCACGCACAAGCTTCGATTATTTACGCTAATAACTCCTTTTCTAGTTTTTAATTTTTATCACATCTGCTTCTCCACTCTAAACTGCGTATTCTTACGCTAATTCTAAATTTGCCTCGCGTTTGTAACTCGTAAAAATTCACTTCGAACTTTCCGTCAAGCGGGCCGCGTTATCGCGGTGCGGCGCCAGATGTTGTTAGGTTAGGACTCGACTCACGCACAAGCTTCGGTTATTTACGCTAATAACTCCTTTTCTAGTTTTTAATTTTTATCACATCTGCTTCTCCGCTCTAAACTGCGTATTCTTACGCTAATTCTAAATTTGCCTCGCGTTTGTAACTCGTAAAAATTCACTTCGAACTTTCCGTGAAGCGGGCCGCGTAATCGCGGTGCGGCGCCATATGTTGTTAGGTTAGGACTCGACTCACGCACAAACTTCGATTATTTACGCTAATAACTCCTTTTCTAGTTTTTAATTTTTATCACATCTGCTTCTCCACTCTAAACTGCGTATTCTTACGCTAATTCTAAATTTGCCTCGCGTTTGTAACTCGTAAAAATTCACTTCGAACTTTCCGTGAAGCGGGCCGCGTTATCGCGGTGCGGCGCCAGATGTTGTTAGGTTAGGACTCGACTCACGCACAAACTTCGATTATTTACGCTAATAACTCCTTTTCTAGTTTTTAATTTTTATCACATCTGCTTCTCCACTCTAAACTGCGTATTCTTACGCTAATTCTAAATTTGCCTCGCGTTTGTAACTCGTAAAAATTCACTTCGAACTTTCCGGGAAGCGGGCCGCGTAATCGCGGTGCGGCGCCATATGTTGTTAGGTTAGGACTCGACTCACGCACAAACTTCGATTATTTACGCTAATAACTCCTTTTCTAGTTTTTAATTTTTATCACATCTGTTTCTCCACTCTAAACTGCGTATTCTTACGCTAATTCTAAATTTGCCTCGCGTTTGTAACTCGTAAAAATTCACTTCGAACTTTCCGTGAAGCGGGCCGCGTTATCGCGGTGCGGCGCCAGATGTTGTTAGGTTAGGACTCGACTCACGCACAAGCTTCGGTTATTTACGCTAATAACTCCTTTTCTAGTTTTTAATTTTTATCACATCTGCTTCTCCACTCTAAACTGCGTATTCTTACGCTAATTCTAAATTTGCCTCGCGTTTGTAACTCGTAAAAATTCACTTCGAACTTTCCGTGAAGCGGGCCGCGTAATCGCGGTGCGGCGCCATATGTTGTTAGGTTAGGACTCGACTCACGCACAAACTTCGATTATTTACGCTAATAACTCCTTTTCTAGTTTTTAATTTTTATCACATCTGCTTCTCCACTCTAAACTGCGTATTCTTACGCTAATTCTAAATTTGCCTCGCGTTTGTAACTCGTAAAAATTCACTTCGAACTTTCCGGGAAGCGGGCCGCGTAATCGCGGTGCGGCGCCATATGTTGTTAGGTTAGGACTCGACTCACGCACAAACTTCGATTATTTACGCTAATAACTCCTTTTCTAGTTTTTAATTTTTATCACATCTGTTTCTCCACTCTAAACTGCGTATTCTTACGCTAATTCTAAATTTGCCTCGCGTTTGTAACTCGTAAAAATTCACTTCGAACTTTCCGTGAAGCGGGCCGCGTTATCGCGGTGCGGCGCCAGATGTTGTTAGGTTAGGACTCGACTCACGCACAAGCTTCGGTTATTTACGCTAATAACTCCTTTTCTAGTTTTTAATTTTTATCACATCTGCTTCTCCACTCTAAACTGCGTATTCTTACGCTAATTCTAAATTTGCCTCGCGTTTGTAACTCGTAAAAATTCACTTCGAACTTTCCGTGAAGCGGGCCGCGTAATCGCGGTGCGGCGCCATATGTTGTTAGGTTAGGACTCGACTCACGCACAAACTTCGATTATTTACGCTAATAACTCCTTTTCTAGTTTTTAATTTTTATCACATCTGCTTCTCCACTCTAAACTGCGTATTCTTACGCTAATTCTAAATTTGCCTCGCGTTTGTAACTCGTAAAAATTCACTTCGAACTTTCCGTGAAGCGGGCCGCGTAATCGCGGTGCGGCGCCATATGTTGTTAGGTTAGGACTCGACTCACGCACAAACTTCGATTATTTACGCTAATAACTCCTTTTCTAGTTTTTAATTTTTATCACATCTGCTTCTCCACTCTAAACTGCGTATTCTTACGCTAATTCTAAATTTGCCTCGCGTTTGTAACTCGTAAAAATTCACTTCGAACTTTCCGGGAAGCGGGCCGCGTAATCGCGGTGCGGCGCCATATGTTGTTAGGTTAGGACTCGACTCACGCACAAACTTCGATTATTTACGCTAATAACTCCTTTTCTAGTTTTTAATTTTTATCACATCTGTTTCTCCACTCTAAACTGCGTATTCTTACGCTAATTCTAAATTTGCCTCGCGTTTGTAACTCGTAAAAATTCACTTCGAACTTTCCGTGAAGCGGGCCGCGTTATCGCGGTGCGGCGACAGATGTTGTTAGGTTAGGACTCGACTCACGCACAAGCTTCGATTATTTACGCTAATAACTCCTTTTCTAGTTTTTAATTTTTATCACATCTGCTTCTTCACTCTAAACTGCGTATTCTTACGCTAATTCTAAATTTGCCTCGCGTTTGTAACTCGTAAAAATTCACTTAGAACTTTCCGTGAAGCGGGCCGCGTTATCGCGGTGCGGCGCCAGATGTTGTTAGGTTAGGACTCGACTCACGCACAAGCTTCGGTTATTTACGCTAATAACTCCTTTTCTAGTTTTTAATTTTTATCACATCTGCTTCTCCGCTCTAAACTGCGTATTCTTACGCTAATTCTAAATTTGCCTCGCGTTTGTAACTCGTAAAAATTCACTTCGAACTTTCCGTGAAGCGGGCCGCGTAATCGCGGTGCGGCGCCATATGTTGTTAGGTTAGGACTCGACTCACGCACAAACTTCGATTATTTACGCTAATAACTCCTTTTCTAGTTTTTAATTTTTATCACATCTGCTTCTCCACTCTAAACTGCGTATTCTTACGCTAATTCTAAATTTGCCTCGCGTTTGTAACTCGTAAAAATTCACTTCGAACTTTCCGTGAAGCGGGCCGCGTTATCGCGGTGCGGCGCCAGATGTTGTTAGGTTAGGACTCGACTCACGCACAAACTTCGATTATTTACGCTAATAACTCCTTTTCTAGTTTTTAATTTTTATCACATCTGCTTCTCCACTCTAAACTGCGTATTCTTACGCTAATTCTAAATTTGCCTCGCGTTTGTAACTCGTAAAAATTCACTTCGAACTTTCCGGGAAGCGGGCCGCGTAATCGCGGTGCGGCGCCATATGTTGTTAGGTTAGGACTCGACTCACGCACAAACTTCGATTATTTACGCTAATAACTCCTTTTCTAGTTTTTAATTTTTATCACATCTGTTTCTCCACTCTAAACTGCGTATTCTTACGCTAATTCTAAATTTGCCTCGCGTTTGTAACTCGTAAAAATTCACTTCGAACTTTCCGTGAAGCGGGCCGCGTTATCGCGGTGCGGCGCCAGATGTTGTTAGGTTAGGACTCGACTCACGCACAAGCTTCGGTTATTTACGCTAATAACTCCTTTTCTAGTTTTTAATTTTTATCACATCTGCTTCTCCACTCTAAACTGCGTATTCTTACGCTAATTCTAAATTTGCCTCGCGTTTGTAACTCGTAAAAATTCACTTCGAACTTTCCGTGAAGCGGGCCGCGTTATCGCGGTGCGGCGCCAGATGTTGTTAGTTTAGGACTCGACTCACGCACAAACTTCGATTATTTACTCTAATAACTCCTTTTCTAGTTTTTAATTTTTATCACATCTGCTTCTCCACTCTAAACTGCGTATTCTTACGCTAATTCTAAATTTGCCTCGCGTTTGTAACTCGTAAAAATTCACTTAGAACTTTCCGTGAAGCGGGCCGCGTTATCGCGGTGCGGCGCCAGATGTTGTTAGGTTAGGACTCGACTCACGCACAAGCTTCTGTTATTTACGCTAATAACTCCTTTTTTAGTTTTTAATTTTTATCACATCTGCTTCTCCACTCTAAACTGCGTATTCTTACGCTAATTCTAAATTTGCCTCGCGTTTGTAACTCGTAAAAATTCACTTCGAACTTTCCGTGAAGCGGGCCGCGTTATCGCGGTGCGGCGCCAGATGTTGTTAGGTTAGGACTCGACTCACGCACAAGCTTCGGTTATTTACACTAATAACTCCTTTTCTAGTTTTTAATTTTTATCACATCTGCTTCTCCACTCTAAACTGCGTATTCTTACGCTAATTCTAAATTTGCCTCGCGTTTGTAACTCGTAAAAATTCACTTCAAACTTTCCGTGAAGCGGGCCGCGTTATCGCGGTGCGGCGCCAGATGTTGTTAGGTTAGGACTCGACTCACGCACAAACCTCGATTATTTACGCTAATAACTCCTTTTCTAGTTTTTAATTTTTATCACATCTGCTTCTCCACTCTAAACTGCGTATTCTTACGCTAATTCTAAATTTGCCTCGCGTTTGTAACTCGTAAAAATTCACTTCGAACTTTCCGTGAAGCGGGCCGCGTTATCGCGGTGCGGCGCCAGATGTTGTTAGGTTAGGACTCGACTCACGCACAAGCTTCGGTTATTTACACTAATAACTCCTTTTCTAGTTTTTAATTTTTATCACATCTGCTTTTCCACTCTAAACTACGTATTCTTACGCTAATTCTAAATTTGCCTCGCGTTTGTAACTCGTAAAAATTCACTTCGAACTTTCCGTGAAGCGGGCCGCGTTATCGCGGTGCGGCCCCAGATGTTGTTAGGTTAGGACTCGACTCACGCACAAACTTCGATTATTTACGCTAATAACTCCTTTTCTATTTTTTAATTTTTATCACATCTGTTTCTCCACTCTAAACTGCGGGTTCTTACGCTAATTCTAAATTTGCCTCGCGTTTGTAACTCGTAAAAATTCACTTCCAACTTTCCGTGAAGCGGGCCGCGTTATCGCGGTGCGGCGCCAGATGTTGTTAGGTTAGGACTCGACTCACGCACAAGCTTCGGTTATTTACGCTAATAACTCCTTTTCTAGTTTTTAATTTTTATCACATCTGCTTCTCCACTCTAAACTGCGTATTCTTACGCTAATTCTAAATTTGCCTCGCGTTTGTAACTCGTAAAAATTCACTTCGAACTTTCCGTGAAGCGGGCCGCGTAATCGCGGTGCGGCGCCATATGTTGTTAGGTTAGGACTCGACTCACGCACAAACTTCGATTATTTACGCTAATAACTCCTTTTCTAGTTTTTAATTTTTATCACATCTGCTTCTCCACTCTAAACTGCGTATTCTTACGCTAATTCTAAATTTGCCTCGCGTTTGTAACTCGTAAAAATTCACTTCGAACTTTCCGTGAAGCGGGCCGCGTTATCGCGGTGCGGCGCCAGATGTTGTTAGGTTAGGACTCGACTCACGCACAAACTTCGATTATTTACGCTAATAACTCCTTTTCTAGTTTTTAATTTTTATCACATCTGCTTCTCCACTCTAAACTGCGTATTCTTACGCTAATTCTAAATTTGCCTCGCGTTTGTAACTCGTAAAAATTCACTTCGAACTTTCCGGGAAGCGGGCCGCGTAATCGCGGTGCGGCGCCATATGTTGTTAGGTTAGGACTCGACTCACGCACAAACTTCGATTATTTACGCTAATAACTCCTTTTCTAGTTTTTAATTTTTATCACATCTGTTTCTCCACTCTAAACTGCGTATTCTTACGCTAATTCTAAATTTGCCTCGCGTTTGTAACTCGTAAAAATTCACTTCGAACTTTCCGTGAAGCGGGCCGCGTTATCGCGGTGCGGCGCCAGATGTTGTTAGGTTAGGACTCGACTCACGCACAAGCTTCGGTTATTTACGCTAATAACTCCTTTTCTAGTTTTTAATTTTTATCACATCTGCTTCTCCACTCTAAACTGCGTATTCTTACGCTAATTCTAAATTTGCCTCGCGTTTGTAACTCGTAAAAATTCACTTCGAACTTTCCGTGAAGCGGGCCGCGTTATCGCGGTGCGGCGCCAGATGTTGTTAGTTTAGGACTCGACTCACGCACAAACTTCGATTATTTACTCTAATAACTCCTTTTCTAGTTTTTAATTTTTATCACATCTGCTTCTCCACTCTAAACTGCGTATTCTTACGCTAATTCTAAATTTGCCTCGCGTTTGTAACTCGTAAAAATTCACTTAGAACTTTCCGTGAAGCGGGCCGCGTTATCGCGGTGCGGCGCCAGATGTTGTTAGGTTAGGACTCGACTCACGCACAAGCTTCTGCTATTTACGCTAATAACTCCTTTTTTAGTTTTTAATTTTTATCACATCTGCTTCTCCACTCTAAACTGCGTATTCTTACGCTAATTCTAAATTTGCCTCGCGTTTGTAACTCGTAAAAATTCACTTCGAACTTTCCGTGAAGCGGGCCGCGTTATCGCGGTGCGGCGCCAGATGTTGTTAGGTTAGGACTCGACTCACGCACAAGCTTCGGTTATTTACACTAATAACTCCTTTTCTAGTTTTTAATTTTTATCACATCTGCTTCTCCACTCTAAACTGCGTATTCTTACGCTAATTCTAAATTTGCCTCGCGTTTGTAACTCGTAAAAATTCACTTCAAACTTTCCGTGAAGCGGGCCGCGTTATCGCGGTGCGGCGCCAGATGTTGTTAGGTTAGGACTCGACTCACGCACAAACCTCGATTATTTACGGTAATAACTCCTTTTCTAGTTTTTAATTTTTATCACATCTGCTTCTCCACTCTAAACTGCGTATTCTTACGCTAATTCTAAATTTGCCTCGCGTTTGTAACTCGTAAAAATTCACTTCGAACTTTCCGTGAAGCGGGCCGCGTTATCGCGGTGCGGCGCCAGATGTTGTTAGGTTAGGACTCGACTCACGCACAAGCTTCGGTTATTTACACTAATAACTCCTTTTCTAGTTTTTAATTTTTATCACATCTGCTTTTCCACTCTAAACTACGTATTCTTACGCTAATTCTAAATTTGCCTCGCGTTTGTAACTCGTAAAAATTCACTTCGAACTTTCCGTGAAGCGGGCCGCGTTATCGCGGTGCGGCCCCAGATGTTGTTAGGTTAGGACTCGACTCACGCACAAACTTCGATTATTTACGCTAATAACTCCTTTTCTATTTTTTAATTTTTATCACATCTGTTTCTCCACTCTAAACTGCGGGTTCTTACGCTAATTCTAAATTTGCCTCGCGTTTGTAACTCGTAAAAATTCACTTCCAACTTTCCGTGAAGCGGGCCGCGTTATCGCGGTGCGGCGCCAGATGTTGTTAGGTTAGGACTCGACTCACGCACAAGCTTCGGTTATTTACGCTAATAACTCCTTTTCTAGTTTTTAATTTTTATCACATCTGCTTCTCCACTCTAAACTGCGTATTCTTACGCTAATTCTAAATTTGCCTCGCGTTTGTAACTCGTAAAAATTCACTTCGAACTTTCCGTGAAGCGGGCCGCGTTATCGCGGTGCGGCGCCAGATGTTGTTAGGTCAGGACTCGACTCACGCTCAAGCTTCGGTTATTTACGCTAATAACTCCTTTTCTAGTTTTTAATTTTTATCACATCTGCTTCTCCACTCTAAACTGCGTATTCTTACGCTAATTCTAAATTTGCCTCGCGTTTGGAACTCGTAAAAATTCACTTCAAACTTTCCGTGAAGCGGGCCGCGTAATCGCGGTGCGGCGCCAGATGTTGTTGGGTTAGGACTCGACTCACGCACAAGCTTCGGTTATTTACGCTAATAACTCCTTTTCTAGTTTTTAATTTTTATCACATTTGCTTTTCCACTCTAAACTGCGTATTCTTACGCTAATTCTAAATTTGCCTCGCGTTTGTAACTCGTAAAAATTCACTTAGAACTTTCCGTGAAGCGGGCCGCGTTATCGCGGTGCGGCGCCAGATGTTGTTAGGTTAGGACTCGACTCACGCACAAGCTTCTGTTATTTACGCTAATAACTCCTTTTCTAGTTTTTAATTTTTATCACATCTGCTTCTCCACTCTAAACTGCGTATTCTTACGCTAATTCTAAATTTGCCTCGCGTTTGTAACTCGTAAAAATTTACTTAGAACTTTCCGTGAAGCGGGCCGCGTTATCGCGGTGCGGCGCAGATGTTGTTAGGTTAGGACTCGACTCACGCACAAGCTTCTGTTATTTACGCTAATAACTCCTTTTCTAGTTTTTAATTTTTATCACATCTGCTTCTCCACTCTAAACTGCGTATTCTTACGCTAATTCTAAATTTGCCTCGCGTTTGTAACTCGTAAAAATTCACTTCGAACTTTCCGTGAAGCGGGCCGCGTTATCGCGGTGCGGCGCCAGATGTTGTTAGGTTAGGACTCGACTCACGCAGAAGCTTCGGTTATTTACGCTAATAACACCTTTTCTAGTTTTTAATTTTTATCACATCTGCTTCTCCACTCTAAACTGCGTATTCTTACGCTAATTCTAAATTTGCCTCGCGTTTGTAACTCGTAAAAATTCACTTCGAACTTTCCGTGAAGCGGGCCACGTTATCGCGGTGCGGCGCCAGATGTTGTTAGTTTAGGACTCGACTCACGCACAAACTTCGATTATTTACTCTAATAACTCCTTTTCTAGTTTTTAATTTTTATCACATCTGCTTCTCCACTCTAAACTGCGTATTCTTACGCTAATTCTAAATTTGCCTCGCGTTTGTAACTCGTAAAAATTCACTTAGAACTTTCCGTGAAGCGGGCCGCGTTATCGCGGTGCGGCGCCAGATGTTGTTAGGTTAGGACTCGACTCACGCACAAGCTTCTGTTATTTACGCTAATAACTCCTTTTTTAGTTTTTAATTTTTATCACATCTGCTTCTCCACTCTAAACTGCGTATTCTTACGCTAATTCTAAATTTGCCTCGCGTTTGTAACTCGTAAAAATTCACTTCGAACTTTCCGTGAAGCGGGCCGCGTTATCGCGGTGCGGCGCCAGATGTTGTTAGGTTAGGACTCGACTCACGCACAAGCTTCGGTTATTTACACTAATAACTCCTTTTCTAGTTTTTAATTTTTATCACATCTGCTTCTCCACTCTAAACTGCGTATTCTTACGCTAATTCTAAATTTGCCTCGCGTTTGTAACTCGTAAAAATTCACTTCAAACTTTCCGTGAAGCGGGCCGCGTTATCGCGGTGCGGCGCCAGATGTTGTTAGGTTAGGACTCGACTCACGCACAAACCTCGATTATTTACGCTAATAACTCCTTTTCTAGTTTTTAATTTTTATCACATCTGCTTCTCCACTCTAAACTGCGTATTCTTACGCTAATTCTAAATTTGCCTCGCGTTTGTAACTCGTAAAAATTCACTTCGAACTTTCCGTGAAGCGGGCCGCGTTATCGCGGTGCGGCGCCAGATGTTGTTAGGTTAGGACTCGACTCACGCACAAGCTTCGGTTATTTACACTAATAACTCCTTTTCTAGTTTTTAATTTTTATCACATCTGCTTTTCCACTCTAAACTGCGTATTCTTACGCTAATTCTAAATTTGCCTCGCGTTTGTAACTCGTAAAAATTCACTTCGAACTTTCCGTGAAGCGGGCCGCGTTATCGCGGTGCGGCCCCAGATGTTGTTAGGTTAGGACTCGACTCACGCACAAACTTCGATTATTTACGCTAATAACTCCTTTTCTATTTTTTAATTTTTATCACATCTGTTTCTCCACTCTAAACTGCGGGTTCTTACGCTAATTCTAAATTTGCCTCGCGTTTGTAACTCGTAAAAATTCACTTCCAACTTTCCGTGAAGCGGGCCGCGTTATCGCGGTGCGGCGCCAGATGTTGTTAGGTTAGGACTCGACTCACGCAGAAGCTTCGGTTATTTACGCTAATAACACCTTTTCTAGTTTTTAATTTTTATCACATCTGCTTCTCCACTCTAAACTGCGTATTCTTACGCTAATTCTAAATTTGCCTCGCGTTTGTAACTCGTAAAAATTCACTTCGAACTTTCCGTGAAGCGGGCCACGTTATCGCGGTGCGGCGCCAGATGTTGTTAGTTTAGGACTCGACTCACGCACAAACTTCGATTATTTACTCTAATAACTCCTTTTCTAGTTTTTAATTTTTATCACATCTGCTTCTCCACTCTAAACTGCGTATTCTTACGCTAATTCTAAATTTGCCTCGCGTTTGTAACTCGTAAAAATTCACTTAGAACTTTCCGTGAAGCGGGCCGCGTTATCGCGGTGCGGCGCCAGATGTTGTTAGGTCAGGACTCGACTCACGCTCAAGCTTCGGTTATTTACGCTAATAACTCCTTTTCTAGTTTTTAATTTTTATCACATCTGCTTCTCCACTCTAAACTGCGTATTCTTACGCTAATTCTAAATTTGCCTCGCGTTTGGAACTCGTAAAAATTCACTTCAAACTTTCCGTGAAGCGGGCCGCGTAATCGCGGTGCGGCGCCAGATGTTGTTGGGTTAGGACTCGACTCACGCACAAGCTTCGGTTATTTACGCTAATAACTCCTTTTCTAGTTTTTAATTTTTATCACATTTGCTTTTCCACTCTAAACTGCGTATTCTTACGCTAATTCTAAATTTGCCTCGCGTTTGTAACTCGTAAAAATTCACTTAGAACTTTCCGTGAAGCGGGCCGCGTTATCGCGGTGCGGCGCCAGATGTTGTTAGGTTAGGACTCGACTCACGCACAAGCTTCTGTTATTTACGCTAATAACTCCTTTTCTAGTTTTTAATTTTTATCACATCTGCTTCTCCACTCTAAACTGCGTATTCTTACGCTAATTCTAAATTTGCCTCGCGTTTGTAACTCGTAAAAATTCACTTCGAACTTTCCGGGAAGCGGGCCGCGTAATCGCGGTGCGGCGCCATATGTTGTTATGTCAGGACTCGACTCACGCACAAACTTCGATTATTTACGCTAATAACTCCTTTTCTAGTTTTTAATTTTTATCACATCTGCTTCTCCACTCTAAACTGCGTATTCTTACGCTAATTCTAAATTTGCCTCGCGTTTGTAACTCGTAAAAATTTACTTAGAACTTTCCGTGAAGCGGGCCGCGTTATCGCGGTGCGGCGCAGATGTTGTTAGGTTAGGACTCGACTCACGCACAAGCTTCTGTTATTTACGCTAATAACTCCTTTTCTAGCTTTTAATTTTTATCACATCTGCTTCTCCACTCTAAACTGCGTATTCTTACGCTAATTCTAAATTTGCCTCGCGTTTGTAACTCGTAAAAATTCACTTCAAACTTTCCGTGAAGCGGGCCGCGTTATCGCGGTGCGGCGCCAGATGTTGTTAGGTTAGGACTCGACTCACGCACAAGCTTCGGTTATTTACACTAATAACTCCTTTTCTAGTTTTTAATTTTTATCACATCTGCTTCTCCACTCTAAACTGCGTATTCTTACGCTAATTCTAAATTTGCCTCGCGTTTGTAACTCGTAAAAATTCACTTCGAACTTTCCGTGAAGCGGGCCGCGTTATCGCGGTGCGGCGTCAGATGTTGTTAGGTTAGGACTCGACTCACGCACAAACTTCGATTATTTACGCTAATAACTCCTTTTCTAGTTTTTAATTTTTATCACATCTGCTTCTCCACTCTAAACTGCGTATTCTTACGCTAATTCTAAATTTGCCTCGCGTTTGTAACTCGTAAAAATTCACTTCGAACTTTCCGTGAAGCGGGCCGCGTTATCGCGGTGCGGCGCCAAATGTTGTTAGGTTAGGACTCGACTCACGCACAAACTTCGATTATTTACGCTAATAACTCCTTTTCTAGTTTTTAATTTTTATCACATCTGCTTCTCCACTCTAAACTGCGTATTCTTACGCTAATTCTAAATTTGCTTCGCGTTTGTAACTCGTAAAAATTCACTTCGAACTTTCCGTGAAGCGGGCCGCGTTATCGCGATGCGGCGCCAGATGTTGTTAGGTTAGGACTCGACTCACGCACAAGCTTCTGTTATTTACGCTAATAACTCCTTTTCTAGTTTTTAATTTTTATCACATCTGCTTCTCCACTCTAAACTGCATATTCTTACGCTAATTCTAAATTTGCCTCGCGTTTGTAACTCGTAAAAATTCACTTCAAACTTTCCGTGAAGCGGGCCGCGTTATCGCGGTGCGGCGCCAGATGTTGTTAGGTCAGGACTCGACTCACGCACAAGCTTCGGTTATTTACGCTAATAACTCCTTTTCTAGTTTTTAATTTTTATCACATCTGCTTCTCCACTCTAAACTGCGTATTCTTACGCTAATTCTAAATTTGCCTCGCGTTTGTAACTCGTAAAAATTCACTTCGAACTTTCCGTGAAGCGGGCCGCGTTATCGCGGTGCGGCGCCAGATGTTGTTAGGTTAGGACTCGACTCACGCACAAGCTTCGGCTATTTACGCTAATAACTACTTTTCTAGTTTTTAATTTTTATCACATCTGCTTCTCCACTCTAAACTGCGTACTCTTACGCTAATTCTAAATTTGCCTCGCGTTTGTAACTCGTAAAAATTCACTTCAAACTTTCCGTGAAGCGGGCCGCGTTATCGCGGTGCGGCGCCAGATGTTGTTAGGTTAGGACTCGACTCACGCACAAGCTTCGGTTATTTACGCTAATAACTCCTTTTCTAGTTTTTAATTTTTATCACATCTGCTTCTCCACTCTAAACTGCGTATTCTTACGCTAATTCTAAATTTGCCTCGCGTTTGTAACTCGTAAAAATTCACTTCGAACTTTCCGTGAAGCGGGCCGCGTTATCGCGGTGCGGCGCCAGATGTTGTTAGGTTAGGACTCGACTCACGCACAAGCTTCGATTATTTACGCTAATAACTCCTTTTCTAGTTTTTAATTTTTATCACATCTCCTTCTCCACTCTAAACTGCGTATTCTTACGCTAATTCTAAATTTGCCTCGCGTTTGTAACTCGTAAAAATTCACTTCGAACTTTCCGTGAAGCGGGCCGCGTAATCGCGGTGCGGCGCCATATGTTGTTAGGTTAGGACTCGACTCACGCACAAACTTCGATTATTTACGCTAATAACTCCTTTTCTAGTTTTTAATTTTTATCACATCTGCTTCTCCACTCTAAACTGCGTATTCTTACGCTAATTCTAAATTTGCCTCGCGTTTGTAACTCGTAAAAATTCACTTCGAACTTTCCGTGAAGCGGGCCGCGTTATCGCGGTGCGGCGCCAGATGTTGTTAGGTTAGCACTCGACTCACGCACAAACTTCGATTATTTACGCTAATAACTCCTTTTCTAGTTTTTAATTTTTATCACATCTGCTTCTCCACTCTAAACTGCGTATTCTTACGCTAATTCTAAATTTGCCTCGCGTTTGTAACTCGTAAAAATTCACTTTGAACTTTCCGTGAAGCGGGCCGCGTTATCGCGGTGCGGCGCCAGATGTTGTTAGGTTAGGACTCGACTCACGCACAAGCTTCTGTTATTTACGCTAATAACTCCTTTTCTAGTTTTTAATTTTTATCACATCTGCTTCTCCACTCTATACTGCGTATTCTTACGCTAATTCTAAATTTGCCTCGCGTTTGTAACTCGTAAAAATTCACTTCAAACTTTCCGTGAAGCGGGCCGCGTTATCGCGGTGCGGCGCCAGATGTTGTTAGGTTAGGACTCGACTCACGCACAAGCTTCGGCTATTTACGCTAATAACTACTTTTCTAGTTTTTAATTTTTATCACATCTGCTTCTCCACTCTAAACTGCGTACTCTTACGCTAATTCTAAATTTGCCTCGCGTTTGTAACTCGTAAAAATTCACTTCAAACTTTCCGTGAAGCGGGCCGCGTTATCGCGGTGCGGCGCCAGATGTTGTTAGGTTAGGACTCGACTCACGCACAAGCTTCGGTTATTTACGCTAATAACTCCTTTTCTAGTTTTTAATTTTTATCACATCTGCTTCTCCACTCTAAACTGCGTATTCTTACGCTAATTCTAAATTTGCCTCGCGTTTGTAACTCGTAAAAATTCACTTCGAACTTTCCGTGAAGCGGGCCGCGTTATCGCGGTGCGGCGCCAGATGTTGTTAGGTTAGGACTCGACTCACGCACAACCTTCGATTATTTACGCTAATAACTCCTTTTCTAGTTTTTAATTTTTATCACATCTGCTTCTCCACCCTAAACTGCGTATTCTTACGCTAATTCTAAATTTGCCTCGCGTTTGTAACTCGTAAAAATTCACTTCGAACTTTCCGTGAAGCGGGCCGCGTAATCGCGGTGCGGCGCCATATGTTGTTAGGTTAGGACTCGACTCACGCACAAACTTCGATTATTTACGCTAATAACTCCTTTTCTAGTTTTTAATTTTTATCACATCTGCTTCTCCACTCTAAACTGCGTATTCTTACGCTAATTCTAAATTTGCCTCGCGTTTGTAACTCGTAAAAATTCACTTCGAACTTTCCGTGAAGCGGGCCGCGTTATCGCGGTGCGGCGCCAGATGTTGTTAGGTTAGGACTCGACTCACGCACAAACTTCGATTATTTACGCTAATAACTCCTTTTCTAGTTTTTAATTTTTATCACATCTGCTTCTCCACTCTAAACTGCGTATTCTTACGCTAATTCTAAATTTGCCTCGCGTTTGTAACTCGTAAAAATTCACTTCGAACTTTCCGTGAAGCGGGCCGCGTAATCGCGGTGCGGCGCCATATGTTTTTAGGTTAGGACTCGACTCACGCACAAACTTCGATTATTTACGCTAATAACTCCTTTTCTAGTTTTTAATTTTTATCACATCTGCTTCTCCACTCTAAACTGCGTATTCTTACGCTAATTCTAAATTTGCCTCGCGTTTGTAACTCGTAAAAATTCACTTTGAACTTTCCGTGAAGCGGGCCGCGTTATCGCGGTGCGGCGCCAGATGTTGTTAGGTTAGGACTCGACTCACGCACAAGCTTCTGTTATTTACGCTAATAACTCCTTTTCTAGTTTTTAATTTTTATCACATCTGCTTCTCCACTCTATACTGCGTATTCTTACGCTAATTCTAAATTTGCCTCGCGTTTGTAACTCGTAAAAATTCACTTCAAACTTTCCGTGAAGCGGGCCGCGTTATCGCGGTGCGGCGCCAGATGTTGTTAGGTTAGGACTCGACTCACGCACAAGCTTCGGCTATTTACGCTAATAACTACTTTTCTAGTTTTTAATTTTTATCACATCTGCTTCTCCACTCTAAACTGCGTACTCTTACGCTAATTCTAAATTTGCCTCGCGTTTGTAACTCGTAAAAATTCACTTCAAACTTTCCGTGAAGCGGGCCGCGTTATCGCGGTGCGGCGCCAGATGTTGTTAGGTTAGGACTCGACTCACGCACAAGCTTCGATTATTTACGCTAATAACTCCTTTTCTAGTTTTTAATTTTTATCACATCTGCTTCTCCACTCTAAACTGCGTATTCTTACGCTAATTCTAAATTTGCCTCGCGTTTGTAACTCGTAAAAATTCACTTCGAACTTTCCGTGAAGCGGGCCGCGTTATCGCGGTGCGGCGCCAGATGTTGTTAGGTTAGGACTCGACTCACGCACAAGCTTCGATTATTTACGCTAATAACTCCTTTTCTAGTTTTTAATTTTTATCACATCTCCTTCTCCACTCTAAACTGCGTATTCTTACGCTAATTCTAAATTTGCCTCGCGTTTGTAACTCGTAAAAATTCACTTCGAACTTTCCGTGAAGCGGGCCGCGTAATCGCGGTGCGGCGCCATATGTTGTTAGGTTAGGACTCGACTCACGCACAAACTTCGATTATTTACGCTAATAACTCCTTTTCTAGTTTTTAATTTTTATCACATCTGCTTCTCCACTCTAAACTGCGTATTCTTACGCTAATTCTAAATTTGCCTCGCGTTTGTAACTCGTAAAAATTCACTTCGAACTTTCCGTGAAGCGGGCCGCGTTATCGCGGTGCGGCGCCAGATGTTGTTAGGTTAGGACTCGACTCACGCACAAACTTCGATTATTTACGCTAATAACTCCTTTTCTAGTTTTTAATTTTTATCACATCTGCTTCTCCACTCTAAACTGCGTATTCTTACGCTAATTCTAAATTTGCCTCGCGTTTGTAACTCGTAAAAATTCACTTTGAACTTTCCGTGAAGCGGGCCGCGTTATCGCGGTGCGGCGCCAGATGTTGTTAGGTTAGGACTCGACTCACGCACAAACTTCGATTATTTACGCTAATAACTCCTTTTCTAGTTTTTAATTTTTATCACATCTGCTTCTCCACTCTAAACTGCGTATTCTTACGCTAATTCTAAATTTGCCTCGCGTTTGTAACTCGTAAAAATTCACTTCAAACTTTCCGTGAAGCGGGCCGCGTAATCGCGGTGCGGCGCCATATGTTGTTAGGTTAGGACTCGACTCACGCACAAACTTCGATTATTTACGCTAATAACTCCTTTTCTAGTTTTTAATTTTTATCACATCTGCTTCTCCACTCTAAACTGCGTATTCTTACGCTAATTCTAAATTTGCCTCGCGTTTGTAACTCGTAAAAATTCACTTCGAACTTTTCGTGAAGCGGGCCGCTTTATCCCGGTGCGGCGCCAGATGTTGTTAGGTTAGGACTCGACTCACGCACAACCTTCGATTATTTACGCTAATAACTCCTTTTCTAGTTTTTAATTTTTATCACATCTGCTTCTCCACCCTAAACTGCGTATTCTTACGCTAATTCTAAATTTGCCTCGCGTTTGTAACTCGTAAAAATTCACTTCGAACTTTCCGTGAAGCGGGCCGCGTAATCGCGGTGCGGCGCCATATGTTGTTAGGTTAGGACTCGACTCACGCACAAACTTCGATTATTTACGCTAATAACTCCTTTTCTAGTTTTTAATTTTTATCACATCTGCTTCTCCACTCTAAACTGCGTATTCTTACGCTAATTCTAAATTTGCCTCGCGTTTGTAACTCGTAAAAATTCACTTCGAACTTTCCGTGAAGCGGGCCGCGTTATCGCGGTGCGGCGCCAGATGTTGTTAGGTTAGGACTCGACTCACGCACAAACTTCGATTATTTACGCTAATAACTCCTTTTCTAGTTTTTAATTTTTATCACATCTGCTTCTCCACTCTAAACTGCGTATTCTTACGCTAATTCTAAATTTGCCTCGCGTTTGTAACTCGTAAAAATTCACTTCGAACTTTCCGTGAAGCGGGCCGCGTAATCGCGGTGCGGCGCCATATGTTTTTAGGTTAGGACTCGACTCACGCACAAACTTCGATTATTTACGCTAATAACTCCTTTTCTAGTTTTTAATTTTTATCACATCTGCTTCTCCACTCTAAACTGCGTATTCTTACGCTAATTCTAAATTTGCCTCGCGTTTGTAACTCGTAAAAATTCACTTCGAACTTTCCGTGAAGCGGGCCGCGTTATCGCGGTGCGGCGCCAGATGTTGTTAGGTTAGGACTCGACTCACGCACAAACTTCGATTATTTACGCTAATAACTCCTTTTCTAGTTTTTAATTTTTATCACATCTGCTTCTCCACTCTAAACTGCGTATTCTTACGCTAATTCTAAATTTGCCTCGCGTTTGTAACTCGTAAAAATTCACTTCGAACTTTCCGTGAAGCGGGCCGCGTTATCGCGGTGCGGCGCCAGATGTTGTTAGGTTAGGACTCGACTCACGCACAAACTTCGATTATTTACGCTAATAACTCCTTTTCTAGTTTTTAATTTTTATCACATCTGCTTCTCCACTCTAAACTGCGTATTCTTACGCTAATTCTAAATTTGCCTCGCGTTTGTAACTCGTAAAAATTCACTTCGAACTTTCCGTGAAGCGGGCCGCGTTATCGCGGTGCGGCGCCAGATGTTAGGTTAGGACTCGACTCACGCACAAACTTCGATTATTTACGCTAATAACTCCTTTTCTAGTTTTTAATTTTTATCACATCTGCTTCTCCACTCTAAACTGCGTATTCTTACGCTAATTCTAAATTTGCCTCGCGTTTGTAACTCGTAAAAATTCACTTCGAACTTTCCGTGAAGCGGGCCGCGTAATCGCGGTGCGGCGCCATATGTTTTTAGGTTAGGACTCGACTCACGCACAAACTTCGATTATTTACGCTAATAACTCCTTTTCTAGTTTTTAATTTTTATCACATCTGCTTCTCCACTCTAAACTGCGTATTCTTACGCTAATTCTAAATTTGCCTCGCGTTTGTAACTCGTAAAAATTCACTTCGAACTTTCCGTGAAGCGGGCCGCGTTATCGCGGTGCGGCGCCATATGTTGTTAGGTTAGGACTCGACTCACGCACAAACTTCGATTATTTACGCTAATAACTCCTTTTCTAGTTTTTAATTTTTATCACATCTGCTTCTCCACTCTAAACTGCGTATTCTTACGCTAATTCTAAATTTGCCTCGCGTTTGTAACTCGTAAAAATTCACTTCGAACTTTCCGTGAAGCGGGCCGCGTAATCGCGGTGCGGCGCCATATGTTGTTAGGTTAGGACTCGACTCACGCACAAACTTCGATTATTTACGCTAATAACTCCTTTTCTAGTTTTTAATTTTTATCACATCTGCTTCTCCACTCTAAACTGCGTATTCTTACGCTAATTCTAAATTTGCCTCGCGTTTGTAACTCGTAAAAATTCACTTTGAACTTTCCGTGAAGCGGGCCGCGTTATCGCGGTGCGGCGCCAGATGTTGTTAGGTTAGGACTCGACTCACGCACAAACTTCGATTATTTACGCTAATAACTCCTTTTCTAGTTTTTAATTTTTATCACATCTGCTTCTCCACTCTAAACTGCGTATTCTTACGCTAATTCTAAATTTGCCTCGCGTTTGTAACTCGTAAAAATTCACTTCAAACTTTCCGTGAAGCGGGCCGCGTAATCGCGGTGCGGCGCCATATGTTGTTAGGTTAGGACTCGACTCACGCACAAACTTCGATTATTTACGCTAATAACTCCTTTTCTAGTTTTTAATTTTTATCACATCTGCTTCTCCACTCTAAACTGCGTATTCTTACGCTAATTCTAAATTTGCCTCGCGTTTGTAACTCGTAAAAATTCACTTCGAACTTTCCGTGAAGCGGGCCGCGTTATCGCGGTGCGGCGCCAGATGTTGTTAGGTTAGGACTCGACTCACGCACAACCTTCGATTATTTACGCTAATAACTCCTTTTCTAGTTTTTAATTTTTATCACATCTGCTTCTCCACCCTAAACTGCGTATTATTACGCTAATTCTAAATTTGCCTCGCGTTTGTAACTCGTAAAAATTCACTTCGAACTTTCCGTGAAGCGGGCCGCGTAATCGCGGTGCGGCGCCATATGTTGTTAGGTTAGGACTCGACTCACGCACAAACTTCGATTATTTACGCTAATAACTCCTTTTCTAGTTTTTAATTTTTATCACATCTGCTTCTCCACTCTAAACTGCGTATTCTTACGCTAATTCTAAATTTGCCTCGCGTTTGTAACTCGTAAAAATTCACTTCGAACTTTCCGTGAAGCGGGCCGCGTTATCGCGGTGCGGCGCCAGATGTTGTTAGGTTAGGACTCGACTCACGCACAAACTTCGATTATTTACGCTAATAACTCCTTTTCTAGTTTTTAATTTTTATCACATCTGCTTCTCCACTCTAAACTGCGTATTCTTACGCTAATTCTAAATTTGCCTCGCGTTTGTAACTCGTAAAAATTCACTTCGAACTTTCCGTGAAGCGGGCCGCGTTATCGCGGTGCGGCGCCAGATGTTGTTAGGTTAGGACTCGACTCACGCACAAGCTTCGGTTATTTACACTAATAACTCCTTTTCTAGTTTTTAATTTTTATCACATCTGCTTCTCCACTCTAAACTGCGTATTCTTACGCTAATTCTAAATTTGCCTCGCGTTTGTAACTCGTAAAAATTCACTTCGAACTTTCCGTGAAGCGGGCCGCGTTATCGCGGTGCGGCGTCAGATGTTGTTAGGTTAGGACTCGACTCACGCACAAACTTCGATTATTTACGCTAATAACTCCTTTTCTAGCTTTTAATTTTTATCACATCTGCTTCTCCACTCTAAACTGCGTATTCTTACGCTAATTCTAAATTTGCCTCGCGTTTGTAACTCGTAAAAATTCACTTCGAACTTTCCGTGAAGCGGGCCGCGTTATCGCGGTGCGGCGCCAAATGTTGTTAGGTTAGGACTCGACTCACGCACAAACTTCGATTATTTACGCTAATAACTCCTTTTCTAGTTTTTAATTTTTATCACATCTGCTTCTCCACTCTAAACTGCGTATTCTTACGCTAATTCTAAATTTGCTTCGCGTGTAACTCGTAAAAATTCACTTCGAACTTTCCGTGAAGCGGGCCGCGTAATCGCGGTGCGGCGCCATATGTTGTTAGGTTAGGACTCGACTCACGCACAAACTTCGATTATTTACGCTAATAACTCTTTTTCTAGTTTTTAATTTTTATCGCATCTGCTTCTCCACTCTAAACTGCGTATTCTTACGCTAATTCTAAATTTGCCTCGCGTTTGTAACTCGTAAAAATTCACTTCGAACTTTCCGTGAAGCGGGCCGCGTAATCGCGGTGCGGCGCCATATGTTGTTAGGTTAGGACTCGACTCACGCACAAACTTCGATTATTTACGCTAATAACTCCTTTTCTAGTTTTTAATTTTTATCGCATCTGCTTCTCCACTCTAAACTGCGTATTCTTACGCTAATTCTAAATTTGCCTCGCGTTTGTAACTCGTAAAAATTCACTTCGAACTTTCCGTGAAGCGGGCCGCGTTATCGCGGTGCGGCGCCAGATGTTGTTAGGTTAGGACTCGACTCACGCACAAGCTTCTGTTATTTACGCTAATAACTCCTTTTCTAGTTTTTAATTTTTATCACATCTGCTTCTCCACTCTAAACTGCGTATTCTTACGCTAATTCTAAATTTGCCTCGCGTTTGTAACTCGTAAAAATTCACTTCAAACTTTCCGTGAAGCGGGCCGCGTTATCGCGGTGCGGCGCCAGATGTTGTTAGGTCAGGACTCGACTCACGCACAAGCTTCGGTTATTTACGCTAATAACTCCTTTTCTAGTTTTTAATTTTTATCACATCTGCTTCTCCACTCTAAACTGCGTATTCTTACGCTAATTCTAAATTTGCCTCGCGTTTGTAACTCGTAAAAATTCACTTCGAACTTTCCGTGAAGCGGGCCGCGTTATCGCGGTGCGGCGCCAGATGTTGTTAGGTTAGGACTCGACTCACGCACAAGCTTCGGCTATTTACGCTAATAACTACTTTTCTAGTTTTTAATTTTTATCACATCTGCTTCTCCACTCTAAACTGCGTACTCTTACGCTAATTCTAAATTTGCCTCGCGTTTGTAACTCGTAAAAATTCACTTCAAACTTTCCGTGAAGCGGGCCGCGTTATCGCGGTGCGGCGCCAGATGTTGTTAGGTTAGGACTCGACTCACGCACAAGCTTCGGTTATTTACGCTAATAACTCCTTTTCTAGTTTTTAATTTTTATCACATCTGCTTCTCCACTCTAAACTGCGTATTCTTACGCTAATTCTAAATTTGCCTCGCGTTTGTAACTCGTAAAAATTTACTTCGAACTTTCCGTGAAGCGGGCCGCGTTATCGCGGTGCGGCGCCAGATGTTGTTAGGTTAGGACTCGACTCACGCACAAGCTTCGATTATTTACGCTAATAACTCCTTTTCTAGTTTTTAATTTTTATCACATCTGCTTCTCCACTCTAAACTGCGTATTCTTACGCTAATTCTAAATTTGCCTCGCGTTTGTAACTCGTAAAAATTCACTTCGAACTTTCCGTGAAGCGGGCCGCGTTATCGCGGTGCGGCGCCAGATGTTGTTAGGTTAGGACTCGACTCACGCACAAACTTCGATTATTTACGCTAATAACTCCTTTTCTAGTTTTTAATTTTTATCACATCTGCTTCTCCACTCTAAACTGCGTATTCTTACGCTAATTCTAAATTTGCCTCGCGTTTGTAACTCGTAAAAATTCACTTCGAACTTTCCGTGAAGCGGGCCGCGTTATCGCGGTGCGGCGCCAGATGTTGTTAGGTTAGGACTCGACTCACGCACAAACTTCGATTATTTACGCTAATAACTCCTTTTCTAGTTTTTAATTTTTATCACATCTGCTTCTCCACTCTAAACTGCGTATTCTTACGCTAATTCTAAATTTGCCTCGCGTTTGTAACTCGTAAAAATTCACTTCAAACTTTCCGTGAAGCGGGCCGCGTTATCGCGGTGCCTGGTGTTGTTAGGTTAGGACTCGACTCACGCACAAGCTTCGATTATTTACGCTAATAACTCCTTTTCTAGTTTTTAATTTTTATCACATCTGCTTCTCCACTCTAAACTGCGTATTCTTACGCTAATTCTAAATTTGCCTCGCGTTTGTAACTCGTAAAAATTCACTTCGAACTTTCCGTGAAGCGGGCCGCGTAATCGCGGTGCGGCGCCATATGTTGTTAGGTTAGGACTCGACTCACGCACAAACTTCGATTATTTACGCTAATAACTCCTTTTCTAGTTTTTAATTTTTATCACATCTGCTTCTCCACTCTAAACTGCGTATTCTTACGCTAATTCTAAATTTGCCTCGCGTTTGTAACTCGTAAAAATTCACTTTGAACTTTCCGTGAAGCGGGCCGCGTTATCGCGGTGCGGCGCCAGATGTTGTTAGGTTAGGACTCGACTCACGCACAAACTTCGATTATTTACGCTAATAACTCCTTTTCTAGTTTTTAATTTTTATCACATCTGCTTCTCCACTCTAAACTGCGTATTCTTACGCTAATTCTAAATTTGCCTCGCGTTTGTAACTCGTAAAAATTCACTTCAAACTTTCCGTGAAGCGGGCCGCGTAATCGCGGTGCGGCGCCATATGTTGTTAGGTTAGGACTCGACTCACGCACAAACTTCGATTATTTACGCTAATAACTCCTTTTCTAGTTTTTAATTTTTATCACATCTGCTTCTCCACTCTAAACTGCGTATTCTTACGCTAATTCTAAATTTGCCTCGCGTTTGTAACTCGTAAAAATTCACTTCGAACTTTCCGTGAAGCGGGCCGCGTTATCGCGGTGCGGCGCCAGATGTTGTTAGGTTAGGACTCGACTCACGCACAACCTTCGATTATTTACGCTAATAACTCCTTTTCTAGTTTTTAATTTTTATCACATCTGCTTCTCCACCCTAAACTGCGTATTCTTACGCTAATTCTAAATTTGCCTCGCGTTTGTAACTCGTAAAAATTCACTTCGAACTTTCCGTGAAGCGGGCCGCGTAATCGCGGTGCGGCGCCATATGTTGTTAGGTTAGGACTCGACTCACGCACAAACTTCGATTATTTACGCTAATAACTCCTTTTCTAGTTTTTAATTTTTATCACATCTGCTTCTCCACTCTAAACTGCGTATTCTTACGCTAATTCTAAATTTGCCTCCCGTTTGTAACTCGTAAAAATTCACTTCGAACTTTCCGTGAAGCGGGCCGCGTTATCGCGGTGCGGCGCCAGATGTTGTTAGGTTAGGACTCGACTCACGCACAACCTTCGATTATTTACGCTAATAACTCCTTTTCTAGTTTTTAATTTTTATCACATCTGCTTCTCCACCCTAAACTGCGTATTATTACGCTAATTCTAAATTTGCCTCGCGTTTGTAACTCGTAAAAATTCACTTCGAACTTTCCGTGAAGCGGGCCGCGTAATCGCGGTGCGGCGCCATATGTTGTTAGGTTAGGACTCGACTCACGCACAAACTTCGATTATTTACGCTAATAACTCCTTTTCTAGTTTTTAATTTTTATCACATCTGCTTCTCCACTCTAAACTGCGTATTCTTACGCTAATTCTAAATTTGCCTCGCGTTTGTAACTCGTAAAAATTCACTTCGAACTTTCCGTGAAGCGGGCCGCGTTATCGCGGTGCGGCGCCAGATGTTGTTAGGTTAGGACTCGACTCACGCACAAACTTCGATTATTTACGCTAATAACTCCTTTTCTAGTTTTTAATTTTTATCACATCTGCTTCTCCACTCTAAACTGCGTATTCTTACGCTAATTCTAAATTTGCCTCGCGTTTGTAACTCGTAAAAATTCACTTCGAACTTTCCGTGAAGCGGGCCGCGTTATCGCGGTGCGGCGCCAGATGTTGTTAGGTTAGGACTCGACTCACGCACAAGCTTCGGTTATTTACACTAATAACTCCTTTTCTAGTTTTTAATTTTTATCACATCTGCTTCTCCACTCTAAACTGCGTATTCTTACGCTAATTCTAAATTTGCCTCGCGTTTGTAACTCGTAAAAATTCACTTCGAACTTTCCGTGAAGCGGGCCGCGTTATCGCGGTGCGGCGTCAGATGTTGTTAGGTTAGGACTCGACTCACGCACAAACTTCGATTATTTACGCTAATAACTCCTTTTCTAGTTTTTAATTTTTATCACATCTGCTTCTCCACTCTAAACTGCGTATTCTTACGCTAATTCTAAATTTGCCTCGCGTTTGTAACTCGTAAAAATTCACTTCGAACTTTCCGTGAAGCGGGCCGCGTTATCGCGGTGCGGCGCCAAATGTTGTTAGGTTAGGACTCGACTCACGCACAAACTTCGATTATTTACGCTAATAACTCCTTTTCTAGTTTTTAATTTTTATCACATCTGCTTCTCCACTCTAAACTGCGTATTCTTACGCTAATTCTAAATTTGCCTCGCGTTTGTAACTCGTAAAAATTCACTTCGAACTTTCCGTGAAGCGGGCCGCGTTATCGCGGTGCGGCGTCAGATGTTGTTAGGTTAGGACTCGACTCACGCACAAACTTCGATTATTTACGCTAATAACTCCTTTTCTAGTTTTTAATTTTTATCACATCTGCTTCTCCACTCTAAACTGCGTATTCTTACGCTAATTCTAAATTTGCCTCGCGTTTGTAACTCGTAAAAATTCACTTCGAACTTTCCGTGAAGCGGGCCGCGTTATCGCGGTGCGGCGCCAGATGTTGTTAGGTTAGGACTCGACTCACGCACAAGCTTCGGCTATTTACGCTAATAACTACTTTTCTAGTTTTTAATTTTTATCACATCTGCTTCTCCACTCTAAACTGCGTACTCTTACGCTAATTCTAAATTTGCCTCGCGTTTGTAACTCGTAAAAATTCACTTCGAACTTTCCGTGAAGCGGGCCGCGTTATCGCGGTGCGGCGCCAAATGTTGTTAGGTTAGGACTCGACTCACGCACAAACTTCGATTATTTACGCTAATAACTCCTTTTCTAGTTTTTAATTTTTATCACATCTGCTTCTCCACTCTAAACTGCGTATTCTTACGCTAATTCTAAATTTGCTTCGCGTTTGTAACTCGTAAAAATTCACTTCGAACTTTCCGTGAAGCGGGCCGCGTTATCGCGATGCGGCGCCAGATGTTGTTAGGTTAGGACTCGACTCACGCACAAGCTTCTGTTATTTACGCTAATAACTCCTTTTCTAGTTTTTAATTTTTATCACATCTGCTTCTCCACTCTAAACTGCGTATTCTTACGCTAATTCTAAATTTGCCTCGCGTTTGTAACTCGTAAAAATTCACTTCAAACTTTCCGTGAAGCGGGCCGCGTTATCGCGGTGCGGCGCCAGATGTTGTTAGGTCAGGACTCGACTCACGCACAAGCTTCGGTTATTTACGCTAATAACTCCTTTTCTAGTTTTTAATTTTTATCACATCTGCTTCTCCACTCTAAACTGCGTATTCTTACGCTAATTCTAAATTTGCCTCGCGTTTGTAACTCGTAAAAATTCACTTCGAACTTTCCGTGAAGCGGGCCGCGTTATCGCGGTGCGGCGCCAGATGTTGTTAGGTTAGGACTCGACTCACGCACAAGCTTCTGCTATTTACGCTAATAACTACTTTTCTAGTTTTTAATTTTTATCACATCTGCTTCTCCACTCTAAACTGCGTACTCTTACGCTAATTCTAAATTTGCCTCGCGTTTGTAACTCGTAAAAATTCACTTCAAACTTTCCGTGAAGCGGGCCGCGTTATCGCGGTGCGGCGCCAGATGTTGTTAGGTTAGGACTCGACTCACGCACAAGCTTCGGTTATTTACGCTAATAACTCCTTTTCTAGTTTTTAATTTTTATCACATCTGCTTCTCCACTCTAAACTGCGTATTCTTACGCTAATTCTAAATTTGCCTCGCGTTTGTAACTCGTAAAAATTCACTTCGAACTTTCCGTGAAGCGGGCCGCGTTATCGCGGTGCGGCGCCAGATGTTGTTAGGTTAGGACTCGACTCACGCACAAGCTTCGATTATTTACGCTAATAACTCCTTTTCTAGTTTTTAATTTTTATCACATCTGCTTCTCCACTCTAAACTGCGTATTCTTACGCTAATTCTAAATTTGCCTCGCGTTTGTAACTCGTAAAAATTCACTTCAAACTTTCCGTGAAGCGGGCCGCGTAATCGCGGTGCGGCGCCATATGTTGTTAGGTTAGGACTCGACTCACGCACAAACTTCGATTATTTACGCTAATAACTCCTTTTCTAGTTTTTAATTTTTATCACATCTGCTTCTCCACTCTAAACTGCGTATTCTTACGCTAATTCTAAATTTGCCTCGCGTTTGTAACTCGTAAAAATTCACTTCGAACTTTCCGTGAAGCGGGCCGCGTTATCGCGGTGCGGCGCCAGATGTTGTTAGGTTAGGACTCGACTCACGCACAACCTTCGATTATTTACGCTAATAACTCCTTTTCTAGTTTTTAATTTTTATCACATCTGCTTCTCCACCCTAAACTGCGTATTCTTACGCTAATTCTAAATTTGCCTCGCGTTTGTAACTCGTAAAAATTCACTTCGAACTTTCCGTGAAGCGGGCCGCGTAATCGCGGTGCGGCGCCATATGTTGTTAGGTTAGGACTCGACTCACGCACAAACTTCGATTATTTACGCTAATAACTCCTTTTCTAGTTTTTAATTTTTATCACATCTGCTTCTCCACTCTAAACTGCGTATTCTTACGCTAATTCTAAATTTGCCTCGCGTTTGTAACTCGTAAAAATTCACTTCGAACTTTCCGTGAAGCGGGCCGCGTTATCGCGGTGCGGCGCCAGATGTTGTTAGGTTAGGACTCGACTCACGCACAACCTTCGATTATTTACGCTAATAACTCCTTTTCTAGTTTTTAATTTTTATCACATCTGCTTCTCCACTCTAAACTGCGTATTCTTACGCTAATTCTAAATTTGCCTCGCGTTTGTAACTCGTAAAAATTCACTTCGAACTTTCCGTGAAGCGGGCCGCGTTATCGCGGTGCGGCGCCAGATGTTGTTAGGTTAGGACTCGACTCACGCACAAGCTTCGGCTATTTACGCTAATAACTACTTTTCTAGTTTTTAATTTTTATCACATCTGCTTCTCCACTCTAAACTGCGTACTCTTACGCTAATTCTAAATTTGCCTCGCGTTTGTAACTCGTAAAAATTCACTTCGAACTTTCCGTGAAGCGGGCCGCGTTATCGCGGTGCGGCGCCAAATGTTGTTAGGTTAGGACTCGACTCACGCACAAACTTCGATTATTTACGCTAATAACTCCTTTTCTAGTTTTTAATTTTTATCACATCTGCTTCTCCACTCTAAACTGCGTATTCTTACGCTAATTCTAAATTTGCTTCGCGTTTGTAACTCGTAAAAATTCACTTCGAACTTTCCGTGAAGCGGGCCGCGTTATCGCGGTGCGGCGCCATATGTTGTTAGGTTAGGACTCGACTCACGCACAAGCTTCTGTTATTTACGCTAATAACTCCTTTTCTAGTTTTTAATTTTTATCACATCTGCTTCTCCACTCTAAACTGCGTATTCTTACGCTAATTCTAAATTTGCCTCGCGTTTGTAACTCGTAAAAATTCACTTCAAACTTTCCGTGAAGCGGGCCGCGTTATCGCGGTGCGGCGCCAGATGTTGTTAGGTCAGGACTCGACTCACGCACAAGCTTCGGTTATTTACGCTAATAACTCCTTTTCTAGTTTTTAATTTTTATCACATCTGCTTCTCCACTCTAAACTGCGTATTCTTACGCTAATTCTAAATTTGCCTCGCGTTTGTAACTCGTAAAAATTCACTTCGAACTTTCCGTGAAGCGGGCCGCGTTATCGCGGTGCGGCGCCAGATGTTGTTAGGTTAGGACTCGACTCACGCACAAGCTTCGGCTATTTACGCTAATAACTACTTTTCTAGTTTTTAATTTTTATCACATCTGCTTCTCCACTCTAAACTGCGTACTCTTACGCTAATTCTAAATTTGCCTCGCGTTTGTAACTCGTAAAAATTCACTTCAAACTTTCCGTGAAGCGGGCCGCGTTATCGCGGTGCGGCGCCAGATGTTGTTAGGTTAGGACTCGACTCACGCACAAGCTTCGGTTATTTACGCTAATAACTCCTTTTCTAGTTTTTAATTTTTATCACATCTGCTTCTCCACTCTAAACTGCGTATTCTTACGCTAATTCTAAATTTGCCTCGCGTTTGTAACTCGTAAAAATTCACTTCGAACTTTCCGTGAAGCGGGCCGCGTTATCGCGGTGCGGCGCCAGATGTTGTTAGGTTAGGACTCGACTCACGCACAAGCTTCGATTATTTACGCTAATAACTCCTTTTCTAGTTTTTAATTTTTATCACATCTGCTTCTCCACTCTAAACTGCGTATTCTTACGCTAATTCTAAATTTGCCTCGCGTTTGTAACTCGTAAAAATTCACTTCGAACTTTCCGTGAAGCGGGCCGCGTAATCGCGGTGCGGCGCCATATGTTGTTAGGTTAGGACTCGACTCACGCACAAACTTCGATTATTTACGCTAATAACTCCTTTTCTAGTTTTTAATTTTTATCACATCTGCTTCTCCACTCTAAACTGCGTATTCTTACGCTAATTCTAAATTTGCCTCGCGTTTGTAACTCGTAAAAATTCACTTCGAACTTTCCGTGAAGCGGGCCGCGTTATCGCGGTGCGGCGCCAGATGTTGTTAGGTTAGGACTCGACTCACGCACAAACTTCGATTATTTACGCTAATAACTCCTTTTCTAGTTTTTAATTTTTATCACATCTGCTTCTCCACTCTAAACTGCGTATTCTTACGCTAATTCTAAATTTGCCTCGCGTTTGTAACTCGTAAAAATTCACTTCGAACTTTCCGTGAAGCGGGCCGCGTTATCGCGGTGCGGCGCCAAATGTTGTTAGGTTAGGACTCGACTCACGCACAAACTTCGATTATTTACGCTAATAACTCCTTTTCTAGTTTTTAATTTTTATCACATCTGCTTCTCCACTCTAAACTGCGTATTCTTACGCTAATTCTAAATTTGCCTCGCGTTTGTAACTCCTAAAAATTCACTTCCAACTTTCCGTGAAGCGGGCCGCGTAATCGCGGTGCGGCGCCATATGTTTTTAGGTTAGGACTCGACTCACGCACAAACTTCGATTATTTACGCTAATAACTCCTTTTCTAGTTTTTAATTTTTATTACATCTGCTTCTCCACTCTAAACTGCGTATTCTTACGCTAATTCTAAATTTGCCTCGCGTTTGTAACTCGTAAAAATTCACTTCGAACTTTCCGTGAAGCGGGCCGCGTTATCGCGGTGCGGCGCCAGATGTTGTTAGGTTAGGACTCGACTCACGCACAACCTTCGATTATTTACGCTAATAACTCCTTTTCTAGTTTTTAATTTTTATCACATCTGCTTCTCCACCCTAAACTGCGTATTCTTACGCTAATTCTAAATTTGCCTCGCGTTTGTAACTCGTAAAAATTCACTTCGAACTTTCCGTGAAGCGGGCCGCGTAATCGCGGTGCGGCGCCATATGTTGTTAGGTTAGGACTCGACTCACGCACAAACTTCGATTATTTACGCTAATAACTCCTTTTCTAGTTTTTAATTTTTATCACATCTGCTTCTCCACTCTAAACTGCGTATTCTTACGCTAATTCTAAATTTGCCTCGCGTTTGTAACTCGTAAAAATTCACTTCGAACTTTCCGTGAAGCGGGCCGCGTTATCGCGGTGCGGCGCCAGATGTTGTTAGGTTAGGACTCGACTCACGCACAAACTTCGATTATTTACGCTAATAACTCCTTTTCTAGTTTTTAATTTTTATCACATCTGCTTCTCCACTCTAAACTGCGTATTCTTACGCTAATTCTAAATTTGCCTCGCGTTTGTAACTCGTAAAAATTCACTTCGAACTTTCCGTGAAGCGGGCCGCGTAATCGCGGTGCGGCGCCATATGTTTTTAGGTTAGGACTCGACTCACGCACAAACTTCGATTATTTACGCTAATAACTCCTTTTCTAGTTTTTAATTTTTATCACATCTGCTTCTCCACTCTAAACTGCGTATTCTTACGCTAATTCTAAATTTGCCTCGCGTTTGTAACTCGTAAAAATTCACTTCGAACTTTCCGTGAAGCGGGCCGCGTTATCGCGGTGCGGCGCCAGATGTTGTTAGGTTAGGACTCGACTCACGCACAAACTTCGATTATTTACGCTAATAACTCCTTTTCTAGTTTTTAATTTTTATCACATCTGCTTCTCCACTCTAAACTGCGTATTCTTACGCTAATTCTAAATTTGCCTCGCGTTTGTAACTCGTAAAAATTCACTTCGAACTTTCCGTGAAGCGGGCCGCGTAATCGCGGTGCGGCGCCATATGTTGTTAGGTTAGGACTCGACTCACGCACAAACTTCGATTATTTACGCTAATAACTCCTTTTCTAGTTTTTAATTTTTATCACATCTGCTTCTCCACTCTAAACTGCGTATTCTTACGCTAATTCTAAATTTGCCTCGCGTTTGTAACTCGTAAAAATTCACTTCGAACTTTCCGTGAAGCGGGCCGCGTTATCGCGGTGCGGCGCCAGATGTTGTTAGGTTAGGACTCGACTCACGCACAAACTTCGATTATTTACGCTAATAACTCCTTTTCTAGTTTTTAATTTTTATCACATCTGCTTCTCCACTCTAAACTGCGTATTCTTACGCTAATTCTAAATTTGCCTCGCGTTTGTAACTCGTAAAAATTCACTTCGAACTTTCCGTGAAGCGGGCCGCGTTATCGCGGTGCGGCGCCAGATGTTGTTAGGTTAGGACTCGACTCACGCACAACCTTCGATTATTTACGCTAATAACTCCTTTTCTAGTTTTTAATTTTTATCACATCTGCTTCTCCACCCTAAACTGCGTATTATTACGCTAATTCTAAATTTGCCTCGCGTTTGTAACTCGTAAAAATTCACTTCGAACTTTCCGTGAAGCGGGCCGCGTAATCGCGGTGCGGCGCCATATGTTGTTAGGTTAGGACTCGACTCACGCACAAACTTCGATTATTTACGCTAATAACTCCTTTTCTAGTTTTTAATTTTTATCACATCTGCTTCTCCACTCTAAACTGCGTATTCTTACGCTAATTCTAAATTTGCCTCGCGTTTGTAACTCGTAAAAATTCACTTCGAACTTTCCGTGAAGCGGGCCGCGTTATCGCGGTGCGGCGCCAGATGTTGTTAGGTTAGGACTCGACTCACGCACAAACTTCGATTATTTACGCTAATAACTCCTTTTCTAGTTTTTAATTTTTATCACATCTGCTTCTCCACTCTAAACTGCGTATTCTTACGCTAATTCTAAATTTGCCTCGCGTTTGTAACTCGTAAAAATTCACTTCGAACTTTCCGTGAAGCGGGCCGCGTTATCGCGGTGCGGCGTCAGATGTTGTTAGGTTAGGACTCGACTCACGCACAAACTTCGATTATTTACGCTAATAACTCCTTTTCTAGTTTTTAATTTTTATCACATCTGCTTCTCCACTCTAAACTGCGTATTCTTACGCTAATTCTAAATTTGCCTCGCGTTTGTAACTCGTAAAAATTCACTTCGAACTTTCCGTGAAGCGGGCCGCGTTATCGCGGTGCGGCGCCAGATGTTGTTAGGTTAGGACTCGACTCACGCACAAGCTTCGGCTATTTACGCTAATAACTACTTTTCTAGTTTTTAATTTTTATCACATCTGCTTCTCCACTCTAAACTGCGTACTCTTACGCTAATTCTAAATTTGCCTCGCGTTTGTAACTCGTAAAAATTCACTTCGAACTTTCCGTGAAGCGGGCCGCGTTATCGCGGTGCGGCGCCAAATGTTGTTAGGTTAGGACTCGACTCACGCACAAACTTCGATTATTTACGCTAATAACTCCTTTTCTAGTTTTTAATTTTTATCACATCTGCTTCTCCACTCTAAACTGCGTATTCTTACGCTAATTCTAAATTTGCTTCGCGTTTGTAACTCGTAAAAATTCACTTCGAACTTTCCGTGAAGCGGGCCGCGTTATCGCGGTGCGGCGCCATATGTTGTTAGGTTAGGACTCGACTCACGCACAAGCTTCTGTTATTTACGCTAATAACTCCTTTTCTAGTTTTTAATTTTTATCACATCTGCTTCTCCACTCTAAACTGCGTATTCTTACGCTAATTCTAAATTTGCCTCGCGTTTGTAACTCGTAAAAATTCACTTCAAACTTTCCGTGAAGCGGGCCGCGTTATCGCGGTGCGGCGCCAGATGTTGTTAGGTCAGGACTCGACTCACGCACAAGCTTCGGTTATTTACGCTAATAACTCCTTTTCTAGTTTTTAATTTTTATCACATCTGCTTCTCCACTCTAAACTGCGTATTCTTACGCTAATTCTAAATTTGCCTCGCGTTTGTAACTCGTAAAAATTCACTTCGAACTTTCCGTGAAGCGGGCCGCGTTATCGCGGTGCGGCGCCAGATGTTGTTAGGTTAGGACTCGACTCACGCACAAGCTTCGGCTATTTACGCTAATAACTACTTTTCTAGTTTTTAATTTTTATCACATCTGCTTCTCCACTCTAAACTGCGTACTCTTACGCTAATTCTAAATTTGCCTCGCGTTTGTAACTCGTAAAAATTCACTTCAAACTTTCCGTGAAGCGGGCCGCGTTATCGCGGTGCGGCGCCAGATGTTGTTAGGTTAGGACTCGACTCACGCACAAACTTCGATTATTTACGCTAATAACTCCTTTTCTAGTTTTTAATTTTTATCACATCTGCTTCTCCACTCTAAACTGCGTATTCTTACGCTAATTCTAAATTTGCCTCGCGTTTGTAACTCGTAAAAATTCACTTCGAACTTTCCGTGAAGCGGGCCGCGTTATCGCGGTGCGGCGCCAGATGTTGTTAGGTTAGGACTCGACTCACGCACAACCTTCGATTATTTACGCTAATAACTCCTTTTCTAGTTTTTAATTTTTATCACATCTGCTTCTCCACCCTAAACTGCGTATTATTACGCTAATTCTAAATTTGCCTCGCGTTTGTAACTCGTAAAAATTCACTTCGAACTTTCCGTGAAGCGGGCCGCGTAATCGCGGTGCGGCGCCATATGTTGTTAGGTTAGGACTCGACTCACGCACAAACTTCGATTATTTACGCTAATAACTCCTTTTCTAGTTTTTAATTTTTATCACATCTGCTTCTCCACTCTAAACTGCGTATTCTTACGCTAATTCTAAATTTGCCTCGCGTTTGTAACTCGTAAAAATTCACTTCGAACTTTCCGTGAAGCGGGCCGCGTTATCGCGGTGCGGCGCCAGATGTTGTTAGGTTAGGACTCGACTCACGCACAAACTTCGATTATTTACGCTAATAACTCCTTTTCTAGTTTTTAATTTTTATCACATCTGCTTCTCCACTCTAAACTGCGTATTCTTACGCTAATTCTAAATTTGCCTCGCGTTTGTAACTCGTAAAAATTCACTTCGAACTTTCCGTGAAGCGGGCCGCGTTATCGCGGTGCGGCGTCAGATGTTGTTAGGTTAGGACTCGACTCACGCACAAACTTCGATTATTTACGCTAATAACTCCTTTTCTAGTTTTTAATTTTTATCACATCTGCTTCTCCACTCTAAACTGCGTATTCTTACGCTAATTCTAAATTTGCCTCGCGTTTGTAACTCGTAAAAATTCACTTCGAACTTTCCGTGAAGCGGGCCGCGTTATCGCGGTGCGGCGCCAGATGTTGTTAGGTTAGGACTCGACTCACGCACAAGCTTCGGCTATTTACGCTAATAACTACTTTTCTAGTTTTTAATTTTTATCACATCTGCTTCTCCACTCTAAACTGCGTACTCTTACGCTAATTCTAAATTTGCCTCGCGTTTGTAACTCGTAAAAATTCACTTCGAACTTTCCGTGAAGCGGGCCGCGTTATCGCGGTGCGGCGCCAAATGTTGTTAGGTTAGGACTCGACTCACGCACAAACTTCGATTATTTACGCTAATAACTCCTTTTCTAGTTTTTAATTTTTATCACATCTGCTTCTCCACTCTAAACTGCGTATTCTTACGCTAATTCTAAATTTGCTTCGCGTTTGTAACTCGTAAAAATTCACTTCGAACTTTCCGTGAAGCGGGCCGCGTTATCGCGGTGCGGCGCCATATGTTGTTAGGTTAGGACTCGACTCACGCACAAGCTTCTGTTATTTACGCTAATAACTCCTTTTCTAGTTTTTAATTTTTATCACATCTGCTTCTCCACTCTAAACTGCGTATTCTTACGCTAATTCTAAATTTGCCTCGCGTTTGTAACTCGTAAAAATTCACTTCAAACTTTCCGTGAAGCGGGCCGCGTTATCGCGGTGCGGCGCCAGATGTTGTTAGGTCAGGACTCGACTCACGCACAAGCTTCGGTTATTTACGCTAATAACTCCTTTTCTAGTTTTTAATTTTTATCACATCTGCTTCTCCACTCTAAACTGCGTATTCTTACGCTAATTCTAAATTTGCCTCGCGTTTGTAACTCGTAAAAATTCACTTCGAACTTTCCGTGAAGCGGGCCGCGTTATCGCGGTGCGGCGCCAGATGTTGTTAGGTTAGGACTCGACTCACGCACAAGCTTCGGCTATTTACGCTAATAACTACTTTTCTAGTTTTTAATTTTTATCACATCTGCTTCTCCACTCTAAACTGCGTACTCTTACGCTAATTCTAAATTTGCCTCGCGTTTGTAACTCGTAAAAATTCACTTCAAACTTTCCGTGAAGCGGGCCGCGTTATCGCGGTGCGGCGCCAGATGTTGTTAGGTTAGGACTCGACTCACGCACAAGCTTCGGTTATTTACGCTAATAACTCCTTTTCTAGTTTTTAATTTTTATCACATCTGCTTCTCCACTCTAAACTGCGTATTCTTACGCTAATTCTAAATTTGCCTCGCGTTTGTAACTCGTAAAAATTCACTTCGAACTTTCCGTGAAGCGGGCCGCGTTATCGCGGTGCGGCGCCAGATGTTGTTAGGTTAGGACTCGACTCACGCACAAGCTTCGATTATTTACGCTAATAACTCCTTTTCTAGTTTTTAATTTTTATCACATCTGCTTCTCCACTCTAAACTGCGTATTCTTACGCTAATTCTAAATTTGCCTCGCGTTTGTAACTCGTAAAAATTCACTTCGAACTTTCCGTGAAGCGGGCCGCGTTATCGCGGTGCGGCGTCAGATGTTGTTAGGTTAGGACTCGACACACGCACAAACTTCGATTATTTACGCTAATAACTCCTTTTCTAGTTTTTAATTTTTATCACATCTGCTTCTCCACTCTAAACTGCGTATTCTTACGCTAATTCTAAATTTGCCTCGCGTTTGTAACTCGTAAAAATTCACTTCGAACTTTCCGTGAAGCGGGCCGCGTTATCGCGGTGCGGCGCCAGATGTTGTTAGGTTAGGACTCGACTCACGCACAAGCTTCGGCTATTTACGCTAATAACTACTTTTCTAGTTTTTAATTTTTATCACATCTGCTTCTCCACTCTAAACTGCGTACTCTTACGCTAATTCTAAATTTGCCTCGCGTTTGTAACTCGTAAAAATTCACTTCGAACTTTCCGTGAAGCGGGCCGCGTTATCGCGGTGCGGCGCCAAATGTTGTTAGGTTAGGACTCGACTCACGCACAAACTTCGATTATTTACGCTAATAACTCCTTTTCTAGTTTTTAATTTTTATCACATCTGCTTCTCCACTCTAAACTGCGTATTCTTACGCTAATTCTAAATTTGCTTCGCGTTTGTAACTCGTAAAAATTCACTTCGAACTTTCCGTGAAGCGGGCCGCGTTATCGCGGTGCGGCGCCATATGTTGTTAGGTTAGGACTCGACTCACGCACAAGCTTCTGTTATTTACGCTAATAACTCCTTTTCTAGTTTTTAATTTTTATCACATCTGCTTCTCCACTCTAAACTGCGTATTCTTACGCTAATTCTAAATTTGCCTCGCGTTTGTAACTCGTAAAAATTCACTTCAAACTTTCCGTGAAGCGGGCCGCGTTATCGCGGTGCGGCGCCAGATGTTGTTAGGTCAGGACTCGACTCACGCACAAGCTTCGGTTATTTACGCTAATAACTCCTTTTCTAGTTTTTAATTTTTATCACATCTGCTTCTCCACTCTAAACTGCGTATTCTTACGCTAATTCTAAATTTGCCTCGCGTTTGTAACTCGTAAAAATTCACTTCGAACTTTCCGTGAAGCGGGCCGCGTTATCGCGGTGCGGCGCCAGATGTTGTTAGGTTAGGACTCGACTCACGCACAAGCTTCGGCTATTTACGCTAATAACTACTTTTCTAGTTTTTAATTTTTATCACATCTGCTTCTCCACTCTAAACTGCGTACTCTTACGCTAATTCTAAATTTGCCTCGCGTTTGTAACTCGTAAAAATTCACTTCAAACTTTCCGTGAAGCGGGCCGCGTTATCGCGGTGCGGCGCCAGATGTTGTTAGGTTAGGACTCGACTCACGCACAAGCTTCGGTTATTTACGCTAATAACTCCTTTTCTAGTTTTTAATTTTTATCACATCTGCTTCTCCACTCTAAACTGCGTATTCTTACGCTAATTCTAAATTTGCCTCGCGTTTGTAACTCGTAAAAATTCACTTCGAACTTTCCGTGAAGCGGGCCGCGTTATCGCGGTGCGGCGCCAGATGTTGTTAGGTTAGGACTCGACTCACGCACAAGCTTCGATTATTTACGCTAATAACTCCTTTTCTAGTTTTTAATTTTTATCACATCTGCTTCTCCACTCTAAACTGCGTATTCTTACGCTAATTCTAAATTTGCCTCGCGTTTGTAACTCGTAAAAATTCACTTCGAACTTTCCGTGAAGCGGGCCGCGTAATCGCGGTGCGGCGCCATATGTTGTTAGGTTAGGACTCGACTCACGCACAAACTTCGATTATTTACGCTAATAACTCCTTTTCTAGTTTTTAATTTTTATCACATCTGCTTCTCCACTCTAAACTGCGTATTCTTACGCTAATTCTAAATTTGCCTCGCGTTTGTAACTCGTAAAAATTCACTTCGAACTTTCCGTGAAGCGGGCCGCGTTATCGCGGTGCGGCGCCAGATGTTGTTAGGTTAGGACTCGACTCACGCACAAACTTCGATTATTTACGCTAATAACTCCTTTTCTAGTTTTTAATTTTTATCACATCTGCTTCTCCACTCTAAACTGCGTATTCTTACGCTAATTCTAAATTTGCCTCGCGTTTGTAACTCGTAAAAATTCACTTCGAACTTTCCGTGAAGCGGGCCGCGTTATCGCGGTGCGGCGCCAGATGTTGTTAGGTTAGGACTCGACTCACGCACAAACTTCGATTATTTACGCTAATAACTCCTTTTCTAGTTTTTAATTTTTATCACATCTGCTTCTCCACCCTAAACTGCGTATTATTACGCTAATTCTAAATTTGCCTCGCGTTTGTAACTCGTAAAAATTCACTTCGAACTTTCCGTGAAGCGGGCCGCGTAATCGCGGTGCGGCGCCATATGTTGTTAGGTTAGGACTCGACTCACGCACAAACTTCGATTATTTACGCTAATAACTCCTTTTCTAGTTTTTAATTTTTATCACATCTGCTTCTCCACTCTAAACTGCGTATTCTTACGCTAATTCTAAATTTGCCTCGCGTTTGTAACTCGTAAAAATTCACTTCGAACTTTCCGTGAAGCGGGCCGCGTTATCGCGGTGCGGCGCCAGATGTTGTTAGGTTAGGACTCGACTCACGCACAAACTTCGATTATTTACGCTAATAACTCCTTTTCTAGTTTTTAATTTTTATCACATCTGCTTCTCCACTCTAAACTGCGTATTCTTACGCTAATTCTAAATTTGCCTCGCGTTTGTAACTCGTAAAAATTCACTTCGAACTTTCCGTGAAGCGGGCCGCGTTATCGCGGTGCGGCGTCAGATGTTGTTAGGTTAGGACTCGACTCACGCACAAACTTCGATTATTTACGCTAATAACTCCTTTTCTAGTTTTTAATTTTTATCACATCTGCTTCTCCACTCTAAACTGCGTATTCTTACGCTAATTCTAAATTTGCCTCGCGTTTGTAACTCGTAAAAATTCACTTCGAACTTTCCGTGAAGCGGGCCGCGTTATCGCGGTGCGGCGCCAAATGTTGTTAGGTTAGGACTCGACTCACGCACAAACTTCGATTATTTACGCTAATAACTCCTTTTCTAGTTTTTAATTTTTATCACATCTGCTTCTCCACTCTAAACTGCGTATTCTTACGCTAATTCTAAATTTGCCTCGCGTTTGTAACTCGTAAAATTCACTTCGAACTTTCCGTGAAGCGGCCGCGTTATCGCGGTGCGGCGTCAGATGTTGTTAGGTTAGGACTCGACTCACGCACAAACTTCGATTATTTACGCTAATAACTCCTTTTCTAGTTTTTAATTTTTATCACATCTGCTTCTCCACTCTAAACTGCGTATTCTTACGCTAATTCTAAATTTGCCTCGCGTTTGTAACTCGTAAAAATTCACTTCGAACTTTCCGTGAAGCGGGCCGCGTTATCGCGGTGCGGCGCCAGATGTTGTTAGGTTAGGACTCGACTCACGCACAAGCTTCGGCTATTTACGCTAATAACTACTTTTCTAGTTTTTAATTTTTATCACATCTGCTTCTCCACTCTAAACTGCGTACTCTTACGCTAATTCTAAATTTGCCTCGCGTTTGTAACTCGTAAAAATTCACTTCGAACTTTCCGTGAAGCGGGCCGCGTTATCGCGGTGCGGCGCCAAATGTTGTTAGGTTAGGACTCGACTCACGCACAAACTTCGATTATTTACGCTAATAACTCCTTTTCTAGTTTTTAATTTTATCACATCTGCTTCTCCACTCTAAACTGCGTATTCTTACGCTAATTCTAAATTTGCTTCGCGTTTGTAACTCGTAAAAATTCACTTCGAACTTTCCGTGAAGCGGGCCGCGTTATCGCGGTGCGGCGCCATATGTTGTTAGGTTAGGACTCGACTCACGCACAAGCTTCTGTTATTTACGCTAATAACTTCCTTTTCTAGTTTTTAATTTTTATCACATCTGCTTCTCCACTCTAAACTGCGTATTCTTACGCTAATTCTAAATTTGCCTCGCGTTTGTAACTCGTAAAAATTCACTTCAAACTTTCCGTGAAGCGGGCCGCGTTATCGCGGTGCGGCGCCAGATGTTGTTAGGTCAGGACTCGACTCACGCACAAGCTTCGGTTATTTACGCTAATAACTCCTTTTCTAGTTTTTAATTTTTATCACATCTGCTTCTCCACTCTAAACTGCGTATTCTTACGCTAATTCTAAATTTGCCTCGCGTTTGTAACTCGTAAAATTCACTTCGAACTTTCCGTGAAGCGGGCCGCGTTATCGCGGTGCGGCGCCAGATGTTGTTAGGTTAGGACTCGACTCACGCACAAGCTTCGGCTATTACGCTAATAACTACTTTTCTAGTTTTTAATTTTTATCACATCTGCTTCTCCACTCTAAACTGCGTACTCTTACGCTAATTCTAAATTTGCCTCGCGTTTGTAACTCGTAAAAATTCACTTCAAACTTTCCGTGAAGCGGGCCGCGTTATCGCGGTGCGGCGCCAGATGTTGTTAGGTTAGGACTCGACTCACGCACAAGCTTCGGTTATTTACGCTAATAACTCCTTTTCTAGTTTTTAATTTTTATCACATCTGCTTCTCCACTCTAAACTGCGTATTCTTACGCTAATTCTAAATTTGCCTCGCGTTTGTAACTCGTAAAAATTCACTTCGAACTTTCCGTGAAGCGGGCCGCGTTATCGCGGTGCGGCGCCAGATGTTGTTAGGTTAGGACTCGACTCACGCACAAGCTTCGATTATTTACGCTAATAACTCCTTTTCTAGTTTTTAATTTTTATCACATCTGCTTCTCCACTCTAAACTGCGTATTCTTACGCTAATTCTAAATTTGCCTCGCGTTTGTAACTCGTAAAAATTCACTTCGAACTTTCCGTGAAGCGGGCCGCGTAATCGCGGTGCGGCGCCATATGTTGTTAGGTTAGGACTCGACTCACGCACAAACTTCGATTATTTACGCTAATAACTCCTTTTCTAGTTTTTAATTTTTATCACATCTGCTTCTCCACTCTAAACTGCGTATTCTTACGCTAATTCTAAATTTGCCTCGCGTTTGTAACTCGTAAAAATTCACTTCGAACTTTCCGTGAAGCGGGCCGCGTTATCGCGGTGCGGCGCCAGATGTTGTTAGGTTAGGACTCGACTCACGCACAAACTTCGATTATTTACGCTAATAACTCCTTTTCTAGTTTTTAATTTTTATCACATCTGCTTCTCCACTCTAAACTGCGTATTCTTACGCTAATTCTAAATTTGCCTCGCGTTTGTAACTCGTAAAAATTCACTTCGAACTTTCCGTGAAGCGGGCCGCGTTATCGCGGTGCGGCGCCAGATGTTGTTAGGTTAGGACTCGACTCACGCACAAACTTCGATTATTTACGCTAATAACTCCTTTTCTAGTTTTTAATTTTTATCACATCTGCTTCTCCACTCTAAACTGCGTATTCTTACGCTAATTCTAAATTTGCCTCGCGTTTGTAACTCCTAAAAATTCACTTCCAACTTTCCGTGAAGCGGGCCGCGTAATCGCGGTGCGGCGCCATATGTTTTTAGGTTAGGACTCGACTCACGCACAAACTTCGATTATTTACGCTAATAACTCCTTTTCTAGTTTTTAATTTTTATTACATCTGCTTCTCCACTCTAAACTGCGTATTCTTACGCTAATTCTAAATTTGCCTCGCGTTTGTAACTCGTAAAAATTCACTTCGAACTTTCCGTGAAGCGGGCCGCGTTATCGCGGTGCGGCGCCAGATGTTGTTAGGTTAGGACTCGACTCACGCACAACCTTCGATTATTTACGCTAATAACTCCTTTTCTAGTTTTTAATTTTTATCACATCTGCTTCTCCACCCTAAACTGCGTATTCTTACGCTAATTCTAAATTTGCCTCGCGTTTGTAACTCGTAAAAATTCACTTCGAACTTTCCGTGAAGCGGGCCGCGTAATCGCGGTGCGGCGCCATATGTTGTTAGGTTAGGACTCGACTCACGCACAAACTTCGATTATTTACGCTAATAACTCCTTTTCTAGTTTTTAATTTTTATCACATCTGCTTCTCCACTCTAAACTGCGTATTCTTACGCTAATTCTAAATTTGCCTCGCGTTTGTAACTCGTAAAAATTCACTTCGAACTTTCCGTGAAGCGGGCCGCGTTATCGCGGTGCGGCGCCAGATGTTGTTAGGTTAGGACTCGACTCACGCACAAACTTCGATTATTTACGCTAATAACTCCTTTTCTAGTTTTTAATTTTTATCACATCTGCTTCTCCACTCTAAACTGCGTATTCTTACGCTAATTCTAAATTTGCCTCGCGTTTGTAACTCGTAAAAATTCACTTCGAACTTTCCGTGAAGCGGGCCGCGTAATCGCGGTGCGGCGCCATATGTTTTTAGGTTAGGACTCGACTCACGCACAAACTTCGATTATTTACGCTAATAACTCCTTTTCTAGTTTTTAATTTTTATCACATCTGCTTCTCCACTCTAAACTGCGTATTCTTACGCTAATTCTAAATTTGCCTCGCGTTTGTAACTCGTAAAAATTCACTTCGAACTTTCCGTGAAGCGGGCCGCGTTATCGCGGTGCGGCGCCAGATGTTGTTAGGTTAGGACTCGACTCACGCACAAACTTCGATTATTTACGCTAATAACTCCTTTTCTAGTTTTTAATTTTTATCACATCTGCTTCTCCACTCTAAACTGCGTATTCTTACGCTAATTCTAAATTTGCCTCGCGTTTGTAACTCGTAAAAATTCACTTCGAACTTTCCGTGAAGCGGGCCGCGTTATCGCGGTGCGGCGCCATATGTTGTTAGGTTAGGACTCGACTCACGCACAAACTTCGATTATTTACGCTAATAACTCCTTTTCTAGTTTTTAATTTTTATCACATCTGCTTCTCCACTCTAAACTGCGTATTCTTACGCTAATTCTAAATTTGCCTCGCGTTTGTAACTCGTAAAAATTCACTTCGAACTTTCCGTGAAGCGGGCCGCGTTATCGCGGTGCGGCGCCAGATGTTGTTAGGTTAGGACTCGACTCACGCACAAACTTCGATTATTTACGCTAATAACTCCTTTTCTAGTTTTTAATTTTTATCACATCTGCTTCTCCACTCTAAACTGCGTATTCTTACGCTAATTCTAAATTTGCCTCGCGTTTGTAACTCGTAAAAATTCACTTCGAACTTTCCGTGAAGCGGGCCGCGTAATCGCGGTGCGGCGCCATATGTTGTTAGGTTAGGACTCGACTCACGCACAACCTTCGATTATTTACGCTAATAACTCCTTTTCTAGTTTTTAATTTTTATCACATCTGCTTCTCCACCCTAAACTGCGTATTATTACGCTAATTCTAAATTTGCCTCGCGTTTGTAACTCGTAAAAATTCACTTCGAACTTTCCGTGAAGCGGGCCGCGTAATCGCGGTGCGGCGCCATATGTTGTTAGGTTAGGACTCGACTCACGCACAAACTTCGATTATTTACGCTAATAACTCCTTTTCTAGTTTTTAATTTTTATCACATCTGCTTCTCCACTCTAAACTGCGTATTCTTACGCTAATTCTAAATTTGCCTCGCGTTTGTAACTCGTAAAAATTCACTTCGAACTTTCCGTGAAGCGGGCCGCGTTATCGCGGTGCGGCGCCAGATGTTGTTAGGTTAGGACTCGACTCACGCACAAACTTCGATTATTTACGCTAATAACTCCTTTTCTAGTTTTTAATTTTTATCACATCTGCTTCTCCACTCTAAACTGCGTATTCTTACGCTAATTCTAAATTTGCCTCGCGTTTGTAACTCGTAAAAATTCACTTCGAACTTTCCGTGAAGCGGGCCGCGTTATCGCGGTGCGGCGTCAGATGTTGTTAGGTTAGGACTCGACTCACGCACAAACTTCGATTATTTACGCTAATAACTCCTTTTCTAGTTTTTAATTTTTATCACATCTGCTTCTCCACTCTAAACTGCGTATTCTTACGCTAATTCTAAATTTGCCTCGCGTTTGTAACTCGTAAAAATTCACTTCGAACTTTCCGTGAAGCGGGCCGCGTTATCGCGGTGCGGCGCCAAATGTTGTTAGGTTAGGACTCGACTCACGCACAAACTTCGATTATTTACGCTAATAACTCCTTTTCTAGTTTTTAATTTTTATCACATCTGCTTCTCCACTCTAAACTGCGTATTCTTACGCTAATTCTAAATTTGCCTCGCGTTTGTAACTCGTAAAAATTCACTTCGAACTTTCCGTGAAGCGGGCCGCGTTATCGCGGTGCGGCGTCAGATGTTGTTAGGTTAGGACTCGACTCACGCACAAACTTCGATTATTTACGCTAATAACTCCTTTTCTAGTTTTTAATTTTTATCACATCTGCTTCTCCACTCTAAACTGCGTATTCTTACGCTAATTCTAAATTTGCCTCGCGTTTGTAACTCGTAAAAATTCACTTCGAACTTTCCGTGAAGCGGGCCGCGTTATCGCGGTGCGGCGCCAGATGTTGTTAGGTTAGGACTCGACTCACGCACAAGCTTCGGCTATTTACGCTAATAACTACTTTTCTAGTTTTTAATTTTTATCACATCTGCTTCTCCACTCTAAACTGCGTACTCTTACGCTAATTCTAAATTTGCCTCGCGTTTGTAACTCGTAAAAATTCACTTCGAACTTTCCGTGAAGCGGGCCGCGTTATCGCGGTGCGGCGCCAAATGTTGTTAGGTTAGGACTCGACTCACGCACAAACTTCGATTATTTACGCTAATAACTCCTTTTCTAGTTTTTAATTTTTATCACATCTGCTTCTCCACTCTAAACTGCGTATTCTTACGCTAATTCTAAATTTGCTTCGCGTTTGTAACTCGTAAAAATTCACTTCGAACTTTCCGTGAAGCGGGCCGCGTTATCGCGGTGCGGCGCCATATGTTGTTAGGTTAGGACTCGACTCACGCACAAGCTTCTGTTATTTACGCTAATAACTCCTTTTCTAGTTTTTAATTTTTATCACATCTGCTTCTCCACTCTAAACTGCGTATTCTTACGCTAATTCTAAATTTGCCTCGCGTTTGTAACTCGTAAAAATTCACTTCAAACTTTCCGTGAAGCGGGCCGCGTTATCGCGGTGCGGCGCCAGATGTTGTTAGGTCAGGACTCGACTCACGCACAAGCTTCGGTTATTTACGCTAATAACTCCTTTTCTAGTTTTTAATTTTTATCACATCTGCTTCTCCACTCTAAACTGCGTATTCTTACGCTAATTCTAAATTTGCCTCGCGTTTGTAACTCGTAAAAATTCACTTCGAACTTTCCGTGAAGCGGGCCGCGTTATCGCGGTGCGGCGCCAGATGTTGTTAGGTTAGGACTCGACTCACGCACAAGCTTCGGCTATTTACGCTAATAACTACTTTTCTAGTTTTTAATTTTTATCACATCTGCTTCTCCACTCTAAACTGCGTACTCTTACGCTAATTCTAAATTTGCCTCGCGTTTGTAACTCGTAAAAATTCACTTCAAACTTTCCGTGAAGCGGGCCGCGTTATCGCGGTGCGGCGCCAGATGTTGTTAGGTTAGGACTCGACTCACGCACAAGCTTCGGTTATTTACGCTAATAACTCCTTTTCTAGTTTTTAATTTTTATCACATCTGCTTCTCCACTCTAAACTGCGTATTCTTACGCTAATTCTAAATTTGCCTCGCGTTTGTAACTCGTAAAAATTCACTTCGAACTTTCCGTGAAGCGGGCCGCGTTATCGCGGTGCGGCGCCAGATGTTGTTAGGTTAGGACTCGACTCACGCACAAGCTTCGATATTTACGCTAATAACTCCTTTTCTAGTTTTTAATTTTATCACATCTGCTTCTCCACTCTAAACTGCGTATTCTTACGCTAATTCTAAATTTGCCTCGCGTTTGTAACTCGTAAAATTCACTTCGAACTTTCCGTGAAGCGGGCCGCGTTATCGCGGTGCGGCGTCAGATGTTGTTAGGTTAGGACTCGACTCACGCACAAACTTCGATTATTTACGCTAATAACTCCTTTTCTAGTTTTTAATTTTTATCACATCTGCTTCTCCACTCTAAACTGCGTATTCTTACGCTAATTCTAATTTGCCTCGCGTTTGTAACTCGTAAAAATTCACTTCGAACTTTCCGTGAAGCGGGCCGCGTTATCGCGGTGCGGCGCCAGATGTTGTTAGGTTAGGACTCGACTCACGCACAAGCTTCGGCTATTTACGCTAATAACTACTTTTCTAGTTTTTAATTTTTATCACATCTGCTTCTCCACTCTAAACTGCGTACTCTTACGCTAATTCTAAATTTGCCTCGCGTTTGTAACTCGTAAAAATTCACTTCGAACTTTCGTGAAGCGGGCCGCGTTATCGCGGTGCGGCGCCATATGTTGTTAGGTTAGGACTCGACTCACGCACAAACTTCGATTATTTACGCTAATAACTCCTTTTCTAGTTTTTAATTTTATCACATCTGCTTCTCCACTCTAAACTGCGTATTCTTACGCTAATTCTAAATTTGCCTCGCGTTTGTAACTCGTAAAAATTCACTTCGAACTTTCCGTGAAGCGGGCCGCGTTATCGCGGTGCGGCGCCAGATGTTGTTAGGTTAGGACTCGACTCACGCACAAACTTCGATTATTTACGCTAATAACTCCTTTTCTAGTTTTTAATTTTTATCACATCTGCTTCTCCACTCTAAACTGCGTATTCTTACGCTAATTCTAATTTGCCTCGCGTTTGTAACTCGTAAAAATTCACTTCGAACTTTCCGTGAAGCGGGCCGCGTTATCGCGGTGCGGCGTCAGATGTTGTTAGGTTAGACTCGACTCACGCACAAACTTCGATTATTTACGCTAATAACTCCTTTTCTAGTTTTTAATTTTTATCACATCTGCTTCTCCACTCTAAACTGCGTATTCTTACGCTAATTCTAAATTTGCCTCGCGTTTGTAACTCGTAAAAATTCACTTCGAACTTTCCGTGAAGCGGGCCGCGTTATCGCGGTGCGGCGCCAAATGTTGTTAGGTTAGGACTCGACTCACGCACAAACTTCGATTATTTACGCTAATAACTCCTTTTCTAGTTTTTAATTTTTATCACATCTGCTTCTCCACTCTAAACTGCGTATTCTTACGCTAATTCTAAATTTGCCTCGCGTTTGTAACTCGTAAAAATTCACTTCGAACTTTCCGTGAAGCGGGCCGCGTTATCGCGGTGCGGCGTCAGATGTTGTTAGGTTAGGACTCGACTCACGCACAAACTTCGATTATTTACGCTTAATAACTCCTTTTCTAGTTTCTAATTTTTATCACATCTGCTTCTCCACTCTAAACTGCGTATTCTTACGCTAATTCTAAATTTGCCTCGCGTTTGTAACTCGTAAAAATTCACTTCGAACTTTCCGTGAAGCGGGCCGCGTTATCGCGGTGCGGCGCCAGATGTTGTTAGGTTAGGACTCGACTCACGCACAAGCTTCGGCTATTTACGCTAATAACTACTTTTCTAGTTTTTAATTTTTATCACATCTGCTTCTCCACTCTAAACTGCGTACTCTTACGCTAATTCTAAATTTGCCTCGCGTTTGTAACTCGTAAAAATTCACTTCGAACTTTCCGTGAAGCGGGCCGCGTTATCGCGGTGCGGCGCCAAATGTTGTTAGGTTAGGACTCGACTCACGCACAAACTTCGATTATTTACGCTAATAACTCCTTTTCTAGTTTTTAATTTTTATCACATCTGCTTCTCCACTCTAAACTGCGTATTCTTACGCTAATTCTAAATTTGCTTCGCGTTTGTAACTCGTAAAAATTCACTTCGAACTTTCCGTGAAGCGGGCCGCGTTATCGCGGTGCGGCGCCATATGTTGTTAGGTTAGGACTCGACTCACGCACAAGCTTCTGTTATTTACGCTAATAACTCCTTTTCTAGTTTTTAATTTTTATCACATCTGCTTCTCCACTCTAAACTGCGTATTCTTACGCTAATTCTAAATTTGCCTCGCGTTTGTAACTCGTAAAAATTCACTTCAAACTTTCCGTGAAGCGGGCCGCGTTATCGCGGTGCGGCGCCAGATGTTGTTAGGTCAGGACTCGACTCACGCACAAGCTTCGGTTATTACGCTAATAACTCCTTTCTAGTTTTTAATTTTTATCACATCTGCTTCTCCACTCTAAACTGCGTATTCTTACGCTAATTCTAAATTTGCCTCGCGTTTGTAACTCGTAAAAATTCACTTCGAACTTTCCGTGAAGCGGGCCGCGTTATCGCGGTGCGGCGCCAGATGTTGTTAGGTTAGGACTCGACTCACGCACAAGCTTCGGCTATTTACGCTAATAACTACTTTCTAGTTTTTAATTTTTATCACATCTGCTTCTCCACTCTAAACTGCGTACTCTTACGCTAATTCTAAATTTGCCTCGCGTTTGTAACTCGTAAAAATTCACTTCAAACTTTCCGTGAAGCGGGCCGCGTTATCGCGGTGCGGCGCCAGATGTTGTTAGGTTAGGACTCGACTCACGCACAAGCTTCGGTTATTTACGCTAATAACTCCTTTTCTAGTTTTTAATTTTTATCACATCTGCTTCTCCACTCTAAACTGCGTATTCTTACGCTAATTCTAAATTTGCCTCGCGTTTGTAACTCGTAAAAATTCACTTCGAACTTTCCGTGAAGCGGGCCGCGTTATCGCGGTGCGGCGCCAGATGTTGTTAGGTTAGGACTCGACTCACGCACAAGCTTCGATTATTTACGCTAATAACTCCTTTTCTAGTTTTTAATTTTTATCACATCTGCTTCTCCACTCTAAACTGCGTATTCTTACGCTAATTCTAAATTTGCCTCGCGTTTGTAACTCGTAAAAATTCACTTCGAACTTTCCGTGAAGCGGGCCGCGT